>JBBPCX010000018.1:8739252-8780792 GCA_037974365.1 Hydrocynus forskahlii | reverse complement strand
AAACTACAGGGGGCAGTCTACCTGGAGCAACTTGGGGTTAGGAGTCTTGCTTAGGAACCCAGTGGTGGTATGCTGAAGGTAGGATTCGAACCCATGACCTCTTGGTCCAAAGGCAAGTATCCTAACCACCCCCACCGCCATCCCATTAGGTTTATAAAATCTCAAACTCTATTTTATACAGAAGAATTCAGTTTGGTGCTAAATGTATATACAATTGTCTTATAACTGCAGTAATGAGCTCTATGAAAGACCTAAGCATTAATGTAATTGCAGTAAGAACTTGTAAAAGTCTATACAATGTGGTTATTATGAGTCATACATGACTGAATCAAAACAAAAGCCAACACGGAAGACTAACCCAGAATTGTTTTACTCGCAATAAGTCTCTGAAATGGCAGGATATTTTAAAAATTACATAAGGCATTTTCTCCTTTGTACTGAACTTTTGGCACACACAGTCCAACAAGAGCAGAAGAAATAGATAACTTATGCTAAACAAAAGATTTTAAATTAAAATTCACATAACACTATATAAAAAAATTAAAGAACATTTTAAACATGAATCTGAGATAGAGGCCTGCTACCTGACCTGAGCCAGAAAAATCCTAAAAAAAAGTTCATCCGAATAGAATAAAACTTCCTTTCCTATCCATTTTCCTTGATTTTGACTGATCTGGAAGCTAAGTGGATCCACATGCTAGTCAGCTCTACCAATATACCATGCAAAATTACTGCAAGCAGATAAAAAAGAAGCTTCATTTTACTATTCGACTGCAGGCCTACAGAGAGCACGATGCCAATTATGCCCTCATGGGCTCTATGGATGACTGCAGCATCACCGAGGAGTGAACTGGCAATTTTTTGATGACAGAGCTAAAGCTTAGACAGTTGTGCCAGAGCTAAAGCTTAGCTGTCACTTATGAGTCCATAGATTTGTTTTTCTTTGAAATCCCCAAAAACCCCAAACAATTACTATATTTCCTTCATGTTGCCACACATATAGGGTATATTTCTATGTGCATTGTTTTTGTTGTGTGCGTGGTCATGTGTGTGTATGAGCACACAATACATGTGAATATGTATGTTCATGTTTTCACGTGACCTCAAAAAGTCCTGTCACACATACCTCCCTATAGCTTTAGATAACTACCATGTAAGCTAGGTGAGTGCCATTTAGTAGCTTATTCAGAGATTTGTGGTTTGATGCTGAAAGCAGGAAACAGTAATGCAAGTACCAAGTATGGTGCATGTAGAGAGAGTCTTTGAGCCATAGGGATTATTTATACTCTGGTGGAAAATCACTATGTTGAACCAGAACAACCTTGCAGTATGTAACAGTTCAATATGATATGCTGTATAGCTATTGGTGGGTACAAACTGTGCGGTTTTGAGCTGTCCCACATGAAAGATGACCAGCATGAAAGAATCTATGTCTTTGATCATGGCTCCAAAGCGGTGGTCCTGTATTGCATGGTGAGAGAATTTCAAAGATGGCTGTTGTCGTGGACCAAAGATAGTTTGGGAGGAATTTCTGACAGTGTCAGAGATTTAGGATGACCATCTCACAGCGTGACTGCTTCTACATCTACTAACCAACCAATAGGAACACAGCATGAAATGATGCACTGAGGCAACAGATGATGCATGATGATGATGATGATTTATTCTTGAATTGTGGTTTACATCATAGCCTACAATTCAATTAGGATTATTATCATACAATATACTTGCATCTCGATGTAGTACTCCAGCCTAGTACATCCATGTCTACTATCGTTTGCAGTCCGTAGGCCAGCTGAGGTGAGTAGGCTAGTTCTTTAGCATCCACATTACTCTATTTTATTACTCTATATTATCACAAAACATGAAGAATAAAGACCCTCAGGTTATCAAATGAATTCATGTGCCAGTACAACTAACAGTGTAAGAGTTGGAAGGTACATGCAGCCGATTCATCTCACAGCCTCACAAAAACAGCCCAGTTTTGTAAAAAATACTGCCCAGTATTGGAAAACTGTCACTCTCTTATGAGCGAACTGAAATCCCTGATGTGAGCGATTACATTTGCTATTGATGTAAAGGCATTATTTTTTAACTACATTTGACGGTAATAAGAGACAGAGCAGTGCCTGCAGCAACTTTTAAAATGATTTAAGACTGAGTAATAATAGAGTTTATGGGGAATACTGTCTATATAAGCTGTCAAGATTCATAAATACAATAACAGTGTCCTTAAACTGTGCCGTGCTGTGTAAAACCTAATGATGGAATGCATTCAAATTTTGAAACACATTTTTTTTTTTCCAGATGCTCGATTTCAAAATATCATAACATAGTTTTGTCAGGGACTTTTCTCTGCCCTGTTGGCCATTCTGTGCATTGTCATTCTGTGCATTGTCATTCTGTGCATTGTCATTCTGTGCATTGTCATTCTGTGCATTGTCTGCTTCTGTTTATGTTTAGCATCGCTCTGTGCTTCTGTTTGTTCTCATGTGCTCCTTGCACCATCCTCACCTGATCACTATTATTACCTTAATTACCTCCTGTGTTCCTCCAATAGTTTGTCTCTGTTGTTTTTTTTTTTCTGTGCATGTTCTTTGTTGTTGTTTTGTTTGACCTGTCTTTGCCTGGCATTTTGGATTTGTTGCACTATGGATTTCTGGCTTTGACCTGGTTTTGACCTGTTTTTTGTGACTGCCACCTGATTGGTATTTTCCCATGATTAACTTAACTTTCTTGCTAAACTTTCATTGATTTTCATAGAGTCTGCGATTGGATCTTGACCTGAGATCCCAAACAAGCTTCTGATATTTTAAACATAGCAAAAGTAAGATGTTTCTGCAGGTACAGATGTTTGTGAGGGAACAGAGGCCCAAAAAACAGTCAAAATTCACAGCAGTATCATCTTCAATTTAAGGTACAAAATTTTTTGAAAACTAAACTATTTGTTTGTTTGTATTTAATTATGGCCCCATGGTGGTGCAGTGGGAAACTCTGTTGCCTCACGCATCCAAGGTCGGGGGTTCAAATCTTGTGTGTGTGGAGTTTGCATGTTCTCCTCGTGGTCGAGAGGGTTTCCCACCCAGGGTGAGTCCCTTCCTCAGGCCCACTGGCCCCCGGATAGGCTCCAGGTACCCACAACCCTAGTGAGGATTAAGAGGTTAAGGATTAAGGATTATGGAAAGTAAGTAAGTGAGTGGTAGTGAGTGTATTTATTTGCATCATACATTGTCAAAACATTCTCCCACATAATAAATAATTAAATAAAATACATTTAATGCAACCCTACAATTTATTCTACTGTTGCTCTCTGCTCTCAGAGCACATATGTCTATTCAGATTTTTTTCTTTTTGCTACGCCGAGAGCTCACAGTTGGCTGCAAAGTATCATTTTCTATGAAATGGTATCAGGAGCATGACTCTCATCCAACCCAGTTTGATCACACTCCAGGTTCAAGTTCCTGTGTGTGTGGGCAGATGTGAATTTAACCTTGCACTCCAATGATATCTCTGAGTAGTCTTGATATTCTTTATGATGTCTGAGTGCCAACAACCCAGGGGCTTCATATTCAACCAACCAGTGTGTGTGCATGTGGGAGCAAGAAAGGTTTTCTAAAAAACAGTTTTGGACCCGCTTGGAGCGCCTTTGTTATCCCTCCCTCCCGCAACACCCAATACCCCTTGAAAAAAAAAGAAGAAACAAAAACCGAAGAATTTACACTTAAATAAGCATACGTGAAAACCATAGGTTATCATGCTTCAGCATGAAGATACTTAAGCATTCCAATGAAAAAGGCGAATACTCCTCGGTTGTTGGTAATTAGATGCATGCTTCTTGTGGAGAACGACACGGCTGGAAGCGGGGAGGCATGTAGAGAGATGAAGCAGTTTGACATTTCAGGCTGAGCAGGGTGAAGTCAATACAAGAAGTGCTGCAAGCAAACATGCTTTGATTGGTGTTGGATTTCTCACCCTCAGGGTTGTAAACAGTACCGTGACTATTAAAAAAAACTGTATAATTAGAAGACACTGTCAATTCACACAATTACATTTCCTATTTTATGTATGTAAATAGCAACGCGGTCATGATCTTTTTGCATCAAGCTGTAAAACATCCCCAGATTCCTAATATGACATAATGAACTCAAACAGGCCTCAAAGGCTGTTAAAATTCTTTATAGTGCTCATTAAAAACTTACCTTCCAGAGGGTGGGATATGTCAGGCAGCAAGTGAACAAACAGTCAGTTGATGTGTTGGAAGGACAAAGGGTTCCCAAGGCTCACCGATGCACAAGGGGAGTGAAAGCTCGCCTGTCTGGTCCGATCTCATAGTAGAGCTGCTCTAGCATAAATTGCTAAAAAAGTTAATGCTGGCTGTGATAGAAATGTGTCAGAACACTCAGTGCATTGAAGTTTGCAGTGTATGGGACTGCAAAAACAGCTGGTCAGAGTACCCGTGCTAGCCTTGTCCACCTTGCAACTTACAGAACTTACATTATATGTTTGTTAATATGTTATATTCACCAAATAAACAGAAATGATGCATTAAAATCTCTTTAGAGGATGTGTACCTATTTTCAGTTAAGTAATCAATAACAAGTAATTTGACCACAGACGTCCCAAATCCAGCATTCGACTGTAAGAAAGACAGGCTATCTGTCATGTTCTGCATATCTTTTATTAATTGTTTCAGTTTCAAATAACATAACATACACTGGCCAGAGCTATCACCACATCTGAATGAGAAAAACATGCCGTATTTTTATATAACCATAAATTAAACCCACTTTACATTTATTTATTTATTTATTTATGTGGTATTTACAATTTATTTGTTCACCAGAATGTAATTTATCACTCTGCATTTTTATTCTATCGTGAGTTCAGTCAGCTGTATAACAGCTGCGGAGTGCGGCCCCTTACTGTAATTCTGATTAATTACAGCTTTGCCACTAATGTGTTATTTTCCTACAAATTTGAAAATCCGTCCTGTCACTCTCCACCCGAGCAAATCTGCCTCCTTCTGACAGAGTGAATGGAGACTGATTATTCAGAGGTCAAAATATATTCACATTTCAGCTTCAAGAACTGCCCCCTCAAATCTTAATTCATTTAATGGTTATTACATATTACCAGTGTAACTAGGTGACAAGTGAGTCCTGACCTGATTTAATGAAGGCACGGGAGCGGCCACAAAGGTGGTGCATACACACCTTTCCAGCAGCAGCAACTTTTTTATTGAATGTGTTTTATAACAGCTGAAATATATTTTAGACGAATGCAATATCAGTGTGATAGCAAATCCTGCTGGAAAGCTGAAAAGTGTTTTAAAACTCAAGCACTGCCTGCAGAACTGTGAAAAAAAAGGAAAAGACTGTTGGTGTACTGTCTGAGAAAAAAAATATTTTGCTTGGAGCAAAAACAATATGGTTCCACTGCATTCCCAAACTCCTAATATTAACGCAGTTGGCTCGAGACTGTTGCCTGAAATTCAATCAAGTGCTGCACAGTCCTGTTCCAGTTACTTTTGGGTTTTTTTTCAGTCACTTTGAGGTGACCTGCATGCACTCATTGGGTCTCATGAGATCTGGTTAGCACAGCCACCGCATGGCTTTTCACTGACATGTTAAGGTCGTATGTCTGACAAATCTCAGCTATTTTGGTAACTGCCACACTGTCCATGATGTTCCTTTTGCTGGGAAAATCTCCAGTGCCCCTTGCAACCCTGGTTAGGATTAGCAGCTCTGACGATGGATGCATGGGCACCATAACCATTATAGCAGGGGGGACGTATCCCCCCCCACACACACACACACACATACTTTTCAAATAATTTGTTTCACCCCCACCCCACCTCCACTTTAAAAATGCTTCAGGCGCCCCTCTATGGATGGATGGATGGCTGGGAAGACGGACGGTTACATGGACGGTTTCCACTCTTCTGAAGCTGGTTTTGTTCTTTTTGGCCAGACTTCTCTAGGACTAGCTGGAAAGAAAGACCAAAATAACAGACGTTTTAGAAGCTTGGTTCTCAGATGTGCCAATTTCAGATTTGCTTTCCTGCATCCGACAAAACAGAGGAATTTTGGCTGAATATTGGACCATCCAGAAAGTAAGAGCCCTAGGACATACAGGGCAGTACAGGGCTATAGTGTTTATTTAACCAACAGTATGGATTCAGTTTATGGAAAACAAAACATTCATTTCTCTATTTTTCCCAAAGCCAGTTCAATTGCTGAACATACCACAGTACAATAAATAAGATATTTAGTATGAAATAACATGTATTTTGTGCTGTCTGATCAATCCAGTCCATTTGTAATTGGCCAAGATGGAAAAAAGGGGCTTAATGGTTATTAGAGCGCTGGAAAAATAAACACAGATCACTAACTATGCCGCACTTTAATATAGATAAGGTTTTTGCTCTTTTTATCCACTTGTCTATGATAAATCTGTCAGTGTTTGTTTATACCAATGAATGATTTATAAAACAACCTCTTCCTGAATTTTGATATCCAAGAGGCTTTAAGTGAAGGAATATTCTTGTTTTCTCTCGCTCTCTATTTGTCAGGGAGCATTACTGACTAGGAGCCAGTGAACTCTAGCAGTGCAGTGGAATGGAGAGGGAGTGGATGAGATCCTAAAGTGACCATGACAGATCTTTGAATGAAAATCAAGGTTTTTTTTCCACCACAAAAGGAGGAAATCAGCTCTTTCAAGCCTGTGGTGGTCTGATAAACACAGCAACGCCGGGTCTTTTAGTGTTCATTCTTCCATGTCAATTCTCTCTGGTAGAGGATCCAAGTGTCATCCTCCCCTTACAAAAAAGAAGTATATATAATTACTAGGGGTGTGCTGATCTGATTCTCAGTATCAGTCTGATACAGGCCAAAATCACTGGATTAGATATTGGAAAAGGCATGAACTATCATATTAATGTTTAACTTTACTGAGGAACACACCGTGAAGAGAGACACACAGGAGAGAACACAGTAACACAGATGAACAGCAAGGCCTCAGGTCTCAGATGTTTAACCATTAGTATGGATTGCCTGGCAACTCAGCCATGTGTGCAGAATTCCATAATGAACAAATTGTTTCTCCATGGACCATGGTGCAACATATAGCAACATACAACATTCAACAGAGTGCAGGTTACAACAAACAGAGGACAACAGACAGACAATAAATAGACAGCAAATGTGGATTTAAACAAATGTATTATTAACTGCTTATTTGTTAAAACAAAGGAAAAAGACAGTATTGGATTGGTAGCAGATTAACATTCGGGGTCACGGTGTCAGTATCAGACATAAAAAGCGGTATTATGCCATCTCTAATAATTACATGAACAGTGCAATTAAAGTGTACAAAAAGTACATTTTATGACACTTTTTAATTTATATTTTAACATGCTGTAAGGAAACGCCTCTGAATGCACACTGGAGCAAAAGTATATATAATTGTCATTTAGCATTCAGCATATTCACTAAAAAGCATATTTTAAGTTCATGCTTTGCCGTATTTTAGTGTGCTTTATGGAAACACACTTTATTAAATGGCTTTCATAAGGTACTAATGAATTCCTAAACAAAACTATATTTTATTCTCATATCAGCCAAAGGGACTGTAGAAGAATTTCTCAGCAGAACAGAATTTACTGCAGTTTTGGGCTCCTGAGATGTAAAACTGTCAGAGTGTTGACTCTATCATCAGAAGATCATGAGTTCAATCTGTGGCTGACTATGTGCCGGCATCATCCTCTCAGCCTGGTAGCGTTATGTGAGAGGAGGACCTAACTAAAGAGTAGGAACTGACTACCACTCAGTTTGAGATTTTAAACTACATTTATATCATAGGTGCAGTATAACTTTTTCAGTTGCACCAAAGTATATTATAAACGTGTATGGTCTGGAGAATATTTATAATGTATTCCAAATGTAATAAGAGAAATGACATCAAATGCATTAAGCGCAGCATACATTGTTTGAAAAAGCACAGCTAAATTCAGATCTAAGACATATTTATATATTCATATGGTATATGTAGCCACAGTGGAATTTAAATACACTTGAGTTGTTCCAAAACCATGCTTAACATGTGTTACTGTCTAAAAAGAGCATTTTTTACATTAAGCCGTCTTTCCATTTGTGTCTAGGTCTGTTTCTCTCTAAGTACTTTGTGTATGTTCTTTTTCTCTCTCTATGTACTTTGATCGTATGTCTCTTTCTCTCTGACTGTACTTTGCCTCTCCTGTGTTTGATTATACTACCACTGACAGTAGGTGGTAACGAGGTCAGTTGTGACACTCACAATTTCTCCAATCAGGAGCAAATCATTTCTCACATGGTCAGTTTAGTCCTTATTCCACATGTCAAGAAGTGAAGCCCTGTGGCAGGTACAGCAGATTTTAGAGGGGGAAAACTAACTCTGAGGTAAGAAAGTAATTTTGTTTTTACTTCATTTGTTTTTGTGATGGCATTGCTTCATATTTACTGTGTCTTTGTAGATATTTTTCAAGTTGTGAGTGCAAATGTTTCGGCTGTTATCTGTAAGGTATGCTAGTTCATAATTCCAAGACTCTGGGTTACTTGTAACAATAAGACTCTGGGTTAGTTGTAACATCAATGAAACATGTTACAACACCAAGCAATGTTTTAGTTGTGTCTAGTTTGCTTTGAATTTCAGTATGGCTAGACCCTTGAAGTGTCTCTCCAGAAGCTCCATGCATCTATCACCACTGTGAATATGGTCTAACTACCACCTTCTGCATGCACACGCTCACACACAAACACGCACCCACACACATTCAATTATTAAAGCTTGTGCCCGTTTTGTTCAATTTGGTTATGGTCGACTACTATGACTGACAGTAACAAACATGCTTGCACGTACGCACGCACACACACACAGTGTTCAGTTGTTAAAGCTAGTGTTGTTCATTTTTATTGTTATAATGCTATGTAACACACATACACCGCCCCTAACACACACACACATGAATAGTTTTCAATTGTTGAAGCTGGAGGTTTTATTCCAGACACACACACACACACACACGCACCAATTATGTTGAAATGTCAGTGTGAATAAAAAGCTTTAAAAATCAGGTTTTTGACATAATCCTTATTTCATGACGTGATTTTTTTTTCAGCCCATTGACGATGATGATAATGTTACATTTCATTCTAGTGTTCCAACTAATCAGCACTATGGGGTGAATTGTAACATTTCACTACTCATGTTTGAAACTAAACTATGCATTTTCTGGTTGTGTTGCAAAGATATCAACTACACCATTTAATAGCAGAGACATGAAACTACTTTAAATATCACTTTGAGTGCACTGGCTTAAAAAGAGCTCTAAGATACAGACAGAAATGTCAAAAATGTCACAACCATCCACGGTCTTCCCTGCATTACTGTGTAGAATTATGCCACGCCTGCAACCTTCAGATGAAGGGTTTGGATATTGAGTCCTGGCCACCTAGTCTGCACTGGCAGGCTCTTCATGAGTTGAACCAAGCGGGCTACAGGGTAAAGAAAAAACACTCTGCAGAACAGCAGGTCGTAGGATTGAAACTCCAAATGCGCTTACAGGATGCAGGTACAAATGCACAGCTCTCAAGTATTTTAGCCAGCTGAAGTGTTGCTTCATGCTTCTTTCACACAGATCAGAGCTCACTGAGTTCTGAGTAGCCTCAAACTGTTCACATAGCAATTGCTGTGGAATCTGAATCTTATCCTTTTGGCTATCCTTTTTCTAGCAAATCACTTCAAATGGCATGAATAAATGACCTGCCAAATACTAGCGCTTAAAAGTTTGGAATCATGTCTTTGTACTCTCACCAGACGTCCGAGCGGAACCCATGGGGTCCGTTACAGAAACTAGGATCTGAGTGACAGTCCGTGTGGTGGTCTCTTGTCATATTTGACTGGAATTCTCAAAAATATAACAGCCCATGCTATCAGCTGGTGGGAAGAATGAAAGAGGTCCCCTTTACTCTTTACTCTTCGAGCAGATCTTGGTGTGTGTAAGTCACACAGACATAATCAGACTCTTAGTACTCTGCCAGCCACACTGAGCTGCTCAACAATGCTGCATGGCCAGCAGCTCAGAAGGATTTAGTGGCTGGCTGCATGTGCTTCAGGGAAATGTGTGTATGAGCCTTCAGACTCCCAGATTAGCATGATTAGTGGCTCCATGGTGAGATTCGAGAGACCTACAACAATGGAAAATGATGACTAACAGTGGATGAAAAAAAACAAAGAAAATGCACTAAATTAGTTAATCAATAATATTTTGCATGTTGCAGAATTTCCACCATTTACCAGCTCCTGTTAATATATGTTCCTTTTGTTTAGACCTCCAACTAAACGTGTAGATATTCAAGAATCAAAATTATTATGCTTTCCACAGTCACATGCAAAGTGACAATAATGTATCTACGCTTGTTGACTGTTTTTCAACCAGGAAAGGAGTTTCTGAATGCATGGTATGTCTGTATATTTTCACAATAAACTCAGAACCCACTCACTTCTTCAAATTCGCCTCTTTCCCCAACTGGAGTCATATGAATTATTTATTTTGGTTGACAGGTTCTGGGTTTCTATAGCTTTATGACGAGTGTTCTGTCCGTTTTTACATTGCTGGATATATTTTCTGTTCATTCTGCTCCTCTCTTCTGTTCATTATTATACACCAAATTGTCAAATGTAGTGCACTCTCACAAGGTAGAAAAAATAGACTTGGAGAAACAAATTCTGGAGTTTCACCTTTAAAAAAAGAAGTAATGATATTCTTTTGGTGTCACTTCTGTGTGGGATTAAAGGTGATGTGATATGGCAGAATTTCAAGCAGCGAGTCAAGAAGAGCTGAAAGTGAAAGACTTTTAGGAACCACATCTGAAGAAGCAGCTCAGCCTTTGTGAATTCCTTAAAGTACCTTATAAGCACGGTGCATTGAGGGTTGCTTTTTTCTACTGTATGGGTTTTGAACATTTCCTCTCTCTTTTTTTTGGTGCTATTTTGGATTTCGTATATGATAGGAGACTAAAATGTCTCTCTTCAAGTTATACTTTGAAATAGACAATACTGCTACTGTGTCTTTTACTAGTTTTGTACTGTTGCTGGTGGATAGTGGTGAAAATCAAGGCAAGGTTATTATCCTATGAAACATCTCTGCCTCTTGTGTATTATACCGCTGTAATTCATTAGAACGAAAGCACCACTAAATATTGGGATTCATCGCGGTTGGAAGGACGTTAATAGAGCATATGACTTTTAATAAGAGGAGGAAATATGTATGGAGCAATTAAATTGCTTATCAAAGGCATAAGCATTAGAGCTTTGTTTGAGTGCAAATGACAGATGACTTTGTGATCTTTCATTTTCTGCTCGTCACCCCTGCTGCTGATATCATGAAATATAGTGAAGTCCAAGGACAGTGTGTTGATGACTTCTCCAAACAAATAGACCACTTTCCATTATGTGCAATTCTTCTCTGTCGCAGTGTTCTGCTGTGTGGGCAACTTTCTTAACACTGATGTTAAATCCCAGTTCACCTAGGAAAGAGACTGATGCATGCCGTTTGCCTTAATAGCTGTTCAGTATGAAATTTCCTCAGTAGGACACACTGTACAGCCTCAGAGATTAAGTAAGAGAACCCATGATGAACAATATTACTGAAAAGGTTAAGCCATTTTCAAATAAAACAACGCCTTCTGTAGCGTTCAATCCTGTTATACGATTCAGTCAATTTGTAGTATATAATAAGGCCCAGAGTAAAATAAATGTAAGCTGCCTTTTGCCATTTTCAACATATTACCCTATGGTACTTCAGGTATCATGGTATTACGATAATTTAACCTTCTATGAAGGAGAAGTTTAGTTGGGCTACATTTTTATTTCTTTCACTGTAATAAATTATACTATAGACATATTATGTTATTTGTAAATTATAAATAGCCATGCATTGTTTCATGCTTGTGTTTGTTTAAGATGCATGGATGTTGAACGTTTTTCACTTGGAAAAATCAAAACTTTCCCCAACTTTTGGGTACAATTGTAATTTATTTCTAAGTATTTATGATACACAGGATCCTTATTTTATTAACTTCAGTAATTTTTTCACTGCATGGCTCCAAGCAGACCGAGTAGGTACTGAAACATGATGTGAAATAACTGACTGATAAGAGATCACCACGTATAAAAATCTATTTCATGCAATGCTACTGTGTTCATTGCATGAAAATGATGCTTTTAAGGTTTCTTGTGACATTACATGCTACATTGAGGATTTATTTTTACATTAACCTAAAATTAACCTGAAATCAAAATAATGACCATTTAAGCATAACTTATATTTAAATATCATATAATCAATTCCTTATATAACTTAAAAGTGGCCCCTTATAGTTACACATGAACACACCATGGCACACAGTGTGAAAGTCTTTCTCTGCATTTAACCCATTCACCAAGGGAAACAGTGGGTTGCCACCAACGAGGGGCGCCCAGGGAGCAGTGTGTGGGGACGGTACCTTACTCAAGGGTACCTCAGTGGTGCCACTGGCAGTGTTGGGATTCAAACCCACAAGCTTCTAATTGCAGGGGCAACACCTTAACCACTAGGCCACCAGCTGCCCCAAATGCTCACCCATAGACCCTCATAGACCCTCAAATGCTCATAGACCCTTCCAGATCTTGTTCTCTTGCCATTTTTTGTTTTTCTGTTTACATGGCCTAAATGATTAACTGGTTTTAGATCATTAGACTATACTTGTGCTTGTTCCACTTTCAGATAGTAATAAAATGTTCCATTTCATCCTAACGCCATACAGGGTGTTTTAACAGCATTTCCAAAGTCATGTTATAAGTCTTATTATACTTGTACAAACCTGTGTGAATTACTTAAATTCTGATTCAGTTTTTCTTTAAATCCTGGGGCAGAAAATCATTTCAAATCACAGCTGATGAGTAGAGTGAGATGTAAACATATGCTTTCAATCTGGCAAACAGGGCTGCAAACTTACAAAACTGGCAGGCATGAGACAGATCTGAAAATAAGCCAGTTTTCTTCTTCTTGCTACAAAAATGTTTATATAGTTTTAATTTATATTTTAGATTTTTTTGTTTGCCATTTTATATAAGTGCCTAATCAGCACTGATCCGTTTGCCATTGAAATGTCAGTCAAGTTTATACATTTTAATGCAGTCAAATCCCATTATTTGTTCAAGGAGAAATAAGAAAATGCTCTACCTGTTATTCAGTTTCTCTTTGTACATAATATCATAATTGCACTTCCTGACAGAGTTGATCTGGGTGTTAAAATGTCATAACACCTCTGTATCCTCTTACAAACCTGTCACCTCTCTTCTAATAGGAAGAACAACGAATGTTTTCTTTTGTGTTCTCACGATTAAAGTTTTGACATCCAGAATAAAATTTTAACCCCGAATGCCTGAGGTAACATAAATACACACACACACACACACACACACACACACACACACACTGGATTAAAAAATCAACCAGACACATGGAAAATGACAGCACAATTATGTTGTTTACCATCGCAAAGCTTCAGACAGGGACTTCATTAGAACTGAGAAAAAGGAGGGACTAAGCTTGAAAATTCCAGGTCAGCACTAAGACCACCCTTATCTATAAAGTTTTTACCATGATGTATAGAGCTATCATCACGAACTGAAATTTCCATTATGGCTGATTCAGGGATACTTTAGTGCCATTAAAGTAGAAGACAGAGACAGAAAGCTACTTAAAGGAATAGGCAGTAGTCAGTTAGTTGAGACACAGATTTGCCAAGACTATACCAGAAAGAAATTGCCAGGGCCCTCTAAGCCTTAAGAGGAGGCTTAATTGCTACCAGGAATTGAACAAAATGCATGTCCTATGTCTTTACCTCATGCTTTTATTTAAACATACAGGTTTTGTAGTAAAATTATTATTTCATTATTTCATTTTGGTTGGAAACAATAGAATTACATTTTTAAAATGCCATATGGAAAAGTGTCTAATCAATCTATGTATTTAAATGCAATGCCATTAAAGTCCCTGTTGGTGTAATGGGCAGGTGTCCCAATACTTTTCTCCATATAGTGTATAACATAGAATGTATACACCATCAAGCAGTTTGATATGTTAGGCAGCAAGTGAACAGTCAGTTCTTGAAGTTGACATGTTAGAAATGGGAAAAATAGACAGGTGTGAGAATCTGAGTGACTTTGACAAGGGTCAAATTGTGATGGCTAGATGTCAGAGCCTCTCCAAAATGATACTTTCTAATGGCAGAGGTCCCTTTCAGCTGGATCCTGTGTCCTGTCACTCCACAAAAATATATCCAGGATTGGTTTGACAAGGTGTTGACTTGACCTCCAGATTTGCCAGAACTTAATTCTGATTGAGCATTTGTGAGATGTGCTGGACAAACTGAGCATTTGTGAGATGTGCTGGACAAACTAGTCTAATCCATGGAGGCTTCACCTTGTAACTTGTAGGACTTAAAGGATCTGCTGCTGGGGAGAGAGGCCAAACGCCTCTACAGGAAACGTGTGGAGTCTCACTTTAACCTGAATGACACCCACTGCATGTGGCAGGGATCACACAAGGATTGTAAGGGCACCACTTCGAGTGCTGACTCTGAGTTCACGCCCGAGTTGAACACTTTCCGTGCCCAGTGTGAAAACAATGGTGCTTATGCCAGCCACCTGGTATTGCTAGCACCAGCCAGCTAATGAATGATATCAGCAGTGATATCACAACTGCTGTCTCAGCTACCAACATGCAAAAAGCCTTGTTCTGAAGAGTTGCAGTCATTTTTTACACTTTTTAATGAATTTCTGGTTCAGACTATGGTGCACACATTTAGAAAAATCCACTGTAATTCTTATTATGAATCACAACATGCCCTCCAGTGTCAGTGATATTCTTAGACATGAATGTGTTTGTGGAACCATATTCACTCCTTCATCTTCTGCACCATCGACAGTTCGCCTACCACCCAAACAGGTCATCAGGCCATTAACCATGACCCGAAAGAATGAGTACAATGTAAGATTGCTGTTTGTGGACTACAGCTCAGTATTCAATACCTCAGTCCCACAAAGACTGATTAGTACGATGAGGGACTTGAGACTGAACCACCTGGTCTATGAGTGGGTGCTAGACTTTCTTACGAGCACACCCCAAGAGGTGAGAGTGCAAAACTGTGTGTCCAACTCCATCATCCTCAACTCTGGAGTTCCACAAGGTTGTGTCCTGAGCCCCCTGTTATACCCCTTTATACTCATAATGGTGTAACCATGTTCAGGTGAAGTTTGCAGATGACACAGTGGTGCTAGGCTCGTTTCATTGCTCATGCACACTATTCCACTTATGTATCACCATCCATCCTTCTGTTTGTTATATATATTTAGTCTTGATACCAATATTTTGGATCATTGAATGATCTAAGTTTTCTTTTTTGGCAGAAGCAGCCATATTTTCATTTAAAATCTCCTGATGCATGACGGAGTCCATGATGCCATGTATCATAGACGGTTCCTAGGACCTTTGGAAGAACAAAAGCCGCAGAACATCACAGATTGTCCACCATATTAAACTGTGGGGATTAAGTTCTTTTCTATCTAACAGTCCTCTTCATTATGCCAAACTCACCCGAAGCCTGGTTCCAGTCAAAGTTCCTGTTGTTTCTAGAAAACTTCAGATACACTTTATATTTGTCTTTTTATATTGACTTTATTTTTATATTGACTTATGAATCATTTTTGCAGAAATTTTTTTCATTAGTCCAAAAAGCTATTTCCTTCTGTGTATAAATGTTTGTCTCTCTGACCATTCAGTATTCAGTGTTTGTGCATTTTCACTGTAATTAACCTGTTTTCAGGTTCACTACAGCTCCAGTTTCTTAAACTCCTTAATTGTTACATTAACAATCAATATGGGTACCTTTATAGGCTGATTTCCACAGCGTTTCCTTACCTCTGTTGTCTCATTTTATTTGTGTATGCTCTAATATTTCCCCGTGTTAATGCCTGTTTTCATGGACTAAACTGACTTCAGTTAAGGGTTAGACTTCACTAGTATCTTCGAAGATGCGGACATTTAAACACAAATAATTTTTTACATGTTTTTGCCAAGGGTGCCAATAATTGTGCCGCTGAATGTGTGTGTTTGCGCACACCAAAATGGACTGACGTTGGAAACGCTTTCGGTGTTACAGGACTGTCACAACATGTTGCGCTACAGTTTGATTAGTGTGGGAGCGCAGTGCAGTTACAGATGCAATCCCCCACTACCTCTGCCTCAGCAACATCCAGAGGGAGAGTTATCATTAATTTATGTGGGAAGTCAGTTCTCAGGATCAACTGCAGGCCTTGGCGGACTGTAATTAAACTGATGAAGCTGTTTTCCCGTCAGTGCACTCCACTCTCTGACAGAAGGACGTGTTTGCTGATGTTCAGCGAGGTTAAGAGCTCACAGCTCCACAGATGCTGCAGGCAAAACACCATCATCAGCTGGACTTAGAGGAGAACACGCTGCTGGGGTCACAATAGTGTGCCAGCCTTCAGGAATGAGGTGGGGAAGTGGGAGGGTGCAAACTTAACCTCAAGGACAGCTGAGGGGGAGGATCACGGCATGAAGCTGTCATCAATCCTCATTGTTACTTGAGGTTTCACTAAGCTTGCCATTCCTTATCACTAAATACAGCCAGCTAATAACCGATAAGAAGGTTTAATGAGTGCAAGACTTAGTTAACCAAAGCATAACGTATTAACATACAAATTGTAGCTTGAAGGCTCAATACGTTAGTCTTAGATGGCAGGAAAGCGGCACTGATGAGCCTTGTGGTAGAACAGGGCAAGAGAAACTATGTAATCCCCACACTCGAAACTCTAATGAGATCCATTCCCTGCCATTTTTTTTTCTTAGCTGTAAACTCAACAAAATCATGATGGATAAATTGAAAATATTTCCCAAGTCGCTCTTGAAAAGTTTTTACTGCAAAGCATTTAACTAAACTTTGAAAATGGAAGTAATAGAAGCAAGAGACACTCATAACTTTTAGCGGGGCCCAACATACTCGGAGTTCATTTAGAATAAAAGTCAACAGATAGGAAGACACAATTCTGTTTTTAAATGTTTATGCCTTGTTTGGCCATTAATTACTGAATTTGTTAAAAGTAACGATTTCTTGTCAGCTGTTGGCTTTCCAGGCTTTAATTCCATTCAGGCAGACAAAGGCTTTGCCTATAGATTTACAGAGGGCTCGAGTTTGAGTGTAAGTCTGACATGCCGATCAATGGCACAGCTCCAGTAAGATCAGTGGGATTACTGGAGAGAGCACTCACTATGACATGAGTCCGAAAAAACCATTAGCCTACTCAGACAGCGGGTACCGTGGCAACCGAGGATGTATTTTGAGAGGCGCTGGTGTTGGAGGCAATGTTCTTAATGAAACATTAATTCGAAAATAACATGTTGGAAAACAAACAGCTTCGGACTGACGTGGCTTTCTCCGTAAGCCCACTTCAAATGCTCCCATCTTCTGGTTCCATCAGTGTTAAATGTTTCTTTCAAGATCATTCGGCGTGTGATTGATTACTCTCAGGCAGTCTGGGAGCAGGGAGCAGGTGAGGTGGAATCGATGGAACAGTCTGTGCCTCGAGCTTATATGACTGACAACGGAGTGTATTAGCAATAGCACGCGATGAAAAGATGCTGGGAATACGAGACAATCATGGTGTTGGCATTACTATTCAGGGTGGTGCTGCATTGCAGGCAGGAAATTAAAACATGCCGTGGCTTTTTAAGAGAGATTTCCCTATCGATAAGTACTTAGGGCTGAGTTCAGTTTACTGATGCCTTTCCAATATACCACAGACTGCTTCAAACTCTGTTGCAGGGATTACAGGGATATGAAGGTTTCCATTCTCCTTTGAAGCCACTGCAGGGTTCCATTAAAGATGTTCCGCTGAAGACAATGATGGGCTTTCAACACTGCAGCTCACGGTGAGAGAGTGAGGGAGGGGAAGTCCAAAAGCAACAGAAAGAGAAGAGAGAGAGAGAAAGAGAGAGAGAGAGAGAGAGAGAGAGAGAGAGAGAGAGAGAGAGGACGAAAAAGGGCATGTTTAATGACAGCTGAGACAAAGAGATATGTGCGTTCACTTTGAAAGAGCATCGGTGATAAGGGCTGTGGGTGTCTGTTCCAAACGCTGGCAGAGCAGCTCAGGTCTGTATGCAGACACAATGACATAGAGGGTACTTTTTGGCCTCAGACAATGAGCTAAATGAAAAACTTTAATGCGATGGAAGATACACATTTGTACCTGTCCTGTATTTGTACCTAAGTCTTTTGTCTATCAAATATACTCAATGATACTGTAAAAATAATTTTAACTCAAAAAAGTAAGCTGCCCTAACTGATTTAAAATGCTGCATTAATTTATTAATTACAGTCCAAAGGAAAAGAAGTATCTCCAAAAAGGCAAAAGAATTATTTGCATCTAATGTAGGTTTTCTATTTCTATTGGGTCATTTATCATGTAGGTTTATGTCAGGGGTACATGCTTTGTCCAAATTATGAGGAAAATGACAAAAATGGACATGCATGATTTCTTTGACAGCAACAATATTTTGCCATGTTATAACCAATTTATATTTGTTCCAGTTTTTTCAGAAGTCAGAATGTGCCATCTCAGAATTTTAGAATCATATAAAATTAAGGCTATTGCACGTAATGCTGACTATTTTCGTTTATTTAGTACATTAAGAATTTTTATTTCAAAATACATTTGTCACATAGGCTAAAAAAGGAACTGTAGAACTGATGTGTTTGCTAAATGTATTTATTCACATAAATATCCTTGTGTGTTCTGCCTGTGTCTGTGTGGGTTTCTTCCCACAGTTCAAAGCCATGCATGTCAGGATTCAGCAGGAATCAGAGATGCTATTTGTCTTCCTTGCTATGGGCTGGTGATCTATCCAAGATGTTTCTCTGCCTTTTGCCTGATGAGCTCTGGGATAGGTTAGGATGAGTGGCTTAGATAATGGATGCATGAATGGATGGATGGATGGATGGATGGATAAATAGAATATCCTTGTTTTCCTTTTATTACCATATGCTTCAATACGTGTGTCATTAAACATAATTTGTTCTGAGTTTAAATTACACACTGTAAACAGAGACTGGTAATATGTTTAATTTCAAGCAGATTCTGCAAGAATCATTTTACAAATCTGTCAGAGTGAGTGAAAAGCCTCTGGAATTGACAAGGATCATATTACATAATGTCACTGTCAAAATGAGGCCTCATATCACCGTTTGTATCTTTTTTTTATAATTTGAAAAGATCAGAAGCCTAACCAGCAGAAGTGGTACTGAAAGAAGGGAACATTCATACTCTTTCCTGCAAAATTACATACGAGAAACGAGGCCTTGCTCTGACAGAAACTATATAGGATTTCAAAATTTCATGCTTTTAGGTCTTTACTCACAAATCTCCTCCTGAACCACTTTTATATTTGGCATGTGCTTCGCTTAACTACAAGCATAAAAAGGCACACACTTAACACTGCTACTCCCTGAATACTAGTAGCATTTTGAGATGCTCGGACTACCTCCCAGTGTGAGTGAAGAAGAGCATGAGATGAAAGCCAGTTGCTTGGCTTGTAGTGGTTTAACCAGAGATTTGAGAGCTGATGTTGAAAAGAAGGAGCAATAATGCATTCAGTGGATGTAGTGCCTCTACAGAGCAGACTCGAAGCAGAAGGGATTATATGAAAAACCACCATCTTAGTGCAGCAGAGCTACACAGCTCTCTTATGACTGGAAGACCCCATGCAAGGCAATAAGCCATAATCCCTTCAAGCCAATTTCCCACTATCAAATGAGACACATTTCTTTATCTACTTCACCTATTTTGACTTTGGTAGGTATGGATTAAACCCAGATCGTGTGATCATTAACAACACTTCTAAAATAATGATGCGCCAGAATATACAAATGAGTACAAAAATCTGAGTCTCTGAAACAATCTCAAATATCTAAAGGTATTTCAGTGAAGGTTAGAGTGAGCTCCCATTACCTCGGTCGTTTGAGCACTTTCTTGGCTTGATATAAGGACAAAGCAAGCACATGGACAATGCAGCTGCAGAAATAGGCTATTGTGTTCATATTGTAATATTAAATTCACCTTTAGTTTGAACACTGGGCCAGTTTATTACACCAGAGACTTAGGTATCTGAAACTTAAAAATTTAATGTAGATTATGTAGATAAATATCTGAAATATCTGAATAATATATGACAAATTGTAGGCGACCTTTTCGTACTGACAGATAACATAATAATAACAAGTACCAAAATCATGACCCTACAAGACAGGCAAAATGCTGTTCATGTAAAAGTTTGTATTTTAAGTTACTTTAAATACATGACACTTTTGTATCATGTATTATGAAAAAAAAATGAATAAAATATCAGTTCAAATGATATTTATATAATTTTCCTACATCCCATTTGTGCTTATTTTACTATCTCTTGATTTTAATTTGAACCTACCATTCTGAACCATATTCTGGATATACAGTATTATAGGTTTTTAAGATTTATTAAGATTTACGGGCTCAGAGAGAGATCTCCCTGCTTCGCTCAGAATGATACAGATAGTGATATATGCTTTGAATTTGAAAGGAATATGAGATGAGGGAGGGAGTTTCTTGCAGAGGTTGAGTGATGAGACAGAAATGGATGGAGGTTCACACCGGTTCATAGCGCATTAAGGATTAGGGCAGTCGTGGGAAGAGGGTGTAGCTCAGTAATTTGTGTGATTGATCAGTTGTTATTAAGATGAGAGTTTTTGTCACCAGAATATTGTTGCTGTTGAATCAAAGCGTCATATGTCCAAAACAGTATCTTTAGAAAACAGTAGAAGGAAAAAATCTTAACTTTTCTTTTAATTTAATTTCTTGTAACTTAATTTAAAATATTTTGAACAATGTCTGAGGACTGGGGGTCGAGGAATCATGAGGAATCATGGTACAGTGTAAGGGCAGCTGGCCAATTCTAGTTATGTTAAGATGAATGTAAAAATGTAAAGTTATGCAAAATATGAATATATATATATATATTTAAATTAAAATAATTAAAAAAAAAAAAAAAAATATATATATATATATATATAGATAGATAGATATAGATATATATAGATGATAGATAGATATATACTACATATACAGTATGTATTCATTAAAGTTGTTACTTATCCACAATAGATACAATTTACTCATGCAAAACTGTTTTAACCTAAATCTTTCTGTTCATATTGGTGTATTCTATTTCAAGTCCATGGTCATATCACTGTTATTTAAAAAGCAGAAACACTGTTATCTTTAAGCAGAAACTTCACTGGAAATGAGAAAAATATTCTTAACTTTAAAACCAAGAAATAGTAATCTGGGCCATTTCTATTAGTCCATACATCATAAAATGATCACAGAATATAAAGGTGCAAATAAAAACCCAGTGGTGCAAAAAATATATCAAATGTGACGGTAACAGTAACAGTCAATTTTTCATTTCTGATTTAACTTCCTTTTATATGAACTGATCAGTTTCCCCCACAGTATACCCCAGAGCAAAAGAAACACAGCCACAACGTCGGCTCTAGAGGCGATATTATGGGACAGGCTGTACCATCCTAAGAGGAAGGTCATGAATAGTCTAGTAGTTAAAAATGCATAGCCACTTTTCTGAACCATACAGCATTTAAGGCCTTCCAACATTGTCATGGCTTGTTGCACTGAAGTTGTGAACATTGTGTACCCGTGGGCTCTTGTTGCCATGGAAACAAAAAAAATGAGTGTGACATGGATTTAGTTCAGGATGGCAAACATTTCATTTCAAACCCTTGGAAATATGCAGAGCAAGGCCAACAGGTAAACATTTTCTGTATTTAAGTAGACCTTATTCCTAGCTTGGGAGAGATTAATTTGTTTTTGTTATAAAGGCTTTTGAAGTCATTTACTTCTTAAAAGGACCATAACCTGCAATTGTTTTGTATTTTATTTTATTTCCCTGAAAATGTATCATTATATGGTATTATGCAGCAAACACTGTCATAATTGATTTAACATGGCCATTTTCTAGTCTCTCATCAAACGGACTGATTTTGTGACTGAGTCTGACATATGTAGTCTTGTTCTGATTGGTTGTGCTGTATTGTGAGTCATTCAAAAAGCAGTCTGGACTAAAATTCTATATGACTTCAGTGTTTATGTTTATACACACATGCACACACACACACAGACAGACTTTCTTTGGTATGTGCTGTCTATGTATATAAACGAGCTATATATATTCATTTTAAAAAAAATGTGTGTATGTGTGTGTGTGTGTGTGTGTGTGTATGCCTTTGCATATAATATGAGCTGCATGGAGTGGATAATGAATACTACTATTTAGCCCTTTATCAATGTTCACAAAATCCTTTATTACAAACAGGTGAGAAAAATGTTGTTCCCAATGAAATGAGCCATTTAAAGTTGTTGCTTTATGCTGGCGGACTGTTGCTGACAAAGCGTGCACAATTGATCAGGAGGGAGAAGTTTTAACTCATTATATACAACGAAATGTCACTGAAATGCACCCACTCGCTCTCTTTCTTTCCCCTCCTCCCTCTCACCCTCCTCTCAGTGTGGTGTCACAATACAGTCAGGCCACAAAACAGTGAATCCAACAGGGAGAAATCAGGATCAATACTGCCAGGTCCCTACCGACATGCCAGCCATCCAGCCTAAAAGCTTTCCAGCACAGCTGCTGATAGCACACTGCTGCTGATACACCGGTTACGCCAATGCCATGCTTCCACAAACGCTCGGCAGCGACAGCTAGTAAACAGCCGTGTCTTTAAGCATTAGTTACACAAGCCTGATGTGAACAATTACACAGAAGTTGTTGGTGTTCATTCACTGTTGTGCACATAATCTAATCGCAGCATGCCATTGCATTCTCCACTGCAATGCCCACAGCAGCAAGAAAACATGTCACTAAATAGAGAAGCAATGTTAAAAGCATGGAGTGGTTGTGACACTGTTAAATGGCCAGGCACAGCAGAGAGTCAGAGTCATCTTTCATGCAAAAAAAAACAACCTTCAATTTTACATGCTATAATAGCATCATTGCCGACATTGTGACACGTTATCCATGATATTAGTATGCAAAATTTCCTTTTCAACAATGTTTTTGTTGTATCGTCTTAGTCATGATCCAATTCAACCCCAGCGATGCCTGCAAGTTAAATTTAAATAAGAGTCTTAAGGGTCTTAATTGTATGACTCATGCCGCAGTCTGAAGCTCTTACATCTCTGCAGTGCAGAGCACTAAAGCCATACTGACAAGTCTATTGTTGTCTTACAGGAATAAGGTTTCTAAGTTTTTTGCTCCCCTTCCCAGTCCCAAAGTGACCACAAATGTCCAATCGCACACATGACCTTACTGAATAAAGAATGTGCTGGGGTTAGAAGCCACGGTCAACACAGAACCACTGCAGTCCATGACAAGCAGACTCATTTCCAGCAAGAAAGTGAGCCCAGACTAGTCTATTATTTAGAGAGTGTGAATGAGTTCAAACAAGCTGTCAATGTCATCGCACTCCCTTCAAGTCATGATCCTGCTTCCATGGAGGGCAATAATCCCGTCAAACTACTGGCTATGAACTTTGCTCTCACCCTGTATTTCCAATGAATGATAAATGTAATACCCATACTGCCTCTCTTGGCCTCATTAAAATGACAATTGTCAATTTTCAGGAGCCATAGAACTGCAAACAGCAAAGGGAAAATCTCTAAATGGAGGTTGGCATGTCATTCTGAAATAAAAGGGAATTTGATGAAGTTGCACAGTTCTGAATACAACCATTTCACCCCATAAACTCTGGGCTTATAATTCAGTAAGATGTATTATTCGGTTCTTTGAATTATTTAATGACTACCAAAGGCACTTTTCCACAGGCATACAGGAACCATGCTATACCTAAACCATACTGCGATGGCACAGAAGGTAACAGTGTTTCTGATGTGTCTGAAGCACAATTCTCGCTCAAGACGTAATGGCTAGTCATCCCAAAACTGCGTCCATGGAGTCCAACCAGCGAACTTGTTAGTGATGCCCTTGCATTTCTCACAGCGTTAAAGATAAATTTGTTGGCATCATGAAACTCCCACTGAAATTTATCTTGAGCCCAAACTGATAGTAGTTCTTATACTTCATTAAATTCCCAGTGGTTAGTTTGTATCTCCATTATTGTATTTTTGTGCAGGCAGTAAAAAAACAATTGCCTCTTTCCATGCTGTGATAACACTTTGACCAATCAGAAAGCAGTGACAGAGTCAGCTTGGCTGCGGCCCGCTTTCACCTCTGGCATCAATCAGAGCCATGATGGTACAGGTACGGCTCGGGTATGGGTCACTTTATTTGTAATTTGTTCGCGGTACAACATGATTACTTGTGCCAGTGAAAAAAGCACATGTATTCATGGGCTAAATACAAAAATCTCTTCTGTGTGTCCTGAATGGCTCCATTGCCTGCCCATGGGGGTGCTACTGAGTCTGGAAGATGTGACCATACCCCAGCTTATAACAGTCCTGCTTGGTTGCAGTTCTGCTGACCAAACCTTCTGCTTCACTGAACCTTCTCCAAGGAGAAATATCGGTTAATCATTTCTTACTCATCCTTTTCCTTTCAGTGTTATTTTTCTGTAAAGAGTCAATAGAGAAGACAACTGGTTCTGCTCTCAAGACCTGGCACAGAAGCTTCCCATTGCTTTTATAAAAAACCTTATATCACTGAAATTATCATTTTATAAAGGGAGAAAATGTACTTTAATGAACATTAATGAGATGTTATACCTAAGCCTGCACTGAGAGACCATTTCATGTTTCATTTAAAGGAACGTTTTTTTGAAAAATCTAATTTACCCCTAAATGTAGGCAGTCACGTTTAGAGTACAAATTGTGCCTCTTTAGTTTAGCACAGAAGCTACAAGTCTAATGTTGCTAACGAACACTAGACGTCAACAGTAATCCAAATGGTTTATGTAAAAACATCCCAAAACTTCTCATAACCCAGTCAAACTGTGACCAGCCCTTCACTGGCTCAGTCCACACCTGCTTTTAATGTGCGCCATGAGGGATCTAGCTCTAAACACATCAGTTCACACCTGGCATTAAAATGCGTCTCCACATGTGGTGACCACTTATGGTGACCAAATGTGTGGTTGTTTACAATCACCAGGAAGCACCTCTTATACGTAGTCTGCCTCAGGGGTGTCCTTAGGCCTGGTCATCCAGAACTACAGACCTGAATGTTTTATGAATGGCCATGAATCTCAAAAATAATAATAAAAATAGCCAATAGCCTCATCAGTAAATCCAGTCTAGACTGAAGAATCAAAATTTGGACTCCCCATTTATCCCCAATAAATTAATTAATTACTAAGCAAACTTTTTTATTTCTCTTTTTTCTTCATTTATTTATGCTTAGTAATATTTTCTATCATCATCCTGTTGATATAAAATATTACTAAGCATAAATAAATGAAGAAAAAAGAGAAATAAAAAAGTTACATACATTACATTAATAAAAATGCATGGATACATTTTCTACATGCAAGTAATTTGCCATCAGCCTGGCTTAAAAAGGACTGATCCCTGGGGGATATGCTGAAATATGAATTAAAAGACAAACTCATTACACATGAACAGACTTGTGCAACAGCTTACGTAGAGCACCCTGTCCAGTACATGCTGGTGTTTTCTCTGTTCTAAAACACCCTCTTCAGCTAAAGAAGAGTGTGTTAATTAGCTGCTGAATTGGATCTGTTGTGTTAGAGCAGGATAAGCATCAATATATGGCAATGCTATTCCAGGAACAGATCTGGGAAGCCCAGTCACGACTTTGATCGATGGCCACACTCCTTGTCCCATTCCTGACCCTGGCAGGGGCTTTAATGCTGTTCGTTCCACATTATTGTGGACTTTTCATTCCGGCTGTTGCTCCAAACACCTGTCGTCATCCGCCCTCGACTGTCTGTAGTTGCTAATAATGCCCTGCACCTGTTACCTGTCAGGCTGTAATCAGTGTCTGTATAAGTAAACCCTGTTTACACTTATTTAGCTGTGATGTTTTGCTTGAATTAGCACTACTAGGGTCAGTTGTTTTCTATGTCTTCTGTCTTTTACAGTGTCCTGACCTTAGTTACTTGTTTCTTGTACTGCTCTGCCCTTTTTTTCTCTCTCTTTCTGCTGCATATGTTCTAAGCTACATAAATTCCCTCTTGTAGTCAGCTGCTGCAGGCTCTTCGTACCTATTTTCTGTTTTTCTATCCTGTATTTCCTAGTACAGACTGTCTTTGTAATGTCACACAGCACCTGACAGTATTTTACATCACGGCACTAATATCGCATTACTAACTACCATTAAAATAATCAGAGGGCTGATTATGTTCCCACCAGCAAAGCCCTTGCTGTAATGGAAGCTGCCTCAAATTTGCACACCTGTGCACACTGAAAGTGGTTTAAACCTTAAAACCTTTAAAAATGTGATATAGACCACAAGTGATCAAATTGCAAAACTTGATAACTGTAATTTCAGGTATCGTTGGATGACTTACTGTGATTTTATCAATCTTGTAACACAGCCAGTGTCACTTTTTCTTGCCTGAATTGTCAACATGAATATATATATATATATATATATATATATACACATATGTATGTATGTATCTTCTTAATTTATCTGACACCCACATTGAGGCACACAGAGACAAAGAGAGTGTGAGAGAGAATGCAAAAACGTGACAATAGCGACCCCTAGAGCATGCAGTAAAACTGTTCAGAACCTGAGTTCTGAAGAGGTGGTGCTTTGGCTCCCTCTGTTGGGAGAAATGTGCCCCATGCCAGCCTGTCTGTCTCCACTTGCAGTGGTAATGATCTGGCAAAAGTCCCTAACATAGCTACGAGTATATACAGAAGATCTGTGTCCTGCAGTCATTTCCTTGGTATCTCAACCAACTGAAGCCTCCTTAAATCCATAATCAAAACAACAAAGAGGCAGCTAGCTGCTACATTTTCAGAGTAAAACCGAAGAACTGATTGAAGTTGGCAAACATGCCACAATGCTAAAATAAGCAATTTTTTGAAAGAAGAAGAGGGAGCAGAGAAAAAGTAAAAAACCTGAAACTCTGTTTATGGGGATTGCATATATTTTTTCAAATTTTCTGCACAATTAAATTAGATGCAAAATTTATTATAAAAATATTAAATTATTTTAATATTTTTCTACATATAAATATATTAAAAAGATGTTATTATAAATAACATAGCTTATATATTTAAGCTATTTAAGGTAATGTAAGTTATTATGAATATAAGCTATGTTTCAGGTGGCCTATAGCATATCCAAAACAATTAATGTAATTAAATAGCTTGTGCTACGACTGCACAGACACTCAGAACCAAAGACAAGAACAATATAAAATAAAATAAAAGTCCAAACAAAAGACAAAATCTCTCCAGAAATACTGAGAAAATGCTTAGTAGTAATTACACCTAATTCCCAGTGTCACGCTAAGCACTCTGAATTACTGGTTACATTTTTATGACTGAATTATACTAACATTTTTTATATTATGGTATTCATTCATTCACTGTAACCACTTCATCCTTACTAGGGTTGCAGGCACCCAGAGCCTATCCCACAAGGCAGGGACTTCACAGGGCGCACACGCACATACATACACACACACACACACACACACACACACACACACACACGCACACACACACACACAGTCAATTTAGAATCCCCAATTCACCTGACATGCATATTTTTAGACTGTGGGAGAAACCCACGGCACCACGAGGAGAACATGCAAACTCCACACACACACACACACAAGGCCAGGACCTGCATTCAAACCCTCCAAACCTGGAGGTGTGAGGCAACAGTGCTACCCACTGTGCCACCATGGGGGGGCAATATTGTGGTATATCCCCATTAAATGCCATGTATAATTTTCACATATGTGCCATGTATAATTCTTACAGCTTCACTGAGACCATAAAACCGGATCAGAGAGGATGCTAGTAACTGGATTATAAAGACGTGGATTACACTTGTCCTTTACATCTTTAGTGCTGATTTATTATCCAGTGAGTATAAACAGGGTAAAGCATGGAAAGAAGAACTTGATGCCAGTTAGCATAACTCACCTAAGCAGCCCTGTGACTAATCACTAGATTACCCACTGGAATTAACGTTAATTGATGCAGATGTGCATAATTTGACTTGGCTAAATGGTTAAAAGCATAAAAGAAATGTGCTGCTCTTATTGTATAGTCAGGAGTTTATAAAAAACAAGCTCCTCCTCATAGAACAAGAGCAACAAGCAAAACATTTCTCTGATGATGGGCTTTTATATGAAGTGCATGTTGTTTAATGGCTCTAAAAGCTGAATTACAGAAAATAATTATGTCAGTTGTTATGGATATTGATATTTCATCCTGAAAACCTCTTTAAAAATACTAATAATAGTATTAATAATAAAAAGAATCAGTGTATGAATTAAGCTATGGTCTTGTGTGTGTGTGTGTGTTTGTGTGTGTGTGTGTGTGTGTGTGCGTGTGTGTGTGTGTGTGTGTGTATATGTATATTTACACACATATAGCACTCTGATGAAGATGTGTAAAAAGCCCTAAAACTAAATTCATTTTTTATTGCACTAGCAAATTCTGACAAAGAAAAATAGAAAAAAAATCTAACTTTTAACTCTTTTTTTTTAACTCTAACTTTATTTTTTTAATCCATCATTTAGAAATAATTCTTTTTTCACAAAATCACCAGTGCCACAATTATTGGTACCCTTAACAACTCCTATAAAATACATGTAACTGAAGAATTTTTGTAATTTATACTTAAAGTTGATCAGTGTCTATAATTATTTAATGAATGTCTTGTGGTGTGTGCCTGATGCACTTTTGTACTGCTCTGGCTTCCACGGTTTTTGTAGAAAATGACCAAAAGCAGGGTTTAATGTGAGCAAATGTCAGATATTTCTCATACCTGATGTTATCAAATTATTTGTTTATTTGTTATTGTTAACCAACTTTGGGAAAGTTGGCTATTGTCCAGTAAAGTGAGGCAAACTTGCCGACAGGAAACATTACTGAATGGACTATTTAAATCCAGATAGGCCAAGAAGAAAATCAGCCTAGATCTGGAGAATGCCCATATAAAGGCTTATGGGCCTTTATAAACAGAAGCTGGGTGGTGACAGATGAAGAGATGGATGAAGGGATGAGATGGGTGGGACTGTCACAGCTGAAGAAAAGAGAGAATGATTGCTTTGAAATAACTGATTACAAAACGATGACTGAGTAGATAAGGAGTAGAAAAGCAGGGGAGATGAACCAGTTTTAGAATGGGTCATCTTGGGGATTATGGATCAAGGGTAAAATGTATCTGATATACGATTAATGCAATATAAATATATCATTACATCACTAAGAATTTTCCGTTACATGTTTACATTCAAGAATTTTTTGTTACATGTTTACGTACACACAAGCAAATATATATGTTGTACTAACATATGTTGCACCTTTTCTAGATTTCACATATCTAATTTAAATCTGTATTTTATTTCTGTATGTGTATTCTTTGTCTCTTTTTGTAAAATCTGGAGCCATGCTGTCTCCTCTCACTGTACACGTGTATACACTATATTATGACACCTAACCATTCCACCAATAGCCAAAGTGAATAAGGACTTTAATGATATTGCTTTCAAATACATAGACTTTAATATGGAGTTGGTCCCCTTTTGCAGTTACATCAATTTCCACTCTTCTTTGATAGCTTTCCACAAGATTTTGGAGTTTCTGTGGGAATTTGTGCCCATTCATTCTGTAAAGCATTTATGAGGTCAGACACTGATGTTGGACGAGAGGGCCTGGTTCACAATCTCCATTCCAGTTCATCCCAAAGGTGTTGGATGGGGTTGAGGTCGGGTCTCTGTGTGGGCCAGTCAAGTACTTTCCACACTGAACTCATCCAACCATGTCTTTATGGACCTTGCTTTGTGCACTGAGGCACAGTCATGCTGGAATAGAAAAAGGGCCTTTTCCAGACTGTGTCCGTGGCATTGTCCAGAATGTCTTGGTATACTGGTATTCTCTACAGTGGAAGTAAAGGGCCTAGCCCAAACCCTGAAAAACAGGTGTGCCCCAATACTTTTGACCATAGAGCGTATACAGCTGAGAAGACATTCAAGTTTACTTTGACTCTTTCTAGCGAGCTATTTTTTAACGTGCTAAAGTATATTAGTTCTGACATTTTTTGTTAGCTTTTGCGGTTACTAAAAGAAAAAACGGGCGTGTCCCATTACTTTTGTCCATCTGAAATGACAAAGTTTAGTTTGACTCTTTCCGGCGAGTTTTAATTTTTTACGTACTACCAAAAAGAAAAAGGAGAGTTTTGACACTTTTTTCTGTTTGCTTTTCCCGTTAACAGTAGAACTGTTACCCCTTAAAATATATTACAAAAAAAAAAAACAGAATTTTTGAAACTAATAGTGTGTCCCATTAGCTTTGTCCATAGTATGTGTGTAGCTGAGATAACAATCAAGTTTACTTTGCTTTTAATTTCTGGCGAGTTTAAATTTTTACGTGCTAAAGTACATTACCAGAAAAACAGAAGCTGAGTTTTTACACTTTTTGTTTCCTTTTTACTGTTATTAATAGAAAAGCAGGTTTGTCCCAATACTTCTGTCTCTAGCGAGTTACGTGCTAAAACATATTACCAAAAAGCAAAAGCAGAGTTTTGACACTTTTTTGTTTGTACTGCCACTAATACAACTTTTACCCGTTCAGAAGAAAAAATAAAAAACCAAAACAGAGTCAACGCTCATTCTGCTCCTCATGCTGGGACAGAGTGCAGTAGTGTGCGGGTCCTGTGCACATGCGCGGTGTGCGGCGGAGCCGGTGGGCCGGAGAGGAGGATCAGTGGGAGTCTGCTGTGTAATGGCGGCCTCGGTGTTGCTGTCTGCGGAAAGCACCGTGCCCACTTTCTCCGTCGGTAATCCCGGAGCTGCGGGGAGCGCTGCTAACGGCTTATCCGCACCGGGACCTGCGTCTTGGAACCGTTCTCTGGACCGAGCCCTGGACGAAGCCTCCTCCAGTGGGTGTCTGAACCTGAGCGGCAGGAAGCTGAAGGAGTTCCCCCGGAGCGCCTCTAACCACGACCTGACCGACACCACCCGGGCCGGTGAGAGCTCTCCACCCAGCTGGGGCACTGCTTTTGCTTTGAATTTGCTTGACAGGTCGTCAAACTGCTCCTTGTTGTATGTTCAACTGCTCCACTTTGTCTGTGAGGACATTATGTCCCCCCAACAGGGCGATTCTGTTTTGTTTACGCCAAGATGTAACGTTAGCTGACTATGCTAACAGCACCTAGCACCTATTCCCAACAAGTTTTATTCCAAATTGTACTAAATTTAAAACCCATACCATACGAGACATTGTTCTTCTAAGTTTTAATGTGAATTATGCATCGATAGTAACATGAATGAATAACAGTCTTGGTCTCAAAGTTTCGGAAGTGTTCGTTGTTTATACACTACATGGACAAAAGTATTTGGACACTTAAGTATTGAATTCAGGTGGTCCCCCTACTTACAGTGAAGGGTAATATTAATGCTTCACCATGCTAACGACATATGACACCTATTCCTAACCAGTTTTATTTCAAGATTTACTTAACTTAAAACCCCTACCATTCGAGACTTTGTTCTTCTGAGCTTTAATAAAAGTTCTGCATTGACAATAACACTAATGAACAACAGACTTGGTCTCAAAATTTCGGAAGTGTTCATTGCTTATACACTAAATTTACAAAAGTATTGGAAGGCTTAAGTACTGAAATCGGGTGCCCCTCTTATTTCCAGTAAGTGGTAATGCTTCAGTATACCAAGAAATTTTGGACAACTCCATGCTTACGACATATAACACCTATTCCCAAACAGTTTTATTTCAAAATGCAGTAACTTAACCCCCTACCTTTGCTCTTCTGAGTTTTAATGTAAGTTCTGCATCAACAGTAATAATGAGTAACAGACTTGGTCTCAACGTTGCAGAAGTGTTCATTGTTTATACATTACATGGACAAATGTATTGGGACACTTGAATTCAAGTGGTCCCTTTCTTCTACTGAAGTGCAGTCTTAATGTGTCAACATGCCAAGACATTTTGGACAATGCCATGCTTACACCTTTGTGGAAACAGTTTGGGGAAGAACCTTTTCTATTCCAGCATGACTGTGCTGCAGTACACAAAGCATTTTTCATAAAGACATGGTTGGATGAGTTCCTCGTGGATGAACTTGACTGGCCTGTACAGAGCCCTGACCCCAACCCTATCCAACACCTTTTGGATGAACTGGAGCAGAGACTGCGGGCCAGGCCTTATCGTCCAACATCAGTGCCTCTTATGGAAAGTCTTCCAAGACAAGTGGAAACTGTAGTAGCTGCAAAGGTGGAACCAACTCCACATTAAAGTCTATGTATTTGAATGCAATGTCATTAAAGTCCCTGTTGGTGTAATGGTCAGGCGTCCCAATACTTCTGTCTATATAGTGTTGACTAATGTTCAGTGCGATTGGCTCCAGCTAATGGTTTGACAATCTTGTTGCCTGAGAAAAAAGTGTTAACTCTGTTTTGTCGCTGAATTTAAGGTTATTGATGGCCAATAGTTTTGTGAAGGTGGAGCACGGATACAAACGACAGAATTAACTGGCTAAATAGACAACAAATGTTTGCTAACGGGACAGCAGCTCATGTCTAAGCCTGTCAAACTGCGCAGTATTACGATCCATAACGTGCCTGGCGACTTTGTGAAGGGTGAGGTTTGGGTGTTTGGGCTCTGCTTAACAGGCAAATCTGGATCTCGATTTGTCTTGATCGTTTCAGGCTTATGGAATGTGTTACTCCTTGTATTCTGTTGCTTTTCCTTCAGGCAATGTGTATTTTCAAACAGTTTTGCCTGTTACAACTCACAACAAAGGTTCTTTTTCTCCAAAGAAACAGCATAGAGTAGGGTTAGCCCCACTCTACAATATATTTCTGTATAACTCCAGGGTTGAGATGTAAACTTCCTTGAAAAAATGTAATCAAGTGGTGCATTGTGGAAAAACAGTTCTCTTTACAGCAGGCTTATTTTCTGTCCAAAATGACAAGCATACCTACATGTATTTTGGATTTTTATGCATTGGTTTGCATGTGAATAATAGTAAAATAGAGGTTGATTGGAAAAAATATGCTATTTCAGCGATTGTGCTGTGTGGTAAAAAAAAATCCAGTTTAAGTTCAGATACGTTAGTCTTTCGCTTTGTGTCCATGATCTGGTAATGCTGTACTCCTGCCTGATTCACTGACCCAAGAGAGCCTGTTGGATGCAGGATATAGAGTCTTTCAGGAGAAAAGGCAGAAAAGAAGTGGAAAACGTCATGTTTTAGAATACCAGGAGGAAGCCGAAAATGTGTATAGGCTTGTTTTCACTCCATCATTCTTTTGCCAAAGGCACAGTTCCTTATGAGCATCGCATTATATTACTCACTGAGTTGCTGTTTTTTATTTAAATGAAACAATGTTTGGAGCTGCACATAATCCTATTGATCTGTGTGTTATAGAATAGCAGAGCTAAACATCCTCAAGGCAGTCATGTTTTGACATTGTTTTACCTATTTTGTTCTATAGGTAATCAGAAATAGGCTGATGGCTTGGAAATAGGATTCCACATTTATCCAGCCTCTCTGAGTAGGGATTCTGATCTGGGATGAGTCTGTGCCTTTCACTAAATTGAGTCTGTGCCTTTCACTGAACTGTGTGAACAAACGAGACTTGATCTTAGATCAGTGTTCTTACTCTGAGACAATTCAAAAGTAAAGACCCAGATATGTCTCTTAAATGGCATGAAAACAATTGGATTTTTATCCAGTCTCTCTGATCTTGTATCAGACTTACTTTTCTACAAGATAGCTTTTAGAGGTATCAGCCTATTAGTGATTACCAATTGTACCGTGTGAACAAAGAGACACGTTCTTAGATCAGCATTACAAATATAAGCACCCGGGTATTTTTCTTAAATGGCATAAAAACAATTGTACTTGGGGAAAGGTCTGTGCCCACTCTCATGATAGAAGTATTTATTTTATTCGGGCAGATGAGACACAGAAAGAGAGAGAGAGCGAGACAACACAGCTGTTAGCGTGCTTCTCTTGAGTGGTGGGCTGTCGTACACTTGCTCTTTCGTCCATTTTAGCACTTGAGTCATCACTGTTCTGTCCTTTATGCTTAATTCATGCTGGTCATGTACAGAGATCTCTTAATGTTTTTTAACCTGAAGTGAGACTGGTTTGCTGTGAAATTTCTTAGAAATGTGCTGGCCAAGGCCTTAGTGTTATTCATGGCATCATTAACGGACAGGCAAATATTAGAAACTGGCTAGAATGTTATGGATTTTTGATGTGGTACTTGTTTGCAGTGATGATCAAAAACAAATGCAGCACTACCAGGAAAAAGAAAATGTGTTAAATCACTGTAAATCTCTCTTGCCAATTAGGATTGTTTCAGTAAACCTGGCATTCTGCAGATACATGTACATCATTGTTTTCTAGTTCCTGTTGCCTAATTGCAGATTTTGATTCTGGCAAGGTGTGTGTCTGGCATCAGCTGCACTGATTTGCCCACAGGCTCTGCAGAATCACGTTTTGTTGAAGATAAATTCTACTCTCTGTCTGCCCTTTTATCCCTTTTCTCTCTTGTACACATCTCAGGCCACTTTCTTTCTTTATTATAAAAAGTGATTTAGTTTGTTTGCTGTAGTGTTGGACATTACAAACACCTCACTGTTCCTGAATCCGTTCACAGCTAATCTACACATTGTGTCCTGGTGTGAGACTTTCTGGGTCAATATTGGTTGTCCTGAGTGCTGTGGAGAGTCTAGACAGGCGAATTGTCATGGAAGAGAATGGCATTTGAGGAAATGTGTAGGTTAAGAGTTTTAAAACGCTTGTGGTGTTCTGTCCCTTAAAATAGTTTGAATTCTTGGTGCAGTGCATTTGTTATGGTTAGCAAATTACAGCTTAGATTGTGTACTAGCTACATTTTTGCTAGACGGGCATGTGTGAGCAGAGCCAGTGGCTAAGACTCAGTGATGTTTGGGCAGTGAAGGAGAGAAGACGTAGCAAGACTGAACATCCAGGCCTTTCAGTTGCACTGAAAGTATTTAACTAGATTGACCTTTTAGATAGGCTAACCTACCTAACCTGTTGTGTGCCAGTGCTGAAGGCAGCTATCTTCAGGTCATCTTCCGCTGTACTTCAAGTCATCTGTGGTATGATGTACATTTTAGGATATCTTCAGACCTCTGTGTCAAATTTCAGACGTTAGGCAAAACAGCCTCATGTCACGGTTTGGCAGGTGAAACGGCCTCATACAAAAGGCATTAGGGCAAGCAGCCAATCATTATGTCCTCTTTTATTAGATTAATAACAGAGTAAAGAGAGTAAAGATGACAGTGTGCTACAACCACAAAGTCACTGTTATGTTCTTTTATTGAAGGGAAGTTCCACCATTTCTTACACTTTCTGCGTAATTTTTAAAAATGAAAATGATCATTCAGGCTAGCTTCACATTAACTGCATTATCAAAAACCTTACAACTTCAGATTTCTTTATAATGTTGGTTGACCGTTTGACCATTTGTCATACATGAGCACACCACAGCACACAGTGTGAACAGCACAAAGTTGTCCTCTGTATTAAAACCCTTCACAAAGTGAAGTAGCGGTCAGCCAGGAACATAGTGCCTGAGAACAGTATGTGGGGACAGTACCTTGTTCAAGCGTACCTCAGTTGATAGTATCTTTCCCTTACAATGGCTTTGATGTGCCTCTCCACCAGGAATATATAAAAACAATACACTTTATAAAAAACAAGACAACAATACTGAAACTTACAGCTTTTAGATGTTTTTAAGCACTTTAGATATCGGGTACCTGTCACCACTGCTGTTAATAACTCTGCCTCTGTAAATTAGTCGACACAGTTCACATCAGACCACTCTGAAAGTCTTTGTCCTTTGGACCCTTTAATTATGCAAGAAGTTTGAAAAATGAATGAAACTCCCCTCTAAGCTTCAGGTCACACTTTATTGCCATGTTTGTATCTGTGTCACAGTCTATATTACTGTTTGAAAACATGTATACTCAAATAAAATAAATTAAAAAAACAAAACACAGAGCCGTCATCTCCCATTCCAGTGTTGCAATGAATTGTTCCATAATATTGTGGTCAGTTTATTAGCATGGAGCACTTTAAGACAATGCTTTGGTTTATTGTTTTTATGCTGCTAAGAAACCAGCCTAAATAGATGGGGCAGGAATCCACCATTCCTTTAAACAATCTTTAATATTAAATGCTCTAATGCTCTGATAAACAGAAAATGAGAGCTGTTTTCAAGCATGTTTTGTTTTTGCTCTATCCCAAAGTACCTTGAGCCAAATTTTGTACCCTAGTACACAGACGGTTATACACTGAAAGAAAACGTCTTGGGTGTATTTACCCGTCATCGTGAAGTTTGAAAATAAGATAATGAACATCATGGTGAAGTCATGTTATTGAACATCGTGTACATTGTGTCTGGAGTATTGTAAGAAGAAAAGATCAGTGAAGATGGAGAGAGATGAATAGCGGAACAGGGAGAAAAGGAGGGAGCTGGGTGATGTTCCTCTTGCACACAGGGATTGCCTTGTTTTGATGCCTGCTGCTTGTCACATGAGAGGACTTATTAAAACTGTGTCGTGACAAAAAAACAACAGAGCCAAACTTGTTGAAAGTTTAACTGTAGAGGAAAGAGGCTGATAAATCGGAGGTTATGTGAATAGTGAATATTTCAAGTTTCTGTATTACTAATTTAAAATAAGTTACATGCCTTTGACTCATGTGGGATATTGTCTCATCACCATGTGCTTGGACTTCAAGCATGTTGATATGCTGGTGTTTTCCTAAATGAAATGCCTGATCAGATGATCATTGGTCTGTATTACATTATGATCCATGTGGGCACATGACACATATGTTAAGAAAAAATGCCACAAAATCTGTTTTTATTGGTTCAAAGTGATGAAATTGTGTATAGATTTACATTTATTAGTCTGTTTATGCATCTAACAATCCCCATTTTAGCTGTTTAGGGCTGTTACTATTGAATATATTCGTAAGTGAGTAATGTGATTGTTTTTGACAATCCGGTTATTATATATGCACAATCATAACATCAGACATTTAATTTACTCCCCTCCTCCAGCCTGCTGTGCTATTAATTTTATTTTATTTTAGTGTAGGATTATTATTTATTGTATTTTAATGTATTTAGTAGCACATAAATGCCACCAGTCATTAGGACAAATTTCATTTTTTACATGAAACATGTGAAATGACAAAGAACTTTTACCTTTTATGTTTGCCTTTATGTACATGACATTTATATCTACAAACACACAGGCATTAGTGAGAACAGCTTTATAATGCCTTGCAGGTTCTTGGTTTGTCATGCAAATTGCAAAGAAATCACTAAATGATTAATCAAGAATGCTTTTTTTTTTCAGAATAAATTTGTATTAGTAAGCATGTATTTAAGTAATCATGTCAACCCTAAAGTTGTTGTAATTGCAAAGTTTCTTCAGATTTGTGCAAAGACAAGCGCAGAGAACAAAAAAACGCATAAATACTGTATTAAAATTGAAATATTTAAGTAGAGGGAAAAGAATGGGAACAACAAGAATAATCGTGTTTCCACTCGGTGCAGTGTTCACTAATTAGCAGATTAATTGAGACAGTTAAACCAGGGAAACTGGACAGATTTGGTGTCCTGCATGGCTGATAATGAGTCACTTATGAGGTGACTGAGGTCAGCTGTGTTGAGGCATGGACACAGATTTCTCTATTTTCATGTTTTCATTCGTAATGATGATGATGGCAGTGTCTGTTTAAACAGTTGCGTGCTGTATGACAAGATTTATAAATACTCATTCAGCCCCTTGCCTTAGATATTTTATGCATCTGTTTGAAAGAGATGTATTTTGTTGAGGGGATGAAAAGCTCTGAATTTTACTATAGTTAATGTGCCTGCTGTTTCTTTGCCCAGGGCGCCGAACTGAAGACTCTTGTCTGCGTGCACTGAGGAATTGGAGCGCGTGGTTATGGGGTGGGGGGTGCTGTGTAGCCGTCAGCTAAAACACTACCCAAAGCCAAAAGCTTGCATCACAGGAGAGGAAGGGGAAAAGAAGGATTGGACGGAAGCAGAGAGAGGCAAAGGCCTTGTTGCTTTGAGAGGCCCCCTCGGAGCTCCTTCTCAATTGCGCCTCTCAGCAGTGGAGGGTTGCGTCATTTACCGCCTTTTTGTTGGTGTGTGTGTGTGTGTGTGTGTGTTAAGACAGCATGCCAATAGTATCTTGTCACACTCGGTTAACACTGGAAAATGTAACAGAATGAAAGAAATGTAGTCACTTTTCCAGTGAGATATATTTTCCAGATATAGTTTGTTTTGTGTGATTCAAGGTTGTCATGTCGATTCAGATTGTGATCAAGTTTTCTACCATTGTATTGAACAAACAGACCTAAGAAAAGTAAAAACATGTATAGCTTTTCTCATAAAATACTTTGGGAGTGGCGTGATAAATTAGAAGGCCTTTAACCTATTTACATTCATTTAAAACAACTACAAGAAATATGTGTAGGAAAAAACAACCTATCTATCAAGCTTACAATAAGAGTTCAGCAGGAGAATTAAAATACACATTATCATGCAAATTGCCAAGTAATCCTCTCAGGGTGAAGATTAATTTTATGATGTATTCGATGAAGTGTTTGGGTGTCTCTCTCTGTCACCATCTGCCCAGCGTGTCTCTCTTTTGGTGAGGGTTGTCTCTGCTGGACTGGTTTGAGGTTGCAGTCAGCGATGTTTCCTGTCCTCCCGGATCTCCACACAGCTGCACAGCTATAAATATAGATCCATGCCTGCTGGAAAAGCCATCATAGTAAACATAAATCATCTCTTGCAACTTTATCATCACACTGAACAAACATCACACAACCCTTTAGCTGTACAAACAAACAAACACTTTAATCACAATATGAGGATGGAATATATGATCCGGTAGTCTTTGCTGTCCAATGGCCACACCAAAGAGAAAGAGAGGTCCTGGATCAGATTGTACTGAATATATTCCAGCACTAATAATTATTGCCATCACTGCTTCAGAATTTAATGCAATGTCGTTATTCTCAATTCTCAATGACTCTACAAAAGGCTTTTAAATTGAAAGATCAGTTGTCCTCCCCTCAAAGACAAAATAAAATTAGAGAAAGAAAAATCGTTTTGGCTTAAAACTGTTTTGACAACATTTATATGTAGTTTTGAGAATGTTCTACTCAGAATTGACTACACTGTAGTAATGCTCTGTAATAAAACTTCCTGAAATCCAAGCTGAAAGTCAGGACCAAAAACAGAATGTTGTTTTATTTGTACTGTACACTAAATAAAATGCTAGACAGTGAGGCAAAAATACACATTACTGATAAACCTGGCTTTCAGTAAGACATAACTGTTTACATAACATACATTTTTCTACAGTATGTGGGCTACAGTGTGGAACTGTCCTTTATGAACTTAACTATAGATGGTATTAGGATCCTTACAGGTACATTTTTATGCAGTAGTTCTCATTTTTATTATTATTAGTGATTTAAGTGTTTTTCATGCAGTCTTTTCTTCTTGGCATTTGAAAGCAAAAGAAACAAACTTTTGTTTTTTTCTTGAATGTTTTGATGGCTGAAATTTTGGCACGTACCTAGCTCAGTGATTTTCTGTTTTGTTCAGCGTTTACAGATTTATATTTTTTGAAGAAGGAACAGAAGAAAAGGAAAATATATAAATAAAATAATTGCGTAATGAGATGCCTTTCAGTCTGCTTCTTGTTAGTAAACTAATATGTAGGCATTATACTTTTGTTGTTGTTGACTTCTCTTTTTTCAATCTCTTTTTTGTTCATGTTTTTTGATGGACATTCTGATAGTATACTTGGAAATGTGTAACGTCATTCTGTTGTCCACCTATATTCTGAATTTAATAGAAGTGTCACTGAATTCTGAACAGTTTCCACTGGAAATACTGAATGTACGAATCTCTACAGTTTCGCAACCTGGCAGGAGAATCAGAGTTGAGAACCAACACAACCCAAGCCTGAATGGAATATATGAGCAGGTAGTCTTCACTGTCCACAGACCACATCAAAGAGAAAGAGAAAAAGAAGTTCTGAATCAGATTGTACTAAAAAAATATTTGTGTTTCCATTCATTATTGCTACCATTGATTTAGAATTTAATGAAATGTCATTATTCTTATGCAGCATTGCAGAGAGCTTTTAATTTGAAAGGACAGATATGAGAAGTGGAGACAGGGCCTGGTCACCATTCTGTACAGTTTCCACTGGAAATACTGAATAAATACTGAATGAATGAATCTGGGCAGTTTAGCATCCTGGAGCGACTGCTGGAGAATCAGAGTTTAGAACCAACACATCGCAACCCTGGATGTAATACATATGTGTATATATTTGATGTTACACAGAGTTGAGAACCATCATAAGACTTTTATAACTTGGCATCGTATTAAATCACCGCTTAAAAGAACCGGTACAGTGTGAAGGCTTTCATTTTCATTCCATTTGTTTAAAGTGCCAGCAACTGAACTTTAAGTCATAGCTGTGCTCTGTGGGACTAGCGCCTCTCAAATTTGTTTTGTTCTGTTCAGGGGCCTGATTATGTAGCTGTGTAGCATTGTGCTATTATTAGGCCTGGGCTAAATCTGTAATTGAGAGGAGCCGCTGAACAGACAGAGTCCTTTCATATAAAGAAGAGAAGAAAACCCTCTTGTTTTTATCTTGCAATCAGCGCAGAAGCAAGTTCAGTTATCCTGGTTGTTTTCATATGTTTGTGCTTGCTTTTGTATTAAGGGACAGGTGGCACATAGAACTGGCCTCTGTGCGCCACAGTCAGCGCAGCCGTTTGCATTAACATACTATTTGTCCTCATGTTTATAGTGTATGGATAAGTCTAATCCTTAAATTGAGGCACAAGACTATAGCCAGCTGCAAGTCAAGCCTGTTAGGTCCCAGAGGCTGCAGTCATGTGCTATGGTCTACAATCTGTATATATATAAGATACACACACTGAAAATTCTTGCACTTGACTACTCTGTTGTGAAAATTTACACATATATGAAACATTACAATGTAGATAATAGATTTAGGGGTAAAAATTGAATAATTTTTGCCTGCAAATGCTTCATGCATCATTCCATTGTGAATCTCATCATTTTATATATATATATATATATATATAT
>JBBPCX010000018.1:8722744-8737514 GCA_037974365.1 Hydrocynus forskahlii | reverse complement strand
TACATACATATATATATACATATATGTATATATAAAAAAAATGTGTGTGTGCAAAAGTCTTAATTACCTATACAGTTTTTAAAATGTGTCTTCTTTATCTCTTACTGCTTAGCAAAGTTAACAAAAATGAAAACAGTAAAAAATTATTTTGTGAGCTGTTAAGAAGAACACAGGTTTCATTCCAGATTTCTCCTCGATGCCTCCAGCCGTTGTTTGGATTTGTAAAATTGCATCTGGACCTCCTGATTTAATTTAATGAAGGACTGATTGAGTTAAACCAGGTTTCTGAAAGAAACTACAAGTAATACTGAAGTTCCACAAGAAACACATTGATATACTGTATTTATTGTTACTTTGAGGGATGGATGTGTTCATAAATGGTGGTGAAACTGAAAATGGCAACTTAAAAAGCTGAAGTGTGCTCATGTATGAAAGTGTTTCTTGCTTGTTGAAGACTGTGAAAACACTTATTAATTACTTTGGATGGTTTATCTTCATGAGATCTGCAAGCAGGACATGGTGATGAGGGCCTAGTTAGCCTTTAAGTCAGACCTACTTGATACTACTGATACTTCTCGATCAAGAGGTTTGATGTAGGGGGCAGTGCGTGGCTGTGTTGGGGATGGTTTAGTCGACTGTTGGGGGCATTTTCATTTTGTTGGTTGGGTGTTGTTTGTCGATGGAGCTTGTGTTCATTGAGTTTACCATTACAGGCACTTTTTTTTTTTTTTTTTTAATTGCTGTGACCGCAGTGATTTTGGTGTGGCAAAGCAGAGAAATGTTACTAGTGGAAACAGTGCCTCAAATCACATGAAGTGCTGCTCTTACAACCTGTTGTTTCACTGAGCCAGTTGAAGTCTGCCTCCGCAGTAGAAAACAAATGGGCTTGGTGTATTTTCTTGCTGTCCAGTGTCCAGGCCAGCGCACTTTAATTAGACCTGTGGCCTGACACATCACCGCTCTCTGGCTCTGACTCAAGGGCTTTCTGCCTCTGCCGGCGAGAGAACATCTGCAGGGCATGTGTGGATCAGCCAGCTAACCTGACCATTAAACGAAGGGGCGAGAGGCCCACTATCACCTGAGGAGATAATGAATTCAGTCCTGTTCTCCATAGCTCTGGAGACTGTAGTCGATAAAGTAGTCATGGAACAAAGGAAGAAGGCCAAGAACATATTACGCACACTTGAACATGCCGAAAAGACACAGATGGAGATCATGTGTGTTAGACCAGATTTCATTCTTGTATCAACTCTTCAAATCCTTCTGTTTCTCTTTTTCTTTTTCTCTTCATTTTCTCCACTCTTCTGTAGACCTGTCCCGGAACAGGTTGCCGGAGCTGCCTGTGGAGGTGTGCATGTTTGTGTCGCTGGAGCATCTGAACTTGTACCAGAACTGCCTGCGTTCGCTACCAGAAAGTTTGATCAATTTGCAGGCCCTTACATACCTGAACATCAGGTAAAACAAGCACAAACAAACACACATACAGTACTCATGTGCTAGAGTGCACATTCAAAATACGTTACTGTCATAACAAAACCTGGTATCTCATTCTCAGATTTATTTTATTTTTTTTATTTTTTAGATTTTTGCACATACAACTACATATATTTATGTGATGTGAAAGGCATTTTAGAATAGAGTTCAAGTTTAATGTAACTTTGATACATTTTACCATTAACTCTTTCTACGTTTTGAGTGGATCTTGGAGTGTCAAGATAAATTGTTAGTTAGCTGTGCCAGAGATACCATTTTAAAGCACTGGTTTTCAAGCCTGGTCCTGGGCGGGTGTTCTGTACACTTAATTGTTTTCCATGCAACCTATACACCTGATACAATAATCAATTAATAATCCAGCCTTTTGTGAGTATAAATAAATGTGGAAAATGATAAAATGTAATTTAAAAAGGATTTGACAGGTTGATTAGAATGGGACTAAGTATCTTGTTTATACGTTCACAAAATCCCCACAGTAGAGGTAAGCAAGAGGTTTGTGGGATCTGCAGAAATACAGACTGTTTGACTTTCATTACTAAAATGGATTTTTTTTTTAAAAAAGCAGTGGGGCCACATTTAAAACATTGACTAGTTATGCCCTTTTTGTAATGAAGCATACTGTTCATTAAATGCTGACACTGTATTCTCAGAAAAGCATGTTTTGATATCATTTATCATGATTACGATAATTGTCATCGTAAGAAGTGTGATAATATGGTGCACAACTATGTGTATTAGTAGGTCTTGCTACTTGTTATTGTGAGGTTGATGTAAACTATTAATATTGCTTTATTTAGTGGACTGCCACTAATAAATCAGTCTATGGGAAACACTGTATAATATTATACTTGTTGGGTAGGACAAGTCTTCAGATTGGATGAGACAATCATTGCATGTCAATTCCTAGTAAAGATTTACAGCATTTTAACAGTATTTGTATAATACATTGGGGATCATTGGTTGTTTAAGGTATAAAAGTGGAGTGAACATGTACTTGGTGCATATGTGTGTTCTAAACTGCTCAGTATTCGGGATATAAGGAGAACCTGGGCTAGCTGGAAAATAACTATCAAAGCAGCTTATCCAACACTGAAATAAGATCAGCAGAAGCTATCAGTATTAACATTCTGCTGAATAGTGTTACTTCCCCCTGCCTTTATCATGCTTTCCACAGTCGAAACCAGCTGTCTACCCTGCCCGTTCATGTGTGCAGCCTGCCTCTAAAAGTGCTGATTGCCTGCAACAATAAATTAGTATCTTTACCCGAAGAGCTTGGCCAACTCCGACAGCTCACTGAGTTGGTAAGTGCTAATAACTTTTAATCTCTCTGAGTTCATTTCTGTTTGGGTCACTAAAAGGAGTTCATGCACTTAAAACACCTACCACAGTGTCCCCTTACAATTTCTAGCCTCAGTTAGTTGGAAATTATGTTTAAGGCTACATCACTTTAAGATGATGAACATTTGAAGTGTGGAGGACAAAATTGTATTGACCAGCCTCATTTACAGCATGGGAGCACTTCATATTAAAAACTAACTCCACGCCTGCTGAAGAGAGCGAGTGTGTGGAGAGGCTGAAGGAGCAGCAGTGTGTGTAAAGCAGAGAAGCGCACACTTATTACTGGTAGCACTAATCAAAAAAAGTGTGAAGCAGAGAAACATACTTTTTACTGGTAGTACTAATCGAAAAAGTTTTACTGTGAGCTAGCTGCAACTCTAAAAAAAAATAAATAAAGTAAAACAATCTTCAGTCACAGAGCACCACAGTAGTAAGAGACCACCTAAAAAAAAACTTGTGGGAGCCATAATGAACAAAAAATCATTTTTTTCAGTTGCTTAGTTAGCAGCAGGGATCACTGTAGATGCTTGGAAGTTAGTTTTGGACTTTTTAAAACGTGGGATATTTTCTCGTTAGCTGTAAATGTCTTAGTTGTTTTAGTTTTCTTTTATGTTCTCTCTTTCTCATGTTCTGCTGCTTTTCTCTCTAGGATGTTAGCTGTAATGAGATCCCGACTCTGCCTTCTCAGATCGGACAGCTTGAAACTCTACGAGACCTGAATATTCGCCGAAATCACCTTGTTCGCCTGCCTCCTGGTTAGAGTCCACATATCTCTTATCTCTGAACATATACACAAAGCACTTGTGGGCCTACAGCTTTCACTCCATAAACACACACATGGAGTTCCCCGTCTTTATACCTCACACATGCCTCCTTGTGGAAAACGCATGTTGTACCTCCACCTGGTATCATCCACATATCACCTTGTAAATAACTACATTCCCTTCTCAGCCTACATGACCATTTTTTGTTAGTTACTGCTCAGTGTCCTCTCCCAGGGCTTATCTTGTATTTCAAAACATGTTTGCACAAACACATTTCTGTACAAACAGGAACTGTAGCCTGATCCATGAATTGCTCATTTGAATGTGTAATGTTGTTTACATTTGTTGAATCATAGTTTTGTTGTTGATGTTGCAGAATTGGCTGAGCTGCCACTAGTGCGATTGGATTTCTCCTGTAACAAGGTGACTTCGATCCCACTATGTTACCGCAACCTCCGCCACCTCCAAAGCATCGTGCTGGACAACAATCCCCTTCAGAGTCCTCCTGCACAGGTCTCTAATACACACTGCATAGCAATGTGTGGAAAAACATGATTTTTTTTTGCATTGTTAAGAAATCATTGTAAATGTCAGCTTATAAATATTACACATCATCTTATATTCTGTGTCTGGTGTATGGCTGGAAACTTGATCCATTAAAGTTTAAAAGGGTCTCAGTGTTACTTTCTTGATGCCCCATAATGAAAGATGCGTTTTGTCTGTGTGATCTTCTAGATCTGTATCAAGGGGAAGATCCACATATTCAAGTATCTGAACATGGAGGCATGTAAAATAGCTCCAGACCTCCCAGACTATGACAGGAGACCACCTGGCTTTGGTTCTTGGTAAGCAGCTTTCTAATCAATATCAACTGATCTTTCAGTTTCCAACTGTCTAGATTTATAAAAGTTATTTTCTGGCACACTAGAATGCAGCAGGCGACAGTTTTTTCAGTGTTTCATAAACCTGCTCCTGGTAACCGACACTGACGCAAGAAGTCATGCCCTGGCATGCATAGATTCAGTGCAAGCAGATAAGTGTTATGTGGGTGTTGAAATGTTCCAGTACATCTAAAATAATGCAAGTAACATTGAAGTAAACAACTCTGTGATTATGGTTAATGTGGTTTATGTTTCAAACTGGTTGTAATGTCTGAATCATTACCTCTTTTATAATCGAGGCATTTATCCACTCCTGACATATGGCAGTTCCCCCTTGTACAGGACATGCTCCTCTCTGTAAAATCTAAACTCTTTCTGCATTAATGTTTGTTAGTGTGGACGAGCTGTATCCAGGCCGGTCATATGGAGCACTGGACTCTGGGTTTAACAGTGTGGACAGTGGAGACAAGAGATGGTCAGGCAATGAGGTGAGTCTGATTATCTGCATGTTTGAATACCAAAACAGGAAGAGTACATGTCCACTGGCAGCAATGATAAATAATGAACAGTGTGAAGCGAAGCTTCAGAGATAAGCTCATGACGCTGGATTCACAAAAGTGCCTTAGGAAGGAAAATCTTTTAAAAAATCCCTTTCCCCATAACCTCATAACTAAAGACTGTTATTCTTCAAAAAAATAATGACTTGAATTTCTTTCTTTTCTCCTAAGAGCAATTATAAGAACATTTGTTAAATGTTTTCTTAACCTTAATGCTCATCTCAGATCTCAGGCTACAACTGCTGAGTTTTCATAAATTGGAAAAAATGGAGCAAGGATTTGGTGTCATTTATGATATAGGCCTCCTCAAGAGAATATTTGAGAAGGGAATTTAAGAGCATTTCTTATTAATTTCAAATCCCTGGCAAGTTTTTTTTTTCTTAAGAAAGCTTTTGTGAATCCAGCCTCTGGTTTGTAGCTTTGTTGTCTGTTCTGCTCATCTATCTAACAGCAGTTGCAGTAGTTTTGCACAGTCATATTTCAAATGTGTAAAACATTTTGACTGATTTAACTGTATTGTAAACCATTCTTGCAAAATAAGGTGCTTTTCGTATTATTCACATTTTCTATAACATAAACAATTAACAGCTATTTTAGCTAGATTTTACAGATGAATCATTTCACCATTATTTTCAATATGCATGAACTCAATCCATGTTTCGAAATGTTCAAGACAAACAGCAGCACAACAGCAGCCCCTCTGTAGGAGAAACGCCTTATTAGTAGCTGCATTGATCCTGGCCAGAAGGCAGTACCAGCCCTGATTGAGATTTCTTGGTTTATGTTGCCTTCGTTCACTCAGTGATTTGCTTTTTCTCTTGCCACAGCCCTCTGATGAGTTGTCAGACCTCCCACTGAGAGTGGCAGAAATAACCAAAGAACAAAGACAAAGGAGAGAACGAGAGAGAGAACGCGATGAGCACAGGACGGGGTCGCTCTTGGCCAATGGAACATGTGAGGAAAATAGGAAGGGGAAAAAACACACCTGCTTCTTGTCATTGTTTTTTTTGCGGTAATAACTTTGACATCTATCTTTTTTTGTCTCAGTGGAGTCAGAGCTTGAGCAGATAGACTTTATTGACAGCTGTACAGGGGAGGAAGATGAGGAGGATGGAAGGAGCCGAGGAGGAGAGCCAGTCAGCCTTAGCTCCCAGTTTATGGCGTACATCGAAAGACGAATCACAAGAGAGGTGTGTGTTTGACACCTTGATATGTGCTGTCTTCTTCCACAGGTTTTTTTCATTTTTTTCAGTCAACTATAACACTGATAACTCATTTTATTCCTGGGATTCTAGGGTTCACCTGTAAAGGCAAGTTACCCCAGAGACACAAGAAGCGATGATTCAAGACGCCATGGCTCTTTACCCAACCGGTAGGTTTATGTATTAGAGAAGACTTGAAAGTACAGTGCACAAATGTATGTGTGTACTGCAAACAAAATGTTTTTTTTTTTCCTGTCATGTATTGTTCTCCTGCAATGCAGTGCTTAATTCTTCATTTGCTTGCAGGGTATACTCATTGTTACCTTAAATGCTAAGAAACGGGTTAAGTAATTGTAATTGTGCAAGAATGATTTATCGCCGAACAACCTCACTTATAAGATACACACTTGTCTTGTGATTTTTATTAATTGATTGTGTTCTCTACAGAAATGCAACAGATACAGTCAACAGTTTGTCATCCCCTACTCATAGTCAGGTACTTTTGTCTTTGACCTTTCAGTCTAGTTTATATGTCTATTTTTTGTACTTGTGTTAAATCTGTTCTACCTGTGTATCTGAATTTTAGCGCTCTGGGGTGGGGTTGGAGCGCATGCGGAGAGAAGCCCAGCTCGCAGCTCAGCGGTACGAAGATGAGAGGCAGAAAGCAAGGACTGCACAAAGAGACGCTGTTAGGAATTATGTTAAGGTACACAAATGCATGCATCACACATGTTAATGAATACTGGGCTGTCCATACTGGTAGATGGTGAATGGATAAAATGTCAGTGAATTATTCCACAGGAACAAACCATGCCTTTGAATGCAGTGTGGATATAAAATTACTGACTTATTCAACCGGAATAAACTTTTCTAGTAGACACCACGTGCAAAAATCTTAGTTCATTATTCCACTGGAATAAACCAAGCGGGCACACATCATGTAGGTATAAAGGTCTTTTTGCATACTTACACACCGTTCTCTTTTTGACCTTTCAGCAAAAGACAACTCAGAGTCCCACCAAACTCAGCCCCACAGACAGCGAGGTAAGTCTTCCTCATCCACACATGTGCATTAAATGGCCTCACCAGCTGCCCCTACACTTCTCCAGACCTCCCTGGTGTGTCTGTCTATGTCTGTGTTTGTAGTTTTACCCATTTCTTCCCACTCCCCCTTAGACCCTGTACCCCTCCAGACGCTCCACTCATACAGATGACTCCGCCCTCTTTATGGTAAGAGCCATATTGCATGAAGAGAGCTTCCCTGTTTCCCATCAGTCTGTCGTAATCAACAAATGACTCATTTACTGCCACTACATGTGTTGTGCAGTCCTGATTTTTACTTTCATTCTCTAAACCTGAAAAACAAGCGGCAAAACTTAAAACAGAGATGGTTATTTGATAAATGAGTCAGGAAAGGAGTCTATGCCAAGAATGCAGATTGTTAAGCAACAGTTCTAAGATTTATTTGAGCTGCGCGTGCTACTTTTGTATGCATGCATACCCTTGTATGCCCAGAGTAGCTTGTGTATATTTTTGTTTGATCTGTTTCAGCACATACTGGTAGTGTTGTACTTTGAATCGTAGTTCTCATGGGAAATTTCTTTGCCAGTGTCTTCTGCTGTTATATTATTACAGTATATGCTGCAAAAAAAGCTTTGTTCTCAGTACTAGACAAATTGCTTGAATTTAAGCATGGAAACAATGTGTATATGGCAAGTTTTAATGGGCATGTTGTGCTGGAGTAGGTTCAAGCCATGTTTTTATGTTATTAAGTTAGTATAATCATATGAATTTAACTTTGATATTCAATTGTTGTTTGCTAAAATAATCAGTAAGTTTTAAAGTTTATGCAAGTTTTAGTTCAGAATTCAGTAACTGCTCTTAATCAATTCATCAGTGCAGTGTTGTCATTCATTAATCAGTGAATTGTTCATAGTTATGCTTCGCTTTTATTCTACATCATCTGTTTTATACTGCCAGTGCTTTCTAGCTGCCCTGCTGATCTCTGTTGTGCTAACATGCTAACCTTATGGAGTAGGTCTGCTACCTCCTGCAAATGCTTGTTTCCCCACCTTAAAGCTTTTCTTCTGCTGTGCTTTTTTCCTTGTCCCTGTCCCCTCTCCCTGAATCTTTCTCTCTCTGACTGTCACTGTCTCTCTCTTATTCGACTTGGCTTTGCTGGCCTTTGTCAGAGTGAGTTCGAGCCCTTAATGGTCTTTGAAATAGACATAGACACCAACACTATAAAGAAGAGGCCAGGCCCTCCCAAGCAGGTGAAAGATTTTCACAGAAATCACAGATTAACACTAGCACACACACAAACACGCTACAGGTCTGCTTTTCTGAGGCACTTTTTAAACACATGCACTTAAATAAGCGCCATGCATACACTGATTAGGCAGTATCTTAGAGCAGTTTGATTATGCATGTCTGTGCACTTTGTTTTTTAATTATTTGTTGCATGCTTGTTCTCTGTGTTAAGCTTTGTGCCAGTAGGGGATCTTCAAAACACTCTCAGATAATACATGGACAGTATGGTTATCATTGGGATATAGTGGTTGTGAGACTTGTGATTATACCATTCCAGCTTCAAGTAGCACCTGCTATGCACAGTCAACCTTAAAACTGACCTGACCCTTACCCTTTTTAAAACTGAAACTTAAGGCAGTACTTGGACCTAGGCATCTAAACATTTGTACAGAAATCATGCTGAAAGGAATACTCACAAAAAAATCTAACACAACCTCTGCAGATTTTATTTAACATATTCTGTTTATTTGTTGAGTTTAACATTTTGAAAAAGTAAAATGCAGATTGAAAAGATTTTGCAAGCCTTTTCAATGTTTAATTATATAGCAATTGTATAGAAATTGTATCATAGTCATGTATGAAATGGTATTAGAACCTAATATAATAGTATAAGAATAGAACCAGGAATTAAAATGTATAGATGTTCTTTGTACTGGATGTGTACTACATCTTAATCAACAAAACATGGTATTTGACCACAAGCCCCCAAACTTCTGCAGTGCTAGTAGTAGTTAAGTAGAAGTTCAGGGGAGTCAAACCACTGTGAAATTTGTCCTTTACTAGTTCTGGAAAATATCTAAGGTCTCAAGGACACTGCCCCCTCCTGTTTACTACAGGTACACCTTGCTGCATGTTCCTGCTTTTTGTAAGCTTCTTTTAACTTTCAGATTAAGAGGTGTCCCATTTAAGTGTATTGCAGCTTAGGCTGATGTGAGTGTGTGCTCCTAATTGAACAAAATTGTTCTGTTGCCTTGAAGTGGGTTGGTGGGAGTTAATTATGTCAGAATACATCATATTAGGACTTTATCCTTAACACAAAGCACGTTGATAATGTGGTCAGCTAAATTTAAATCTTGACTTCCTTTCTCACTCTGTCTGGCCCACACCTGTGAAACTGCAGCAAGGGGAAGATCGTGCCTCTCTCTCCCCAACAGGTAAGTTTTTTTTTTTTTCCACTCCTATTTTTATTTGCATGGGCGTCCTCACCTTTGACTCCCATCACATTTCCCAAAGCTGTCATCTTCATGCACCAATATCACTACCTCGTCCTTTGTCACATATCACATACAGCCCTGCAAACACCTACTTACCCCAGCCCTGCTGCCCCGCCCTCCAGCCGTGGAGCCACCCAGCGTCCCGAGAGCTTCCTTTTCCGCCTCAGCCAAAGAGAGGAGAAGAAAAGAGGTACATCTCTTGCCTCTCCATGCTGAAACAGAAATAAGAGATGATGCCTGACATAATTCAGCAGCACTTTTAACAAGAATGTGGGTTCTTTGTACTCCATTTTTTTGTTCAGAGCTATAATGCACGGCTAAGAGACCGCTCTGTGTGACATGTTCCTGTGTTTTTTCTTTTCTCTGAAAAAAATACCAGCTTTGCATGTTTTGTGCTTTCTAATGATCAGTATTCTGGAGTGTGTCTGTCTGTGTGTGTAGTTGCTTTTTCATTGCATGGTTATAGCTCGTCTCGCTTTTTCGTTCCTCATACCTCATACATTTTCTGCTGCAGTATTGCCTCAATGTAGCTGGTGGTGGTAATGTGTGTGTGTGTGTGTGTGTGTGTGTGTGTGTGTGTGTGTGTGTGTGTGTGTGTGTGTGTGTGTGTGTGTGTGTAGGAGAATCAAGGGCTGGGAGGCTGGAACCTGAGGAGGTGACACCCACAGCATCTCCAGCTTCGAGTCCTGCAGGAGAGGATGTTGAATTGGTGGAACAGCTGAGAAAGGTACTTAAAAAAAAATTAATACTGTGATCATTTTCTACTGAAACTCTGGTCCCATGAAAAACTATTTGGAGTACGTAGCAGTCTATAACATCAACCACTTTTTCATTTAGAAACATAGTCGTCGTAAGTTGACATCTTTTAATGGCAAGCTTGTGTTTCTTGTGACTTTTCTGTAGAATATTGAGTCAAGGCTGAAAGTGTCCTTGCCCAGTGACCTGGGGGCGGCCCTGACGGACGGGGTTGTGCTGTGTCACCTGGCCAATCATGTCCGGCCTCGATCAGTACCCAGTATTCATGTGCCCTCACCTGCAGTGGTAAGTGATTTTGTGTGTGTGTGTGTGTGTGTCTTTTTAAAACTTTTTCTGTGAGTGGGTGTTTCATACTTGCCATTTATTTACCTTTTAGCCCAAACTGACGATGGCTAAATGTCGGCGGAATGTGGAGAACTTCTTGGAGGCATGTCGAAGAATTGGGGTGCCTCAGGTAATCTAAAAACTATTCCAGATTAGATTAATTTTAAATGGGTTATTGTTGTTTTTGTGTAGGCCTATGGTTATCTCTAACCTTGAGAATATTGGAATGTTGTTATTGGTTGTATTAGTAAAAAAAAAAATTACTGATTATTTTGCTGTTTATCTTGTAATTGGTGTTTAAAAACAGTTGAGCTAACCTAATGATAAGAATCCATGCATAGTGCATAGTGTTTAAAGTACCAATTATCTGTTGCTGTCTTCAAAATAGGACAATAGGAGGATTTAATATAGGCATTATAATTCATATTTACGACAAATCACTGTTCGTTGTGGAGTAGTCATAATTTCAGCTGATAGATTGACTCCTCTTCTAACAAGCCTGGTTAACCTCTCATGCTTTAGCCTAACGCTTCTCATTTGAATGCTCCAGCTGTTCCATAGCTAAAACCAGTAACTCTCTTTTTCTCTTCCCCTTTTATCCCCTCTGTCTTGAACCATACTGCGTCTTTAACTCATTCCTTATTTTGCTTTCATGTCTACCCACACACCTTTCTCCATCACCCGCTCTTTCCTGTCTGTGGTTGTGTTTGTGCTCTGCTGCTTGTTTTGGATATGAGAAGGGATGCCTGTGCTCAGTGGCTGATGTATTGGAGGGGGAGGTGCTGCACTTACAGAGGCTGCTCGAAGCCCTGCTTTCTCTGGCGCCTCCTCTGCGGCCCTCGCCTCCCTCCCAGCTAGCTGGCTTTGCCCTCTTCTACCTGTCAGTTATGTCCCTGCTCTGCGTCCTGTACTGCCACCTAGTGCCGCGCATTTAAACTGCACTTAATGTGGACAATAGTGTGCAAATGATTTCTTCTTGTTCTTCTTCTTATTATCATTATTATTATTATTATTGTGACCAGTTTACAGGGCACACCTGATCTAGTCAGCTTTTGCGAATTAATATCTGGATGCACTTACGGAGTTGCACGAAATTAGGTACACCGTATTCCGAATTCCAGGTTGCAGAACTCCGTAACAAAGCACAACAGAGAGAGAGAGAGCTAACTCTCAGCCTTAAGAATGAGGAACAAGCCAACTTTTGGATGCTGTGTTCTAGCTAAATGTGTGTCACCAGCTGTGCTTCTGTATTTCTATGTTGCCCTGTTGTTTAAAAGAGGGGGATTTTTTTGAGATGTGTCACAATGCACAACAAGGGCAAACTTGGAAGGAAGAAAGAAGGACAAGGTGAAACCCAGAGGCTTATTATTATTTTTTCAAGTTTAATTATGTTGCTATTATTAATTTGGTTATTACTACAATTATAATCTTAGTTGTTGTTGTTATTATTATTATTATTATTAGTTATTGAAATTGGCCACCAAATCTTTGCTTGTCTCTCCCCGTGTGCCTTACTACATTTGTGTTTGTGTATGTCTCTGGGTATATTTTCCTTCATATTTCAAGGAAGTTAAAATGTAAATAGAAAACGTTTGATCTTGTAAACATCATAGCCATATGTATATGAACCTGAAAAGGCAATCTCTTACCTGCCCCTAGTGGCCCTCTTCACCACTGAGCGAAACACAGTGTCTGTCTGCAATAACTTCTTCCAAAGAGCTGGTGTGCTGAGCTCATACAGAAATGCCACTGTTATTCCTGACCTGGCTTGGTATATGCTGATTTACGCATTATGCATTTCTAAGCCAGATGATTAGCTCAATCATTTCCTAGAGTATAAAACACCCAGCGATGCTGCAGAATCAAGTGGCTATTTACAAGACAGTTTTAGGAATGCAGATGCATACTTTCTGTGAGAGGCGCATGAGAGGATCTGAATGGTGCGGTATGTTTATACTGATTATCAGAGAGTGTATGATTAGGTAGAATGGCTGAAATTCTGACAGTATTTTCTGTGTTTGTGTGCGTGTGTGTATTTACCCTGTTGCCTAACTTTCCTATAGTCTTTTTACGTAATTACTCTCTCCTACAGCTTTTACAATAAAATCAATAAAGTGAAACAGTCTAATCTGATAGTTGTACTTGTTCTTCGCTCTGTTTCTTGCCTCTCCTCCCACTCCTGTGCACTTTGTCTTTCCTTTCTGTTTTCTGAAAGCCACGGTCCAAAGCACAGTTTTGCTCCAGTCCAGGCTAATTAGCTCATTAGAGTCTGTTTGAGACTGGCAGACTCCTCTGAGTTCTTGGGTGAGACATCTCAAGGCTTTTCTTCACTTTTTCCTTCACTCTAATCCCTCCTTTTACTTCTTCCCATTCTTCTTTAAGGTCACGGCTTTGGTTTTTTGTCAGTCTTTCACTCCAGTTTTAAGTTGTACTTTTGAGTTGAACATGTCTTCATCCGATTGATTTTTATCATTTGATAACACCATTTTTAAGTTCTGCTGTTTCTTTTCCATGATTTTTTTCTCCATTGACATGCCCTTTTCCTCTCTCCAATTTTGTTTTGTACCCCACCCCCTTCTCTCTTTATGTCTGTGTTTGTTTGTCCCTGTGTTGTCTGTGTTTGCATGTGGGTGCGCACACGTGGCCTCAGTCCCAGCTGTGTCTGCCTCTCCACATCCTGGAGGAGAAGGGTTTGCCTCAGGTGGCCGGGACAGTGCGTGCTCTTCTGGATCTGGCCCCCCCTAAACATGTCTCTTCACCCAGCGTGACCCCAACCAACCCTAGCACTGCTTCTCCACTCACCATGTAGGACCTCCACACACCACACACACACACTCACACACATTCAGCCCAGGGAATGGATACAGGCGACAATTCTCCACCCACTTTTGCCCACACAGACTCTTAATTGTTTTCCCGTGCTTTATGGGCTGTACAGGGACGGAGACCTTGAAGTATCCTGATATTTTTTTTTTTTTCCTGAAATACCTTTCCACTCCCCATCACTGGTCACTACTTACACCCATCCTAAAGAGACCACAGCCCTGGCTGACCCTCCACAGCTAAAGGATGAAGAAAGGTTGCGGTGAGAAAAGAGGAGTGGAAAGTTGCTGACGTCCGATTGCTGCACACACAGATCCAGCAAACGTGAGATTCACTAGACAGAGATTTTTTTTTTTTAAGTTGTTTTTATAATGGCATTATCTCCCATTAGTGTCTTTTATTTTTGCGCTATATATTATTATTATTATTATTATTATTATTGTTATTGTTATTGATCATGACAGACTGGGGCATGTCAGACATAATTAATCAGGTTGAGTATTGAAGTTTGTGGTCATGGTGACACAGGTTGGTTCCATCTCAGCTTATAAGATAGTGCTACATTGGGTCAAACAGACGGTTTAAAAAAAATTACACTAATTATAGGCAATTAGAATAAGTTGTGAGGTGATGTTAAAAACTGCACCTCTATAGTGGAACAGTAATCTTCAGTTTAAGGCAAGCACATTTGCGTGTTGCACACAATATTGAGCTGACATGTACGTATGTAGTCACAGGGTGATGCTGTTTCCTAAAGCTATATGAACACTTTTAGTAAACACCCTGCTGGTAAAGAAGAAATTAGCTTTATGGTGGGAATGCAGAAGTTATGAAGCTGGTTAATATAGTATGTTAAAGTGATGCAGCAAAGCACTATATAGGGGGCTAAAGACATAAACACTGTTAAAGACTGAAACACTTTTATTTACAGCCTTTTTTGCAGGCACTTTCTGTATCCTTTTGAGCACCGAACAGTGCTCATGTTAACAATTAGACTCTGAATTGGTCTTGAAAGGGCTTGCAAATGTTACTTTATTGTGGTTAATCTCCTTTGTGTAACAGGTTATGCATGCATGAGATACTAGGTGAATTTCGGGGGGTGGGGAG
>JBBPCX010000018.1:8683810-8715028 GCA_037974365.1 Hydrocynus forskahlii | reverse complement strand
CTTAACTTCTTGCACTAATAGTGTTATTTTATTATAGATGCCATAGTTATATTGTTACTTTGTTAGTTTATCTGATACTATATTTGCACTATTCTTCTTTTTAAACTCCTATTGTATATTTTTATTTACTCCTGTTCCTCTTGTTGCATTGAGCATTTATAGGACAAAAGAATTTCCCTCGGGATAAATAAAGTTCTATCTTATCTTATCTTATTAAGCCCCCCCTTTCTTAGGTATTGGTGTTTGTGGAGACCCCTGCTCTGGATTTGAACGCATGACCTCCCAATCTTGGAGGCATCACTCCTGCCACTAAGCCACACGATCCCACAGCTGGCATGCCTTTTTTTTGGAAGATTGACTTTCAGATGAGGTTGGATGTTCAAGACATAAAGCTTAAGGCTCTGATTAGCACAAAAGTAATGGAACGCCTGACCCATGCGAAAACCAGGCAAGACGTATAGCGCTGCGTGCTGCATGCACACACGAGCCCAAAAAGGCAATAATAACGCGTTAATATGCCCAGCCCTAATATTTATATACATATATAAACATTTTTTTTAAATAGAGTACTGTATATAAACTGACATCTATAAAAATGTATATATACACTTAAATACCCCCACCTCAATTAAAAAATACATTTCTAAACATGTTTCTGTAAGTGTAAGAATGAATGTGGGCAGTGTACCTGTCTCTCTGCACCTTGGCCAGGTTCCTCCTGGACGGTGGGCTTTCTTGCAGGGTCAGGTTCAGCTCTCTGGTGGACTGGTGGAGCTCCTGCATGGCCTCAGTCAGCTCAGCCCCTTCTGCCTGACCCTCATGGGCAGCCTTCAGGTGCTGCTGGGCGGCCCTGTGCTGCTCCAAGACTGCCTCGATTCCAGCCTCCACCACCTGCTCGGTGCACAGGTAGAGGGACAGGGAGATCAGGTGTACTGTTTTAACAGTAACAATTTTTTACACAAGTCTTTTTGCTGCAGGTTCCTCCTATAGTATCCACATCTTGACACCTATACTGTTAGTTCTAGATATTTATCCATTTATTTATCACATCCATTACTGGTCTATTCTGGTACAGCAGATACATTCCCCACTAGATATCACATTTGATTTGTTTTATTTGTTTATACGTTTAACAGAGATAAGCATCTACAGGGCTGCAAACCTGATCTCAGTGCACTGTGCATTCCTGTGGATTGCAGGACAATAAAGATATGCTATAATCGGTTACATCTACCCACTTCACACACCGTGTGGCTCCCCGGGGGGCTCTTGTAAGAGTCTGGTATGATGTGGCCCAGCACTGCCACCTGGTCAGCACAGGCCTGCAGCACCGTGGAGACCTGCAGTGACCGTACTCCTGATCTCTCGGCTGACATTGTTGAGGAGGATTTTAAGAAGTACAGTTTAGAAAGAACGGCTTAAAAAGTCTCATCGAACCTGCACGAGCCACGGCACGCTGCACTGTGTACATCCGTTACCATGGCAACGAGCCACGCAGGCACAGTCATTAAAGGAACAGTCGCAAAAATTACGTTCATTCTTCTCAAACATAGCATTTCTGCCCCTGTGTGTTTTAGTTACTGGAACAACAAATTTGAAAATATTGATTGGTTAAGATTTTGGTCTCTTAGAAAGTAGTTTATGATCACCAATAAAGTGGCTGAAATTTCCCTTAAGGTTGTTCATAAATGTTATCCCTGCAACTATCTCTTATCTAAATTTACATTTTAATTTCTCTGCTGATTGCTCCCTCTGCCATTGTGTCCTAACTCCAAGGTCTTTTCGACTGACTTTCTGACTTCATCTTCAAGGACTTTAATCGTAAAAAAATAGTTCTAAATACCTTGATGTCACCAAGAGGGACTTTCTTATTAATCTGTTTCTTTTTTTCCAGCTAAATTCTTCATTCATAAATGCAAATCTTTAAAAAGAAAGCCTTTCTTTTTATTTTTCTTAAGGAACTGAAGCACTATTTATCCTCTAATGCACAGTCTACTTGCCCTTTAGCTATAAATACAAATTTGCAATGAATTATATAAAAAATTTGGTAACCTCTTGTATGTCAATTAATTATGTATACTTGTACAATTCTGTAAATGCATATGTTTCTAGACAAATATATGTACTTGTACCAAAGGTTTCGATAAAAAAAGTGACAGTCGATATTGTTTTATATTAAAGTCGAAGTCATTTCTTGAAGTCAATGTCATGAATTTAAAAAGTCATTTTAATATAATGTCTTTTTTTAATCACTTCATTAATGTTTGATTTTTTTTTATTATTTTGGCAACTTTGAAAATAAAGGACAGTACTATTTCTAGGTAAGTCATACTATAGAGGGGAAAAAGTTAATGTTAAGATTTAGATTTATACAGCCAAGAAAAATATTAATTTAAAGCACTAAGTCAAACTTTTAAACTTTTGGCACAAATATAAACTATGAGGGGGAGCAAGCGGGCTTTTCCCAGTATTTGTGTTATGGTAGTTTTGCATTTGTGAATAAAGGGAATCCACAGTTGACTAATTCAGTTCAGGTAACCTACACTACATGGACAAAAGTATTGTGACACACCTGGGCTAGGCCCTTTACTTCCAGTGAGGGGCAAACTTGATGCTTCAGCAGACCAAGACATTTTGGACAACGCCATGCGTCCACTTTTGAGGACACAGTTTGGGGAAGAATCTTTTCTATTCCAGCATGACTGTGTCCCAGTGCACAAAGCAAGCTCCATAAAGACATGATTGGATGGGTTCGATGTGGAAGAACTTGACTGACCCGCACAAAGCTCTGACCTCAACCCCATGACAGTGAATGACAGTGGCACCACTGATGTATATGTGTGTATATATAATATATAGCCCCTTATAGTCAGACTTCTATACATAGTGCATTATACATAGTGCATGACCATCCATACGTTCCATCTGTAGCTTTATAACTACACAAGAAGCAACAGGGTACTTTATAACAGTTACTAAAGACTATGACAAATAACTAGATTACAGGTTAGCGAGGTCTGTGGACCCCAAAGACTCTTGTACAGGCTCTATTCTATTTATCTATTTATCATCACTGGCGAAAGTGCTGTTTCAGGATGAAAAATTTTTTTTCCCCCTCTCTAACAGCAGAGGGCAGTAGATTGTGGGGGTGGTGCACAGAAAAGACAGACAATGTTAATCGATCCCGGAACTTATCATTGCATACTCCACTAAAGGGAAACAACGTGCAGGTAAAACTTACCCTGAGTTTCTCAGCAGTGCACAGAAAAACACCATCCAGTTTCATACAGCGCTTTTCTAAAAAAAATTTATTGGCCTCAGTGGGCAAATATTTCTCCAGACTGTGTGCTCTTGAATATGATCTCTTTTATGTCCTACTATAAGAAAGTCAAATACAGTATACAGTATATGGACAGAAGTATTGGGACGTCTGCCCATTCCACCAACAGGGATATTAATAGCGTTGCATTCAAACACTTAGATTTTAACATGGAGTTGAACCCCTTTGCAGCTATAACAGCTTCCTCTCTTCTTGGAATGCTTTCCACATGAATTTGGAGTTTTTCTCTGAGGAAATCTTTGCCTATAGAGCATGTATGAAGTCAGGTTATGAAGTCATGTTGGACGAGAAGGCCTGGCTCGCAATCTCCGTTCCACTGTTGTAAAAACATAAATGCATACAACAAAAAGACATTAATAAGAAACAAGATCAGTAAGGGGACCACGTGGAGGCCAAAGATTATCTAGGCATCCTAAGTAGTGTGTGTATTGGGATGCACACCCCTTCAAAGTTTGAGCATATATTCTTGCTCTAACAATATAAATAAGAAGTGGCCACGTGGAGGCTCAAAATGATCTAGGCATCCTAGATAGTGCACGTGTGTGTTTGTGTTGGAGTTCATCCTCCCCCGCTCACCAAAGTGTGATCATCTATCTTTTCTGGGTTGGATTACTCAGGCCTGGCTCCATGTCATAAGCCCCAAACAGTCCTCCCTGGTCTGAGAGAGTGGAGGGAGAGACAGGGATGAGGACGAGTGGAGAGGTTCCTGTGTGAGAAATGGGCTCCAGAGCCCAGCCAGCCGTACCAGTTAGCAGTGTGGCCTCTTTACAATGTTCAGGACACGGTGTGGACCCATCTGAGAGCCTGTGTGCGCGAGTCTAGGATGTGTGAGAACGAGGAGGTGGCTGTGTTGTCGAGAGAGTCGTCTCCTCTCCAGGACAAGATGGCCTCAGTGCAGGCAGGTCTCCACGGCACCAGCTGCGTTAGAAGTGTGTAAAATGTTCGGAGAGGAATCGGATCCTATCAGCCCTGACTCTCTGTGAAGGTGAGGCCCTTCAGCTTCGTCTCTAGTCCGTGTTTTTGCTCCTTCCACCTAGTAAACTTGACTTTTTGGGGGCTGACTGGGTGCCCAGCATAGTCCACGCGAGATGTTGCTCCTCTTTCAGCTCTTTCTGCTCGTTCTTCACACAGTCTAGACAAACGCCTCTCCAGACTGTGATCTCCTTTCATTCTTACTCTAGTCATGTCAAATATGTGTGATTATGTAGTTGTTAAGCTCGTGTGTGTGAACTCAATGTCATTAAAGTCCCTGTTGGTGGCGTGGTCAGGCGTCCCAATACTTTTGTCCATATTGTGTGTGAAATCAAGCGGTGGTCCCAGGATCTGGGAAGGCGAGGCGTACCAATCCTTTTATTCATGCTGTGTAAAGATTCTCTTTAAAAGAATGCAAACTTGATAAACTGATGGTTCCGGGGCTGGTTTAGAACTGTCTTTTGTGCAGTATCACACACATTTAATTCTGCAAGGGTTACATTCCATTCACACTTACTGTTATATAGTTATAATGTGTTGTGTATTGTTTGTCATAACTTATAGTAACATATAGTAACATACAGTAGTGTCATAACATATAGTAGCACTTTGCTATATGTTGCACCGTGGCCCATGGAGAAACATCTCATGGTATTCTGTCTGTGTACACCTAGTGATGACAGTAAAGTAACCTTTTTGCTCACAGTCACAGTAACTAATTGGACAGGTGAGTATTGCTCAGAAAGTAATCTCGTTGGCCTTTAGAATGTAAAAAATAAATAAATACAACAAAAAAGACTTTAATGAGCAACAAGATCAATAAAGTCATTAAGAAAGCTGCTTCTGTTTCGGGAGTCCACCTGGGGTCTTTTGGAGAATGTTGCCTTTTGTTTTTAACCAATGTAATGCGACTAAACTTCGACAGGAGATGTTGCTGCTATTTCAGCTGCTGCTTTGCTTCAGTCTGCTGTTACAGGCCACTGTGCACTTTGTTAGGTGCTTAATTTGCTGACTGACAGGGTTATTTATGAGGTTAATGTTGAGCGTGAGCAGCTGCCAGTGAGCCCCAACTTCTAACTGGAAGCTGCAAGTTGTTAGTTTGAAACTTGAAAGTCAGAAACAGTATAAATATACAGTGCATTTGTGTCTTCCTTTGATGTTCTAGTGTTTTCAGATCCTGTTAAGGACCTGTAGTGTTAGAAGAGACTGGCTTATTATTCTCATTTTCCCTTCCACCTTAAATGGTCAAGCATTGGTATGGAACTGTTGCACCATTTAAGGTGGAACGACAGGTTCTGAAGAACAAGCCTGCGAATAAGAAGATGCACTATATGAATAAAAGTAATGGGATGCCTGACCATTACACCAACAGGGAATTTTATGACATTGCGGTCAAATACATAGACTTTAATATGGAGTTGGTCACACCTTTGCAGCTATAACAGCTTCCACTCTTCTTGGATTTATGAGCTCAGGCATTGATGTTGGACGAGAAGTCCTGGCTCGCAGTCTCCGTTCCAGTTCACCCCAAAGGTATTGGATGGAGTTGAGGTCAGGGCTCTGTGCGGACAAGTCAAGTTCTTCCACACTGAACTCATCCAGCCATGTCTTTATTGGCCTTACTTGGTGCACTGTGGCACAGTCATGCTGGAATAGAAAAGGCTCTTCTCCAAACTGTGTCCACAAAATTGGAAGCATGGCATAGTCTTGGTATACTGAAGCATTAAGATTGTTCTTCTCTGGAAGTAAGGGGCCTGGCCCAAAGTCTGAAAAACACTTGTGTCCCAGTACTTTTGTCCATTTAGTGTATAGTGTTAGACGAGACTGGCTTCCACCATTTTTGGTTCCACCTTAAATGGTCAAGCACTGGAACTGTTGCACCATTTAAGGTGGAACGACCCTTAGAGCAAACCCACAAATAAGAAAATTTAAGGAGAGAAAAAAAACCTCAAATACCTCAAGTTGTAAACAACATCAACACGTTAAAGTAAATAGTCCACACAGACTGCAGGATTAAAGGTCACTTCACAGGAACTTTGTTTGTTTAAAGTGTTATTTTTTTTTAGCGTAACAGCAGTCCCAAAACCACTCAACATTAATCCAGGTCCAGGCCCTGTTGAGCAAGCTGAGGGACTTTGCTCAGTGTCTGGAGAAACTCCCTGAGAACATGAGGGAGAAGCTCTGAGAGGAACTTAAGACTTGAAAGGGGAACCCATTCTCTCCTCTGGCCGCCCCAGATAGTACAAAATGAATATTGAACCAGTTTTATTCAAGCCTTCTGCAGTCACCACCGGAGTGAGATTTTCCGTTTTAAAGATTAGGAAACCCCCCTTCTGATGATGTGTCTGAACTTTGGAAAAACTACAAGTGCTTTGTGTGCATTTAGTGGACAGGGTGTTAAATTCTTTCACCAAAAATGAAAAGCTGGTGGTTAACACTGTGGTAGTCAGAATTTCTTAATCACCCTTGGGGTTGGGGGTGCACCCAGTGGTTGTAGGTTTGTGTAATGCATGTTGGGTACTGTGGTGAGGGAACATTGATGGATGAAAGCATGAAAAGAGAACACAATTGTGAAATCCATCAAACCCATGAAGCTGAGGGACGCAGTGCTGTGTCACTGAATATTACATAACATGACAAATGAAATATATGTTTTAGGCCTCTTTGAGGTAAAATAAGGAGGAGTTCACAAGATTAAACAGAAGTGCTTGGTTCTGCTGGTCAGTACGGATTATAGTAGAGTATTGCAGTGTTTTTCAAATACATAACTAACGTTGGTCTCAGTTTAAGACATTTTAAGTTTGTGTTGAAAAAGTTTCATTTGTGAGTAGTCCTACAATGAGGTCAAATAAAGATATGAAAACTAGTAGCTGGTTTCGTTCAGATTGCTTTTCACCAAAGGGGACCTTAGTGTTGTAAAAAGGTTTACTAGGTGAAATCACTTTTAAATTTTTTTGGGGAATTTATACATTTTGTACTGTTTTTTTAAATAGTCTGAAACACCCTTGCAAATGCCATTCATTGTAGTTAAGTGTTTTTTTTGTTATCAGTATCACTAAAATCAAAAAATCTAAAATCATATGTGTTCACACATATATAAAATCATATGTGTGCACACACATATGTGCGTGTGTACATTTGTTTAAATATATATTTACACACACAATATTAGAATATGGTGGGTATTCTGGATGTATGTCTTACTCCGTTCATTCTTAAAGGGATGGATAAACTATTATATTGGTGAACGGTCAAGGGAAAACATCTCAGATAATTAAAAAGGAAGTCAGGATTAACTTTTAACTTCCTGCTGACATTATGTTTCTGGAACTTTGTGTTTACACTCCGAGCCCAGATTTAAAATGCAGTTAACCCCCCACACACTCTCTCTCTCTCACACACACACACACACACACACAACACTGTAGAGCTGTGCTTGTTCTGAAGAATAGGCTTATTCACTGAGGGGGGAAGTTCAGCTGGAGTCACACGATTGCACATTTGCTATTTTAGCAGAAGCGAGCGCACAGGCGTGTGGATCAAAATAGTTGTGACTGTGACTGCAGGACGTGTTTTGCTGAAGCCTAGTTAACTGTTTTAAGACCACAGAGTCTGGATGTGTTAGTCATCTCTGTGTGTCGTCATTAGTGGTTTCTTCTTTAAGAAACGTGTCAGAAGCTCTGTGCTCCTGTATTCGCGTGCATACCAAAACCCGCCAGTTTCAAGACTGTTCTTGCTTTATGGCTGTGCATTCTTTTACTTGCTTTCTGTTCACTTTGTTGGCAGTGGTGGTGGTTTACAGTGGTTCATGTTGCCTCACAGGCTGAAGTTCAGCCCCACCCCTTGTACCGAAACAGAAACACATGTTGCTAAAACAAAGTAGGCTCTATTCCGCGGTTGGCTTTACTGTTAGTTAGCCTTTGTGTTTTTGGCACTTGCGTGTTCGCATCATTGCTGTAAGTGTTAATATCCCTCAGAGCTTCGGAACTCTCTTTTTGACCTCTTATGTAAGGAAGGCATATCCTGTTTTGTACCCTAATGGTGCCAGTTTAACCATGAGGCTTGAAAGGATTTGGGAAGGGTCAGTGGCATGAGACTGGCGAGCCCATTTCCTTTTCATCTTGGTTGGTTTAGTGGGTTTGGATATGGTATCAGTTCGGTTATTTTGTGCAGATGCCATCAGGTACATGAAGTGTGTATATAAATACCCCATGAGCCATCAGATTTGCTGTCTCCAACATCCCTCCAGGTTTTAATCATTGGCCTAGATTGTTCATTGCTTTTAAAAGAGAACAAACCATTAGTTTGGACTAGAGCAGATTCTGTTTGCCCATTAGTCTTTGTAGCCATAGGCATTTGTAATGCTTTTCCAGTAAAGTCTACCGAACATTCTTTCAGACTGGTTTACTGGTGTCTCATGAGCCTGATCCACTGTTCTATTAACATAGAAGCTCCTCTGTTTGTGCTGCTTTATCGTTACAATTAAGATGATTCACTTTAGACTTACTCACTCGTGCCCAAAACTCACAAGACAAACTAAGTGAGCATGTGATGCCTGGCTCAGCTGGGTAGGAATAGTTCAGCCCCCTCATACTTCATGTGTGATAAATACACTAAAATGCCTTGAATTTTGTGACTTGAAGCAAAGCAACTCTTAAAATGTTGACATTGCCATCGCTTTGAAAGCCCTATTTAGGAATTTTAGAACATTTAAATTTGCAAGTGGTAGCTCTACATCCCATTGCAATCAGGGATTGGGTTTAAAGCAAATAATTTGTAGAAATTAAGTTCCAGAGTATTCTGTTGTACCGTTTGGGCCACACAGAAGCTTATCTAATTGCTAAGTGTCTTACACTTTTAAAACTGTTCCCACAGGACATTTCCTTTATCTTAAACATTTCATTCTTATCTGAGAAACCACAGGCCATGTCAGGGAGACCTTTACCTTTAATGTAAAAAGCAGATGTGTGTGTGGTTCCAGGATTGTTCTGGTTTTACTGCATAATGATTTGGCATTAAAGACAAATGCATATCATGACACAGGCAAACACTAACAATAATGAACAATTTCTAACATTGAGAGACTAATATGGATCATTGAATCATTAGAAAATATCAGAATTTGTGATGTAAAATTGAGAGAAATGACTGAGAAGTAGGGCTGTTACAATAATGAAATTTTATCTGATTAATTGGCGTATAAATAATTGTGATTAACAGTTGTCTCTTACGTGAGTATTTTTATTTCACCCAGCTATAAAAGTGCATGCTAAAATTGAAAGTAGCCAAATTGCCTGATTATGTGGCCTCCTGGCTGTTGGCGCATTGAGTTTGAGCTCAGATAAACAAACATTACACACCACTGCCATCTCAGCATTTCGGAGGACCAGTCAGAATATGGCTGGGTCATATAACACCAATATAGTGTGGTGTTTATATATCATTTGTAGTAAACGGCCACATAAGCACATTCTGATTATTTACTTACTGCTCACTGATGGGTGGTACCGATGTAAAGTGAGGAAAAATCAGGCCTGGGGAGAAGGTATTTTAGAAAACTGCATGACGGTGGCTCAGCGATGGCTAAGGGCTACACGCACCACAGGACACAATTTCAGCTATTAATCTTACATCAGTCACTCAGTTTTGCGCTCAAGCCACTTTTTAGCATCAGTTGGCTGGAACGGGCCTGGACTATGGCATGTGGCTCTTCGGCCTGCTAAATAAGTATCAAAACTCTATTGAACAGTTCTAAACATGACAGAAGAGGTTCTATCACACCAGTACCAGTCGCTTGACTTTGCTCTACCAGGCTTTCACTTTTATCATGTTCACTGTTATTCAGAATTAGGGAAGCAATCGCTTCTCCCTCATTACATATAAGAGAAACTCAGGAAATAATTATGGGCCTGCCCATTGAAATGAATAGGTGGCATAGTGTGCACTCAGGCAACGTATATATCAGAACATTCAGCTCCATCCCCTCATCCAAGCCCTGCACTCGTCTTTTTGCCTTGTTTGAAATCTTCCCTTAAATTTCAGGCTACATTTAAAGGAAAGGAGTTCTACTCATTAATACTTCACCATACATGTACAAAGCTTCGTACGGCACAGACCGGCCACTTTATCAGGAACACCAGCTCAGACCGGCCACTTTATCAGGAACACCAGCGCAGACCGGCCACTTTATCAGGAACACCAGCTCAGACCGGCCACTTTATCAGGAACACCAGCTCAGACCGGCCATTTTATTAGGAACACCAGCTCAGACCGGCCATTTTATCAGGATCACCAGCTCAGAACGGCCACTTTATCAGGATCACCAGCTCAGAACGGCCACTTTATCAGGAAAGCATGCATGACAGGCCCATCTCAAAATTTCATCAGGAAATTTGTAACTCCTGTTGACTCTTTTCCCATCTTTCATGTGATGTCTCACTTTTGCACCAAACTGCGGCGGGTAGTGTCAATAAGAGTATCAGTTAGTATCCGTATCAATATTAATAAAGCAGGACGTAGATAATTAAAGGTATATGAAATGTGGATATCTCCCAACCCCTAGTCAGAAATTGGAACTGTTTTCATGCAACTTTTAACATGTCATTAAATACATTTATTTTGTTTTTTGCTTGAGTCCAACGGATAAAAAAAACGTTTTTTTTCTGTTTGTTGTGACGTAAGCATTTGATTGTGAAAGCTACCAGCTGTGAAGTATAAATGTGATCAGCTCAAATGATTGTAATCAGCTCAGATAATTGTGTTCAGGCAATTATGTAATAACTATTGTGGCAGGCCTACTGGACAGTCATGAATATCCTCTTTTGTGGTGTTTGGCCTTGAAGTGCAATAGAGCATTTATTTTTCCTTTAAAAAATCATTAAGCGTGAATTCTGTGAGGCTCACGTTGCAGGTTCCTAGAAAGCTGCACAGTTTCATGCATGAGTTGAGCTTTAGTACTTGATCTACAATGTCATCTTAACTGTACCTTGACCTGGGTCACTTAACTGTGCTTTTAAAATGTGGAGCATTTGCAAAGATGTCAGATCAGGCAGTAGGAAGTGACAGAACTAGACTAAATCCATTTGAAGAGGATTTTCTTAACTGGAACAGGTCCAGGTCTGATCCTCACCCTGCACCCAACTCTTAGCAGGTCATGTCCAGTGAGGGTTTTTCATCATTTGGGATATTTATTTGACCAGTGAGGTGCCTCCTTGCTGGCCTACTGTTTGTTGGCTTTATCATGGAAACATTTGATTGCTTTAGAGGTGCTGTTTGTTTTTCCTCCCTATTAGATTCAGCATTAAGTCGAGTGAAAGGTCGTCCACACGCACGCTTTGACAGCGGCAGGTAAAAGAACTTTGGGGAGTCGCTTTGACCTCACTGAAGGAGTAGCTTTCTCAGATGAACAGTATCAGGTTACATGTCATGCAGTAATAATAGCAGACTCCGCAGCTGCCCTTTAGTCAGCTTAGCTAAATCAAAGGGCTAAAACATATGAGGCATTATCTCTGAGCATTCAGATGGAGAGAATGCGGCTGTTTTTGGAGTGCTGCTCATAGAATGGCTTTCCATGACTAATGGATTGGTTATAGATTGCCGAGCCTAAACCCTAAAATGCTAAATGATATGTGTTTATTAGATTCGTTCATTGCCTTGTATCTTTTTTTTTATGTCTGTATTTAGGATTTGGAAACTTTTGTCTTCTTTTTTTAATACGGGGGGTGGTTTTGTTTTGTTGATCAAACAGGTGGTGTGGGGACAAACAATTTTTGGGAGTTTGGGGTGGGCAGCCATTTCATTTCTTTGGGGGTGTGGGTAGGGTGTATTGGCTTTTGATATGGTGGCAAATAATTAGGTGTGGTGGGCTGCCGTGGAGAAATGTTAGAAGTGGAAACACTAGATTAATCTAGGCTCAGTACACTCTAGTCTGCAATTTCACACTTTTCTGAAATACTTTCTGCTAGTAGTGTTAGAAAACAAGGTGATAATCCCACCTGGTTTGGGGAGAATGATTGCAACACACCCACAGGTTTATAAAACAGTGCAATCATATTCATTTATTTATTAAGTGGTTTTGATGTAATGATGAAATCATGTTACCAAAAAACATGAAAGATCAGCTTTTCCATCAGTGCAGGCTGTCTGGTGACAGTAGGCATGATCTTTTAGGCCTTTTCCACTAGAGCAGGGATCCATCATCTTACCATCTCATCAAACAGCTTAATGATTAAATGAGTTATGATTGCAAGCTTGCAAATTTCCTGAAAAAAGGCTCAGCAGGGCTCAGCAGAGAAAGTCAATTCAGCACAAATAACTACCTATGAAATAAAACCACTTAATGTAATATTACAGCCAGAGAAAGGTAAGGTTTATTTAGCTGTTAAAGATATCTTTACTACAAGTGAAATAATTACAGTAAAACATGCAGCAACACCTAATTACATGAATACATGTTGCGTATTGTCCTTAGGATTTCTCGGATGTTCAATACTAATTTCAGCCTAGTTCAGTAAAAATATAAGCTATTGGTGAGGCTAATGCTACATTTAGCTCTGGCGGCCAGACCGTCATAGATTAAAAAATGATGAACAGTAGACCTACAGGGATTTAATAGGTCTCTCATGGTTTTTAAATGATTTTAAAAATGTCAGTGAACCCATGATATGAACTAGAAGGTCTGGACTAGGAGTTGGTTTGGAATGACCATCACACTTTTCTAACCTCTCTTTATCCCTTACAGTTAAACAGGCTGTCTTTGTGTCTTTAGGACTGGTATAAACGCCCTGCTCTAATTGGCTGCCTTATTAAACCTTATTTTAATTTAAAAAGCATTCAGGAGTGAATAATTTCTTAGGGAATTAGGGAAGACCTAAAGTGTTGTAGGCTGAGTAGACGAATATATGCATTGGTTTTGTGACACCGATTGAAAATGGCCAGTTTTAACTTTGTGTATACGGACCCTACAGACTGGAGAACGAATGGGTTGCTTTGAAACTGATGGTGATTAACAACATAAAATCATTATTTTAGGTTAAATGTTTAGTGGTTATGTGGCTCCTGAAAGCTATATTTGAATGCGAGGCTACAACATCATTTATTGACCTCCACTACTGTATATATTTTTAACTGAATTAATGAAAATAGTTGAAATTACAGTTTGTTTTAAGTTTCATTGTTTTTTAAGGGTGCTTTTGAGAATGTCCATATTGGTACTCAATTGGAATTAGTAAAAAGTCTGTAAAATACTATTTAGGGCAGTCTTACGTGTGGGGTAGGATATTAAGTCACTTTTAGTGCCAAATCATCAAGTGGTGATAAAAAAAATTCTGATTTGATACTGAGGTCCTATTTTGAAACCCTGTTCTGGATTAGTGTTGTGTTGGTCGGCCATAGGTTCAAAAGGCTTGACATGTCTGCAGTTTTAAGTAACACAATCTCTCCCTTCCAAGTAGGTTAGGGATAATGGAGAGACTAGTTATCAGACCACATGCCTATTTCTCTAAGGAAATAGTTGAGGAAAGCCAGGCAAAAGTTTCAAGGTAATGCAAGTCTAAGCCTGCCCTGAATATCAGCAAAACTCCTTTTGTGACCTTTTCTTAATCAAGTACCGTATTTGAAATCTCTTATTATTGCATCTTGAATTGGTGGCAGTGTAGTATAAATTGCAGTATAAAGCAAGTTTATAATTTTTTTTTAAATTATCTACTTATTTTTGTATTTTACAAACTCTTATCTCACCCAAAGAATGTATATTTACAGGGAAATATCGCAACCAAAAATTGTAAACTACTCTTGTTTGAACTATTTAACTCTTTGTAGGCTTAATGTAACTAGATGTTTACAGTTTTCATTGTACATGATGTTATACCCAGTCCCAAATGTTGCAGTGTAGCTTTAAAAGGTATGTGTAAGACATCATATGCATTTGTTTTTCCTCTTTGAGCCTTAGCAAGAACACAGACCAGCATATGTAAGTACGTCAGTAGATAAGCTTTATAGTCATGGCACTGGCACCAATTTCAATAGTGCAACTGAATAAAGTAAAAAATATTCAGGGCCTGTTGGGCCTGTAGCAAGAGACACTTCTTAATTAAATTTACACAGTTTAAACAGGCAAAAAATATCATTTTTTTAATGTGGAGAGCTTAGAGCTTAATCAGAATCAGAAATCTTTATTTATCCTGGAGGAAATTGTTTATGTGGTGATTGCCACAAAAACACAGGCACAGAGAGACCCAAGACACCAGAATAATGTAAAATAAAAAAGTAAAATAAAATAAGTCTCATAAGTAAATAGAATCTAATATAAATAAAAATAAAATGAAGTAAATCTGAATAAAAATCTGTGGAAAGAAAACAACCACAAAATGAATATAAGTGGTAATATTGCACATAAGATATTGCAGTAATTAAGTTAATTAGCACCATGTAGAGGGCAGAATGCACATAATACAATATTGCACATAAACTTGGAACTTTTAATTTGTCATCTGAAAGTTTTAACATTTCATCTATATGAGACAAGCCAGAAGCGTAACTTTGAATATCAGCCAAATGCACTGGAAACTGGCAGGCCTCCCTGAGGAGAACAGGCATGAGGTGAATTGTACGCCCTGCTGTCTTGTTCCTTTCTCTTTGTATTATTACTTTGGTGGTGATCCAGTACAGTGAGGGTGCTTTTCTAGATGTTCCTGCAGGGAAAAAGGGTCTTGTTAGATCTTGGAAAACATGCACATTGACATTGAGCTGTGATCAAGGTTTAAAAGCAAAAGGGGGGAAAAAAAGAATGAAAATTGACCTTCGAATTTCAAAACGTCTGACTGGACAGGACTGGAGAGTGGGATTTTTACATCACCCTTTTATGATTCTGCAGGAGGCTAGGTGGGCACTTTTCCCAGGTGTGTAATTCAAAAAATACTGCATGTGCAGCTGATTTTCAAAACGGCCAAACTTCGCCCTCAGACATTAGTAGTTACCAGGGGTTTGAAATTAGTGGAAGAGGAGATTTGAAGCCCTTCGTAGAAGCACAATGCTTCGTTAATTTGAATGATCAGTCAAAGCAACTTCTGTCCTTGCTTGTATTGGTGTGATCTGCATTTCTAAGCTAAATATTTTCCTTTGCTTATTGTTATTGGTAAGAACAAAAAATTGCTCCATTTACTAATATTTTTATTTTATTTTTTTTTTCTTGACAGGTATGGCCTCACAAGTTTTGGTCTACCCACCACATGTTTATCAAACTCAGACAAGTGCCTTTTGCAGCGTGAAGAAACTCAAAGTTGAACCCAACAACTGTGTTTACCATGATAGGGCCTTCCCACTGACTTTTTTGAATGGTAGAACCCTTGGCTTTGCACAGCCAACGAAACTTGCACCGACATACAAGACACGAGACTTGGTGGCTGGTAGACACCTCTGGCAGGACTTTCCAGTGCAGACTGTTGCTGTACAAGGTGTACAACGACATCCGAAAGGTGCAACAGCGCCTCATCAAGAAGGAGGTGTCCTGTCACAGGAAAAAGAGTCGGACGACCCGGATAAAGGGAGGACGAGCAGCAGTGGAGCTCCAGGGGCAGCTGGAGGGGTCAGGGGTGAGGACAGCGGAAGTAGAGGAGGAGGAGGAAGAGAGGGTGGTGGAGGGACAGACGAGGGGAAGGGAGAAGACACCTGTGATTTTAACTTGGCGGACAGTTCCCAGCGATGCGGGCTGAAACGTAAGAGCGAGGAGCTGGAGAACGTGGGAAGCGCCATGCAGATAGTGGAGGACCTCTCAATGTTACCCGCAATGTTGCAATCGAATGTGGGGAACCCGCCGGTGGCGGTCCCAGCGGCGGTAGGAGGAGGGCCCATAAAACAAGGTGGTGGAACCGGCAGCGGGGACGGCGACTACCAGCTGGTGCAGCACGAGGTTCTCTGTTCAATGAAGAATACCTATGAGGTGTTGGACTTCCTTGGCCGTGGTACCTTTGGCCAGGTGGTCAAGTGCTGGAAACGAGGCACCAGTGAGGTGGTGGCTGTAAAAATCCTGAAAAACCACCCATCGTACGCACGGCAGGGTCAGATCGAGGTGGGCATCCTGGCTCGTCTCAGCGGAGAGAACGCGGATGAGCATAACCTAGTGCGGGCTTTCGAGTGCTTCCAGCACCGTAACCACACCTGCCTTGTGTTTGAGATGCTTGAGCAGAACCTGTATGACTTCCTCAAGCAGAACAAATTCAGCCCGCTGCCTCTGAAGGTCATACGGCCCATTCTTCAGCAGGTGGCTACAGCACTGAAGAAGTTGAAAGCCATGGGTTTGATCCATGCCGATCTCAAGCCGGAAAACATCATGCTTGTGGACCCTGTGCGGCAGCCGTACCGGGTGAAAGTCATAGACTTTGGCTCAGCCAGTCATGTCTCCAAAGCTGTTTGCTCCACGTACCTCCAGTCACGGTACTACAGGTATGTGTAGTACAAGGAAGTTTGTGTGTGTGTGTGTGTTTGTGTGTTGTTTTTCTGAGCTCATGTCAACAGTTAGCGATTGCCCTACTCACACCCATGACATAACGTGCATATTTCAGTGGAGACGATCAATAGTCAGACCACTAGTTGATTTTCTGTCGTATTTTATGTTCGCGCAGTATTAGCAGCAGTGATGGATGTGAGCTTTGACTTCAATACCATGTCAAAGCCTGTTGACCAGGCATTTAAATTGGGTTCCCGCAATAATTTGTTTCCAACTGAATGTGGCCTGCAACCACTGCTACTACAATTCCCAAACAGCGTTTAACCTCTAATGTGGTGTTCCATATGCTGATGGACTGAAACCAGGCAATTCACCATTTGCCCCAGGCAAGGAACCCATTGAGCACCTGAATGTGCACACAGCTGAAATAAATTTGCAACCAGCAAGTTAGTTATTATTAACTTCACATTAATACAACAAACACACTAAAATGTGGAATAAAATATAGCAATGTATAGTAATATAAACTAAAGTACAAAATTACCAGTAAAAAGACTGTCCATATAAAAGCATGGGATAATTAAGTCATAACACAGGCAAGGATCTAAGCATATATAAAAATTCAACACCAGCTTTGGTAGGGTTGTGTTCAGTTGTAGAGTCTTTCCATTTTTCATTTCCTGAAAGTAATCGTTTTAAACACACCAATAACAATCTGTGACTGTTATATGTGGCTAGCCAACTGTCCTAACTAATTATATCCGGCTCTCATATGGTAGCTAGAAGGGGGTCCCACTTTGGGGCAGCAGTAGTGACCGTATAATATCCTTTTAGAGGTTTAAGAGGATTTATAGTTGCCGAATAGGGCTAGTGAAGTGTGATTATGGAGCCCTTGAGGAAGAGAAACTTTAAACAGATGCTTTTATCACGTTTTCAGAAATACTTTGTTGTAGAGACTTGAGTAATGATTAAAACCTGACAAATGTGTCATCTCATAAACGTCTGCTATTTTTGAATACAGACACGTTTTCAGCCATCTCTTTATTGGGAATTAATGGATAGTTACCTACAAATAAGTATAAAATTTCTGAGTGTGAGATTTCTTTCTTTTTTCATTTTTATTTGCTGTTTACATGAAATGTGATCTTTGTGTGTTTCCTTGTGATGTACTATTTTGCAGTTTTCTAGCTCTGCAGATTTCATCTTGTTTAACCACAGCGTGAATGTGTGTCGATGGTGGTGTAAAGATAATGCTGAATGTTGACGTGCTAACAATCTGACACTACATAAAAAGTGCTGGTAGCAGCACAGGAATGCCCACACTGTAAGCTTGTAGTGAAATTATGTTGTCTTCAAGACCAATCACCCTCTTTTTCTTAATCAGGTCAAATATAATTTAAGTCTTTGTGGAATTGTTGGCAAGGAAGTGTCACCTATGGCAAACATCCTGTCTATTCAGGAGCAACATACCAGCCCAGTAAGTATTTCTCTGGCAGGGGGTGAGCCATTCATGGCCCTTCAGTATGGGAAAGGAAGCAGTGTTCTGAAAACAGGCCTAGCACAATAGGACTTGGAGAAAATATGTCAATTCTTGAGAAGAAAGAACTTCCCAGAGTAGTCATAAGCACAGTTCAAGTGCTGTATTTTGATTTTCCAGTTTACTTGGTAAACAGATACCAAGCATTTTTCAGATTTGTAAAGAAATTGAACTCCTTCTGTGCTCGCTTGTTTATTATACCTTTGCCTATCATTGTCTTCTTTTTTAGTGTTATACATGGTGAATGATGGGGAACGTGTCTGTTTATTAGAAGACCTAATGTTGTACGGACAGATGGAAAAAGCGCAAAGAATGAGCCTTGGCAGCCGAGTGTGGGTAACTGGTCTGTGTTTAAGCTTAGAAAAAATGGACCTGAAATACATCCGTTACGTAATCGTCAGGAATGGCCCACTTTGGTGTTTATCGTTCCATCTTGATGAGCATCTCGGTCCTGTGAGAATGTTTACAGGGGCCACGGACAGAGCGGATGTCCTTACTGAGCCCTCTCTTAGGGACACGGTGACTTTTTCCCCAATTAGCCCTAGATGCAGCCATTTAGCCCCCTAATGTTTTGACTATGATCAATTTAGTCCTTTTTGAGCTTTGATATTAATTGGTTATTGTTGACCATTTGTTTCAGTTCATGTTAAAACTGCCATATCTTCAGTCACTTTAATGGACTATTTGATGAGCTATATATTGTCCAGTATGATTCTCTTATTCTAAAATGTGCTTATGAGGTTTTTCTTTAGTGGACTGTAGCCACACTTGGCCTCTTTGTCCTGGGGGAGGTTGTACAATTTTAGACATCTTTTTGGTACAGTTTTGCAGTCACAGACAAAATGTCAGCAGCAGTCACATCAGTATGAGCAGTGACAGCTGAAAGATCTGAAAGCACCCTTTTCAGAGTAACTTGCTTGGTTGATTAGTGATTACAAGTGATGCCAAATTTCCCTCTAATCTTCACACCATAAACTAATGGTGACTCTTGGGATGTCAGGGAAGTATTTGTAGTTGTACTCCAGTTTTCCTCAATGTTTGAAAGTTTTTTCAGTAATCGACACATGTTTCAGTGTTATATAGCTGCATGCTTCTGAACAGAAGTGTTCATTAAGATAAATTCCAACTCAAAACCAGTAGAACACAATTTTCTAATTGGAGATCAAGGTTAGACTATGAGACCCTTGTTTTTCTGGGATGTAGTATTGATTGTTTTTACATTAGATGCAGCCCACATATTTCTTACTGCTCCAAACTGCTATAAAGCATGTTTAATTGTAATAAATTAGAGACTTACATACTTTTATGGGACTTATCACTCCCCCTTCATTGTCAAAAGTTAACCAAAAAGTTTTTCATTTTGGAGGCTGTGGTTAAACAAGACGTCAGTCCCCTCTTTTGCTTTGTTTTGCGGTGCCACAAGCAATTCTGTGCTCCTTTCAGGGAAAACCTCTGACTCGGTACCTGATTTAATATTTTCTCCTGATATTGTCCCAAAATTAGTATCTGATCAGTGCTCAGTGCATATGATTTGTATTATGAAGTACGCAGTACATGTGATTTTTATTTTCTTCTTTTCCACGGTTCAGAAAATACATTTTAGAATCTGATCCCCACCACATTTCAAAGAGGCGGCATTTATTTATTTACGCATTTACTTTTGTGCATGTCTGGCTGTAGTCATGAGGCCCTTTTGTGCTGCTTCTGTGAAACACTTAAAGATGTCAAAAGTGAAAGGACTTTTTTGTGGCAGCTTTGGTAAATGTCACTCTAAATAGTGTTGAAGCTTGAAGGGCTTGAAGCTGTTAACAGAATATTGACATCTGTTACTTTTCATTCTAGCTCTTTCAAGTCCATGTTGGTGGTCCTTAGACTTTCCATTTCCTTTTGAGTCCTTAACTACCACAACATAGTCTTTCCCTGAAGGCAGTAAAGTTGTAATTAATGTTCAACTACTTGAGTTTGTAGAGGGGACGAAAACCTGAAAGCATTGACTTTTGATCAGTGAAGTCTCTGTAAAGATTGTTGTTTTTCATCATTCTTGCATCCTCCTGAACAGTTTGATGTTTTGATGTTTTTTGACATGTGACACACTTTATTATCCCGTAAGAAGAAGGACTACCTGAACAGCTATAGCTTTAATCCTGCTGGCCTCTGAACTTTAGAAAACCCCTCCAGCTTTTGAAGGGGGTCCTTCTCCCCTTCACTCGAACCTCACCATGTGACATGATAGTGATCTCCGCCGGCTGCTGTTGCTGCTTCTCCAGTGAGAGTGGGACCCAAACACACGGCGGAGGGGGCTGGGGGGTAGAAGGGCTGGAGCATGCTGCCTAAAATTAGCTGATGGGAGGATAGCCAGCACAGTTTGACTTCTATAGATGGTGAAGTACGCTGGCAGTTGGAGTGAAATAAGGCAGGATGAAATGGTAGAGAGATTGCACCAGCACTCGTTCAAGGTCACCGTCTTACATAGTCAGCTGTTTTGTTGCTTTTAGAAGATGGAATATAGATAGCCTAGCCTGCAGCGGTCCTCCCACCCCACCACCCCTTGAATTTTGTCAAGTGTATGAATGGCGGGCCTGTTTTCATTTGTTTCTGTTTGATTTCATTATGTTTCAACTTCATCCCTTTTGGTGAAAACTGCTTGTGCTCTGACCTGTTTGACAGCATTTGTTTTTTATAGAGTGGTTGTTTAATATGATCCAGCTCTCAGGTGTGTTTATTGGTGCTGATTTATTTGTTAATCGATTAATTCTGGTCATTCATGTTGCTTGGGGAGTTTATTCCAGTTGTTAGGCTTTTTTATGTAATAAACGCAGGAGCTCACAGCAGTCCGATGGCAGGAAATTGTTTGAGCTGTGTGGTAGCTAACAAAATCAGCATGTTGTCGTTGTGTCTGTGTATGTATGTGTTTGAGAGATATTAATTTTGTAGAAACACAAGGCAGTGCCGTGGATGTCCCATATCGTGTGCCTCTGCTGTGAGCGGAACAATTGCTGCGTCTTCTGCTCATGTGCGTTTCAGATTGAAAGCCAGCCTCATCAATCATTTATCAGAGCCTGCACTGAACTTGCTTGTGTTGGCAGCAGAGTAAACACTACTAATCACATTATATCTTACAAGGGTAAAAAGGCACATTCATTCTAATATCAACCCTGGACATTTTTCTTTTTGATTCTTTTGTGTTCGCTGCTCATCCCATGTCTGCTCTACCTTTATCTGCCTGGAATGAGATATTTGTACATGTTGTACTACTCATGGAAGTGTGAGGTCACGTTAATGTTGCAGCTAACAATTAAGGTGAGGATTATTGATTATAGAACCATGTTTTGTTTTTGTTTTTTTCACTTGACCATGTTCGACCCAGTGGATTTGACTCAATGCCCATTTTTGCTCGTCGTCATTTCCTGCTAAGGCATGTTAAAACAAGGTCAACCGACCACATTGCTGTGTTCATGAACTTCAGTAATGCTGACGGTCAGTGTTGGAGCCGGGTAGTAACTATTTAAAATCTCTTGGCCTAAAGAGGTTAAATCCATACACGAAATTTTAAGTATGTAATTTGCTGATAAATAATTATTCTATCCGTCTCCGTACAGTAGTGGAATTACAGGCATTAAATATAGTGCCAATTTTTTTTCTTACACATACTGATGCATGTGTAGTCATTCTGACGCAGAATGAAACTGTTAGTGGTGTGGAAGTTTTTCAGCAGATGTCAGGTTTGCTTTAAAGGTTCTGCTGAGGTACAGTGTGGAGGAAATGCAGAAGACTTTCAGTAACCGTAACCTAGTCAGTCATTTGAAAATTCAGCTTTTCACTATTGTGTATGTATGACCTAATCAATGGGAGGAGAATCACAGGAAGCTTCTTTAACCTTACTATAAGATCACACACATATATATTTTATATATATCCCAGGTGCTTTAGCACATACTTAATTGCAGCCAGCATTTCTGAATGACTTGTCTCTCAAACAATCATCAGTAAACTACAGGAGCAGCTGGAGTTTGTTGTATGTGTATCAAATACTTGTCCCTAAAAATATCAGATAGCTCTGCTGGGCAAGAGATTTTCGTGACTGCTGTCCCAATTTGACAATTCACTTACCCTCGTTTATCGATACTGACCTAAGCAGGGTCTTCATTATCTGTTGTCATTAATATTGAAACAGAAATTCCATCTTGGTGCTTCTCTCCCCATCACGCTCAGTGTTTGAGAAATAGAGATGGACTGAGGCTGTTTGGCATTTTGAAGCTGTTGTCCATTGATAATGAGGGCTAATTTGGGATTATGAGCTGGCAGATTAAAACTTGTTGCCTTAAATGTGGGGAGCCTCTTGTTTATTGGTGCTCTGCTCATGATGATTGTCTGGGCTTTTGTCACTGGTATGTTATTTATTCATTCATTTATTTATTTATTTTTAATTGTTCTGTACATTCAGTGCCCTTGGTTTGCAGATCTAAGAGGTACCTTTTTTTCTTTTTCTTTGTATTAATATTTAATGGGAAATGAGTAAAGGAGAAAATTTGATTACCCTTCACTTAGTAATATCCTGTGATGCATGGCTTCCTATAAAAGTGAACAAAAGTGAAATGACTCAGATGATGCATAGTCTGCTTTCTCCTTGTTGCGCAACTACAACTTGGGTTTGGTCAGAAGACAGAGCTTTGATGATCCACATTTAAGTAGATCAGCCATTTACTTACATGTTTTAGTTTAAGAGGATAATAGGAGGGTAAGGATGTGGAAGGGAAAGAGGAAAAGAGAGGGGAAGGCTGCTACCCTCTGCTGATGATTGTGTAAACATGTGCATGAGTGAACTTGGTCTCCTGCTCTCTGTGGAACTGGAACAGAATGTTGTGGGGACCTTTTTGAACAGCTGAAGTCACAGTTTTGTTCAACAGCCTATGAGTTTTAGGCGGTAGGCAGGATGAAATGCTCTCTACTGCTGGCTTTAAGAAGAAAGACGGAAGTGGTAGTTTCTCTCTTGAGGTTTCAACATCCTTAGTTTTTGCTTTGCTTTTAGAAATAATATCTTGAAAAAAGAGAGAGGCAACTCTAGAGTACACCAGTCCTTCAGAGGCAATGTATCATAAACATGTGCTTTTATGTGTAATATGATTAACGAATATGGATCTTTTGAGAAGATCTAATAAGACGACATTAAAGTCAACCTGAGGTCATCGTACCATAGTAATTTAAAAGATACATTTGTGGTTTCTTACTGGCTTTGTAAAACGTTTAGTGCCTCAAAAACGTCTTCTGCCTATATCACTTTGCAACATTAGACAGACCAAAAAAAAATTCAGTTCAATCCAGTTTTATTTATATAGCGCTTTTTACAACTGATGTCACAAAGCAGCTTTACAGAATCCAGGTCCGGGACCCTAGAAAGCAAACCAAGGGCTACAGAGAAGAGGAAAAACTCCCTAAAGCTGGAGGAAGAAACCTCGGGAGGAACCAAGACTCAAAAGGGGAACCTGTCCTCCTCTGGTCGACCCTGAGAGAGAGAAAGAGAGTCTCCTGTGGAGATAACAAACAACAGAAGGCTTATATTAACCACTAACAATGTTTGTTGTTAGTGGTTAATATTGTTGCTAGTCAAGTATACCCCTTCCTTACAACAGTATTCCCTAATGGTCTCTTTCAGCAAGACCAGATGTCCTGCCACACTGCAAAAAACTGTCCAGGAATGTTTGAGGAATATGATAAAGACAAAGGTCTTGACTTGGCCTCCGAATTCTTCAGATCTTTATCTGATTTAGCATTTGTTGTATGTAATGGACAAACTAGGACAACCATAGAGGCCCCAACTCATAACTTGCAGGACTTAAAGTATCTCCTTTAAAGTATCTACTTTAAGTATCAGACACCACAGCACACCTTCAGAGGTCCTGTGGAGTCCCTGCTTTGACAGGTCGGAACTTTTTTTGGTGGCAAGAAGGGGACTACACAATATAAGGCAGGTAGTTTTAATGTTATAGCTGCAAAAGTGAGCAAACAAACTTTTGATGTCTCATGTTTGATAAATTTACATTTATGGGATTTTTCTTGCTTGCTGTCCACCTTCACTGTCCATGATTCTGTAGAATCCATTCTTTATTATTATTGTCCCCTTACACTTCCTGCAGTGTCATTTAGGAGAACCCCAGTGTCATTTTTGGAAAACAATAGTGGGAAAATAGCCAAACTGCATGCTGACGTACTTTAAACAGCATGCTATCAGCAGGAAGTATGGGCATAATGTTATTCAGTAACTAATACAGTATAATTTTATAATACATGCTTTACTGGTATAGTCTATATTGTTGCATACAGCTGTTTTTTTCCCCTTAAATTGTTGCCAAATGCATTATAGTACCTGCAGGTTAAGGAAGGTTATATTATTATTTTTGCTTCCTTTTCTATTGTTCTGAGACTGAAGTGATCAAAGCTTTTGTAATTAAGTATCTTTTGATATACTGCAGAAGTGGGCAAACATGTTTTTGATGCATCATGTTTCATGTATTTGTGAGTTATTTTAAAAGACCCCTTAAATGTAAATGGGAGAAAAAAGCATCTCACTGTGCTAAACAGAAGACAGAGAAGAAAAACATTGCTGGAAAGTGTCTGACCTCAAAAGTGCAATTATCTCCATTTGTCTACATGGTTTTATGTCTAGCACAGAAGGATAGTCTTACATCAGATTAGTGCTCTTTGATAGAGGGCATTTCCATCCCCTGGCTGGGCAAATTGCCTGAGCTCATTTTGGACACTGTAGTGTGCCAGTGCTATGCTCAGCACTTTGGTTCTGTATGCTTGTTTAAGCTCATGCTAGTGGCATGAAGGGTGTAATTTGCCCCTTAACTTGTCACTAGTGTTGCAGAATTTCTGCATACTTTGTTAGAGGCTGGTTTAAGTATTTTTCATTCCAATACCATATCTGTAACTAAAGATTACTTCAATTTTTTAGTTTGGTAATCTGGTCTAAGAGTTGTTTTGTATTCCTAACTGTAAATTGTGCAATAGATCTTTTCCCCCCTCTTTTCCCTTTTAAGCAATGTCTGAGTCTGCTGTTTACATAACTTTCTCAGAACCTAAAGATTTGTCATGGAGGAAATTCCCATCTCTGAGGAGTACATGCCCAGCAGCATCTGAACCTGATCCAGTACTGACTTGTGTGTAATACGGCACCAACGCACAATAGGCTTCACACAGCACTGGTTGTACCACTAGGTAAACATATCATTGCCTCACAGGTTGTGTTACCTCTGTGTGGTGGGGTGGAATCTCTACAATGCTTTATTTAAGCTGCCTCTGGGAGGCTATCAGGGTGGTAAATCTCAGCCACCTCCAGGAATTTCACGGGCACTTGGTTATTTGGTTTGAAATCTGAGCTGGCTGAATCTTTAGTAGATCTCTTTTCTCTGGTATTGATGGTTCCATGTCATTGTTCTGCCTGTCATGAGACTAAAATAACCAAATGTTGGAGAAGAAAATTCCAAATGACTATCTCAGACTTTTAGCTTTTTGCTTTCAGTAGTTGTGCCCAACGGCTATATGTAAATGTGAACTGGCACTACTATCTCTATCTCTCTCAATCCATCTATCCATCTGTCCAATATGAGAGGGAGTGAGAGAGAGGTTAACACACACACCTTAAACCAATACAAACTTGAAATCTTCCGGCTTTAAACATCCATAGTTCAAAAGTAATGGCTTACCAAATTTGCCTTTTTTTTTGTAAACTGGTGCTGTAGATTGGTTGAGGCCCTATTTACTTCTCTATACGCCTATATATATTGAATGAAAACGTGGCTCCTGTAACTTATGCCATTTCCAGGATATTCCAACATTATTTCTAGGAAGAATTTAGCAAATCTGACAGGGTGAGTTGGTAGGCCTTTGGTGATTTCACATGGACCGACCTGTAACTGGGTGCAAAGGTTTCTGTGCTTTAGTATTATACTGGCTGCAAAGCTTATTGGTAGACTACAGTAGAGTAGATTCTGTGATTTGGTCTCGTCTTAATCAGGTGGCAGTTCATTACCTGTTGTAATTAAGATTGCTGTGACTGCCTTGGTCCAGGTGCATGGAAGGATTCAGGTTTTCTTCGGAACAAGTGCTTACAAAATCTAAAGATAATAAAAAGTGTCTGTCTAGTGTTTAGCGAACAGCTCATACATGTGTCTGCAGATAACCAGTGTTTACCAGTGGGGAATTCTTAAGAGTTTCATTTTATTTTTTTTTATTGATTTTCTTGAATTTCATTGGAATATGCAATATAGGGGGAATTTTTACTTTCTTCTATTGATTCCTCCATCAACTGCATCATCCAGCAAGCCAGAAATTCAGTTGAATTGTCAGCCTAATCTCAGAACAGAGAAGTGTTGATTAGTCTTTTTTGTCTTTTTGCACTCATCTTATGAATGACAAGTGGAACTCCCCATTATTACTTAAAGTTAGACCAGCCAGACTTTCTAGAGAGATGTTGCTTATACTGGCGTACTCCAGCTTTAGATTTGGCCTTGTAGAACTTTATATCCTTGCTTTTTGACTGCTACGTTGTGTATTTCCAGCTTGGTGGTGGTGGAAAATTTAATGAATGGGGTTACATCAAATATACATGGCAATGGGGTATGAAGCCATGGATCAAAATGAGAGATTCAGATGTGTGCAATATTCAGAAGGCAGTGTGTTTGAAGTGCAGCTTGAGCAAACACCAGAATAATTATATTTTGACTGAGATGGGTTGTGTTGAAAGAAAGCTTTTTGTAATTTCCCCTTCATACGAAATGGCACGTGTCTAATTTCCAGTACAGAGTACAGTAGAACTACTCAGTTTTTTCAAGCCAGTAATCTCAGTAACTTTCATGTTGTGATTATCTTGTCCTTGTGCTATTTGTGTAAAGGAATTGTCCCTGGAATAGGTTTCCTGTCAGCTCTCTTTCACTTTCATTCTGACCATCCTCTGCATTCGCTGTCTCTTTCATTGTGTAAGTTATGAAGAGAGATCACATTTATGCATAAAAGAAGGGGAAAGAGCCTTGTAACCCGTGTTATATGGTCAGTCATTGGAAATGTGTTGCTGCATTTGTTTTCTGTCTCTTGTATATTCATGCTCTCACCGGTTGGTCCTTCAGATAGAGCTTATCTAATTCGTGCTGAAGAAGGGCAGAGGGGAAGGCTTGTGAGTCCCACTGTCCGTCATACTCAAGGACACCGTGGTCTGTTTTTCTGTTTTAGAAACTTTCACTATGATGTTTGGAATGTGTGGGTCAGTACAGTATGTACCAGTTTATAGGAATGTGATACCCTCTTGGAATTCATACACACCACGCTGTGCTGTTGGTCTGGTTGTAGTCTCTACTCAGTGCAATGATGTAAGGGGGAAAAATGTATATAGTAATGCTGGGTAACGATTAAAATGTTTAATCGCAATTAATTGCATTGCTACATGCAAAATTCAGTAATGAGTTCAAAAGTAGTGTATTGTGCACTTTTATTTTAAAAGGACTGCTATATGAACAAAAGTGCAATAACATTTGGTTCGTAAACACTTGAAACAAGTGAGGAGCTTTTTAACAGCAGTGTTCCCTTTAACACAGCTACACAGCTGCAGTTCAAATAATTCTGTAAATCTAAACTTAAACATTAATGTAACTGAAACAAATCTAAAACCAAAGCTATTTGCCACTACAGGGCATTCACGTTTTATCTAGTTTGTTGTAGAAAAACCAAGTTGCCCTCAGAGACCAAAGCATGGGCACCGGAACCATTATAGCTTTATAACTACCATGAACAGCCGAGCTGTGGAGCATATTATTTGCGTATTTCTCATCATTATCTGTGTTATAAACTGACTGTATAAACTGAATAAGCTTCAAGGTAGCATTTTTCGGCAGTATGGATCGATACACTGCTTTATAAGTAAATATGTTAAATGTGTATTTTTTTCTCTGATTATGCATATTATGTCTTTCTCATCATTATCAGTGTCATAAACTACTATAAACTGAATAAACTTAAAAGGAGCATTTTTTTGTCAAGGCAGCATAAATCATCAGGACACTGGCGCCCATGGTCCAGAGCTACGATCAGAACATTATAACAGGCACCTTCCGAGCAATGGAGTAAAGCAGCAATTCATTCAGTAAAGCAGTTAAACTAACACTAAAATATGTCGCTGAACAAAGACTTCACTGCTGTCTAGATCAGCCAAAATCCAGTGACACTCATATGTCTCCTCATCTGAGCATTCACTAACAGAATATAATGTAATATTTCTCATCATCTTTATAAAAACAAAAGATGTATGAATGTGTTTTTCAAAAAGAACAATAAAATGAGCAAATGAACTAAACAAAAACAGAAGTAGTTTTTGAGAACCATTATTTGGATACTAAGAAATGCTATTTGGTCCAGCTCTACTCATGAAATCGTGTGTAATTTCTCCTAAGTGATGACAGTTTCACTACTCACTCCGGAGTTAGCCTTATGTGAAGTTGTTACAAATTCCCCGTCTCATTATTGTGCATGAGTAGTTGGTGCTGTGGACCCCACCCTTCTCTGCTGGAGCTGCTGGAAGCTGTTGAGGGCCACGTGTGGAGGCAGCAGCAACAGCAGGCTGGAGGCTCTCTGTTGTGTGGATTTATTAAAACCTGAGAGGGCTATGCTTTTATCTTCTCTCTTAAATAGTAGAGTCTGTGGCTTTGCAGGGTTTTATCCTTTGTGTCAGGTCACATGTGTTCTCAGACTAATTCAGGGTGCTGTCCTTCGCAGTAATGGAGCTGTGTGGGAGGCCCATATAGAGCCCCTGTTACGGCTGTAACGAGACACCAGTGTAACCCGAGTAACGGCAAGTTGTCAAGCCAACCTGCTCAAACGAGTGCTGAATGGAGCTGCGTCACCCTCAGACTCACGTGGCAGGGCCGTAATCCTGCTCATCAGGATCACCACAGAGATGTGGTGCTAAGTGCCCAAAGCTTCCTTCCTATACAGTGACTGCACTTATGCATAATGTCTCTCCATGATAATCCTTGGTATTCTGTGTTGCAAGTTCTAGGGTTGCCACAACATTTCTGTCTTTACCCTTAGAACACGAGTGCCATGAATCCATGCAGGCATGGAAAATGGTAATTCGTCATCATAGGGCAAAACAACCCCTTATATGGAAGTTCCCCTGGTTTGTGAGCTTCATTTGTTCCTGCATCATGTAGAAAGTTCCTGTAATTTAAAAAAACAACCGCTACTGGGTTTGTAAAAATGGTGTCACGCAAATGTCCATAAGGAACCAAAATGCCCAATTTTCTTTTATTTCAGGTCTTAGAAACAAATGGAAAGATCTTTGAACCTGGGAGAACTTTTATAAGAGTCTACGCCCACAAGTGGGTGGGGAAAAGCCCGAGAGGGAGGGGGGTGGGCGGTCCGGAGAGCGGCTGAGGGGCGGTGGTTCGAGTGAAAGCACAGCAAATGGCGAGCGTCTAGTTGAGCAAACACCGGTTTTAGACTGTTTCACACAATTTTATTTGTTGAAATCAGATTTTAATACACTGAGTTCTATGGGCTAAACCAGCCAAGATCTTGGTCTTCCTTCCCCCATACATGTTCCCTGCTTCACACTGACCCAGTGAACCTTGTAGAGTCATTGTGCGCAGATATAAATCAGCCAGAAATTGTCACAGTGGTGACGTTTTTCTGTGTTGTGCTCCATAACCCTGCTGTTGTGCCACCATTCGCAGAGGCAATAACCTACATTAAAATGCTTTGCATGTCATGTGCTGCCTCGTTGCCATACAATAATGTTGTTGTTGTTGTTGTTGTTGCTGCGCTTATGAGGCTGTGTGTTAGGAAGGCTAACTTTGTTCCTCTTGTTTGTTTCTGTCTCCCCCACAGGGCTCCGGAGATCATTCTGGGCCTGCCGTTTTGTGAAGCCATAGACATGTGGTCACTGGGCTGTGTGATAGCTGAGCTCTTCCTGGGCTGGCCCCTCTACCCTGGGGCTCTGGAGTATGACCAGGTAATTATTCTGACCATGGCTGATTAGCCTCCCCACTGGCACTGCCTCTTCATTCCTGCAAGAACAACAACACGCAAGTGAAACACATGGGCTCTCATAATTACTCAGTTAAACTAAACTAAAAACAAATCAATGGAAAGATTAAAACTTTTGATGACAGTGGTTAGTTGCCTTAAATCCTTCACTTGGTTTCTCTCTCAGTAAGAATCACAGTCAGATGGACACTTAAATTTATTTGTTGATGGCATAGTATATTTATTCTGTAGACATTCCAATCCTTTTTTCCGGCCAGCCATTTTAGAACATTTGGAGGGCTGTGCGCGGTTTGATATTGTTCGATGAAGTCCATTTGTAGTGTCCAATGATTGCTTGGTTACACATCAAAATATATTGTAGTCAACTTGATTTTTAATGAAAACAGCCCTTCCTTGAACATGAGGGTTTGCACTGGTCCTTGGTATTTAGCTGCATGTCAAGGCTGCAGATACACACTGATGGCCTCTTCTTCAGAACGTCTGCTCTCAGATGTGATTTCTCACACGTCTCTGTGTTCTCAGCTTTACGTCATCTGTTATGCACCGAGCTGTGGTATGTGCTCTCGAGCCCAAACAATCCACAGAAGAATTTGTTCTGCCATCTCTCCAAGACTTTATATTGGAGTGTGTGTAGTGTGTGTAGTGTGTGCGCGCGCCTGTTTTTCAGGCTGTGTATATGTGCGCTACATTCATTCTGGTATTAGTTCTGCTGAGACTCCTCCTCTCCTGCTGAGAACTGGGCCCCTGGAGACTCTTTGGGGACTTTGAGAGAGAGAGAGAGTGTGTGGGGGTTTGTGTGTTTGTGTGTGTTTGTGTGTGTTTGTGTGTGTGTTTGTGTGTGTGTTTGTGTGTGTGTTTGTGTGTGTGTTTGTGTGTGTGTGTGTGTGT
>JBBPCX010000018.1:8668449-8683710 GCA_037974365.1 Hydrocynus forskahlii | reverse complement strand
TGTGTGTGTGTTTGTGTGTGTGTGTGTGTGTGTGTGTGTGTGTGTGTTTGTGTGTGTGTGTGTGTGTGTATGTGTGTAAGAGAGAGAGAGCGTGAGGGAAAGAGAGGGATGGGCAGCAACAAGCCCAGATTAGAACACAGTTTCCGGGGAAGGCTGGGAAAGACTAGCTTCAGCAGCCCCCACCCTGCTCTAGAGGGGCTGGTTAGTCCAGTGACAGAGAGGGGGTGATGGGTGATGTGTGATGGATCTCCACCAGTGTTGGTGTGGGGGTTTTGAAGGATGCCAGGGGGAGCCATCAGGTCTTAACACGGCTAGTCCAGAACAGCACCTGCTGCCCCACAATATATCAAACTGCATTATACGATAAAGCTCTTCTTAAGAGCACTGCATGAACATCTAGGTATTTTTGCTGCCAGGCATCATATTCACCCTGTCCACCACCCCCCTCTCCAAAACCACCAGGTTGGTGCTTCAGTGTGGCTGTGGTTGGCGGCACTCTGAAAATCCTTAAGGAATGTTTGTCAATGTTGACATAATTCTTAATTTAAAATCTTTTTAAAGTAAAATATTACATGCATATATACTTTCCAAAGTTTTAGCAGTCTGTGTGGAACTGTAATTTGCGATGCATTTCCGGTCAGTTTGGGTACACATTAGAGAGAAAAATACTCAGAAGTTATGATTTTTTTTTCAGATATTTTTGTGACTGTTGGCGAATAATGAGGGGTATTTCAAGCAAAAATAATATTCTATTGAATTTCTGTTGTAGTTGTATGTAGTTTGCCTGGCCAGGCAATCCAGTTTAACTTGCTTCCTGCTGGCTCTCACCTACGACCAGTCGAAGGCTGCCCAAGCAGTGTTGAGTGATTTGATTGCTGACCATGTTACTGAAATAACACTATGATACCAATGGTATCAGTTGAGGATTCAAAATTCTTATTTGTAATTCATATTTATTTAGATTACAGAACCCCTGTGTAACTGTTCTAGAATGGTGAATTGTTCTCTTGTGGTGCATTTATTTGAAAAATGAGCTCTGAAAACAACTCATTTATTTGATTTTCAGAGTACTGCTTTACTCGGTTTTTGTGTTTATGAATGTTAATCCACTCTTCAAAAAGAGACAGACATTTAGGCGCTGACCTAGGCTGTTAAATCTGTCCTAATTCTTATTCTTATTTTAGGCTGGTGACGCTTTGGTTAATGTTGTCTTTTTGTTGCCTGCTTGCTATAAAATTGAAACTCCTCTTTCCGTTGTCGCATTTGGCTCACATTAGCCATCACATGGTGATTTAATGTGTGAAGTCTTATCTTGCTAGCAGGGCCCTTGACCTATGAAGGTGTGGAGTGTCAAGACTGTTGGCCGGGGACGGGGTGGCCGTTACCAAGCCCTACGCTTTAGCACCCCCTCTGCCATGCTTCTCCTCCATGGGGGTCCGGTTCCACCTCACACAGCAGAATGTATTTATAGCAAAGCTGAACACCATCCTATGACACCAGCAGGAGCATCTCAGCTCTAAGCCATGTGGAACCCTCACTCAACATTACAGCAATGTTTTAACAGTGGAGTAAGCAGCCATCAGGCCACTGGAATGTGCCCCCATAAATAAACAGAGCAAAAAAACAAACAAAAAACAAACTAGCATTTGCCCTGTTTGTGTATGCGTGAGCCTCTGTAGATTTTGTGTGTTTGTATATGGTGTGGAGAAGTTGGAGGTGTGTCCTGCTTGGCATTGATGTCTGGTGGATTCTCTCCACTCCCTTTGCAGGTTGGGGCCTGCAGACAGTCCCTATCTTACTGATATACCTGGATAACTCACAGACACACCTTTCTAAGCAAACATACGTCTCGCTTTAGTCACTCAGACATGCAAAACAGACTCATTCACATGGTATCACAAACATACTAATGTCATGGCTTAGCGTGTTGATACTGGCCAGGAAGACGCAAATACTTCTGTGACCTTAACGTGACTCGAGTCACTTTTGTCAAACACTGCTTTTGTAACATAGTAATATTTCATTCAGCCCGAAATAGACAAAAAGAAATAGCAAGCTGGCTTGTTTTTTGTGATTCCTACATGATGTGAATGGCTGTAAATCTGTATGAATTTAGTAAAATAATTTGCTGAGTCTATGCTGATTTATGTGCACCTTTCGAAGCTATTTCACTTGTGATGGAACTGAACCACTAAGGCCAGCAGGGGAATGTAAACTTGGCTCTCCATTTAATAAAGCAGCCAAACTGACTATGAAACACATTGCTAAACTCAGACTAAAGTTTCCCATCTTCTGTATTATCGTAAGCAAAAACCCAGTCAGACTGTGTCTCCTTATCTGACACAACATTAAAGCACATCGATCTCTCAATGTCTTCGGGTCATTAAGCAATCTTTCACGCCCACGCAGTTCTGAGCCGGCAGCACCTTTGAATTTTTGGTGCATTTTAACAATGTTGATTTGTATGTGTTGTGTGTTTTTCAATATTGTATTGGTAAATGGTTATGCTGACATATTTACTTTGTTCCTTATTATAACAAAGTTGTAAATGTTTTAAACCAGATTGACAGGAGCGTTGTTGCTGTGCAATCATATTTGCATATTTTAGAACTTGTTTGAGCCATAATAAGATTAAAAAATGTGCATGTGAATATTATACGTTATACACCTCATGCATATATTAGGAAGCACTATACACCACGTGTGTATAACAGAAAACATAATACACCACATGTGTATATTAGAACAGGCTATACACCACAAGTGTATGTTTAGAACACGCTATACATGGGACAGCAGTGCAAGACAGTTTCGGAACACTAGGCCTTTCGGAGCTGGTGTTTCTGCTGTTTACTATAATGATGGACTCCTGTAGGCAGAGGGTTTTCACTCACAGAGTGGTGATGTAAGAGATCGGAATGTCGATGAATCAACTCTCTTGTCCGGCCTTGCTCCTTGTTGTTGAGCATGTACGCAGCGCACCAATCAAAACATTCAGCTCGGGAAGGCTTGCTTACTTCCTGCCTTGTCCCTGTTTCCCACTCACAGACTGGCAGTCTATTTCCAGAGACAGATGTTTGTGACTTTCCTCTTCTCTGAGTTGATTATCCTAAGGAATTTCTTTTAACTATTGGTTTTGTCCGAGGCCACAAAAATGTTGCTACTGATTAGTTTGTGCAGAAAATAAGCTTCTTTTGCCGAATCACCATGCGCGTTGGTCAGTTTGGGCATGGTATTGGGTCAATTTTGGTTTCTTTTTCCTGTAAAATGCTGCTGTTACTCTTCTGGACCTGGAGCTTTCCCAAACCCAGGATGGGCCACAGCATTCTGGTTGGGGTTTTTAGTTCTTCTAGACACTACCTTCTCAAATCAAGGGGCCATTTTATTTCACTACCCCTTTGGAAGACACCCGACATTTAGAAGTGAAGCGTACATCTTGAGCTGCTTTTTGAGCCTGTTTGGGACGACTCCTCACGTCCGATACATGCTCTCTCGTTCTCGGTTGTAATTTTGCTTGAATGGTAGCCCACCAGAGCGGTGACCATTCCAAGTCTTGCAAACCTGACTTCTCTTTGTCGTAAGAGAGTCTGGTACATTTTGTCACTTAAGCAACCTGCTTTGCTTGAAAAAGACCATTTGACCTGCTTTGCTTGGAAAAGATCATTTGAATTGCCTGCAAAATAACCAGCGACAGACCATTTGCTTTTGTGTGACATGCCGGGGCAGATGACTGTCAAAACAAAGCTGAAAAGAACTCCCATGGGAAATTGGTGGAAATGGCTGAGAAACATGAGGATATGTCATTTGCTAGCCTCCAAATGCTTTAACTGTTGAATAATTTAATGCATTTCTCACACTGAATGCAGGTTTTGTTGTACATAATGTTGTTCAGGCTTGAGGTTAAAGGGTCGACTGTCCGGTGGACCTCAAATGCCAAAAAGAACACGTCACCTTTGGAGCTCTTTTGTCACACTATGTGCCTAATAGATGTTTCTCCTAACACCAGAGTGCTGATGATGTCAGAGTGACCTGTCTCACACTGTCTCTCTCTCTCTTGCTGGCTCGCGCATTTGGACACACACTTGCCCACGTACAAACACATACACCCGTACACCTGTCAGCCATAACATTAAAACCACCTGTCTAATACTGTATGAGTCCTTCTCGTGCCACCTTTTCAGCGTGCTTTCCAACTGAGTTATTGATGTCCTGGGACACTTTTGTGTTTCTCACAGCGTTAAAGATACATTTGTCAGTGACATAGAAAACACTGTAATTTAAACAGATAGTACTGCTTATACTTTGTTGACTTTCTAGTTGTTCGGTTGCATCTCCATAGCCTTTTTTTCCACAGACAGGAAAAAAAACAGTGACCTCTTTCCATGTTGTGATGACATTTCAACCAATCAGAAAGCAGTTCGGCTACGGCCCGCTTTCGGCCCCATCATCAATCAGAGCAGTGACAGCACGGGTACGCCTGGCTTTATTTATAATGGAAAAACATTTGTTCGTGGTGTGGTTTCTTGTGCCAGTGGAAAAGCATCGTAAATTGCCAGTCAGGGCCTCCATGGATTGGACTAATCTGTCCAGCACATCCCACAGATGCTCAGGTAAGATCCTCTGAGACTTGGAGGCCAAGTCAACAGTCATATTCCTCAAACCGTTCCTGAACACTTTTTGCGGTGTGACAGGGTGCCTTAATCTGCTAAAAGGGACTCCTGCCATTAAGGAATACTGTTGCCATGAAGGTGTGTACTTTTTCAAGAACAGGCACCCACGACCATGTGATTGGGTCACAGATTGTACTTTCTTGGACCACTTTTGGCAGGTAATAACCTTCAACATTCCACAAAACCTGCTTTTTAGAAAATGATGGTCAGACCCTGACGCCAAACCACCACAATTTGGCCCTTGTCAGAATCGCTCAGACCCCTACGCTTGCCCATTTTTCCTGCCTCCAACATGTTAACTTAATCAAAAACGTACTGTTCACCTGCTGTCTAATTTATCCCACCACTTCACAGGTGCCAGCGTAAGGAGATAATTAGTGTTATTCTTTAAACCTGGTCTCAATTTTGTGGCTGATCGGTGTATGTTATCACTTTCAAACACACCTGTAGATACAAGCACAGCAGAATGTCTTGTAAAGGCAAGGCGAATGCCTGGCTTCTACAAATTAGGTCAAAGTCAGGTATTAACAAATTTTCAGTGTTTCTGGAGAATCAAGCGTGTAACTATCATGTGTGGATGAGTTAACTAAGCCTTTTGGTGCTTTTTTTTTTTTTCTTCCTTCATCTGTCCCCCTCAGATTCGCTACATTTCCCAGACGCAGGGCCTGCCAGGAGAGCACTTGTTGAACATAGGAACAAAGACGTCACGCTTCTTCTGCAGAGAGTCGGATTCCCCTTATGCAGCATGGAGACTGAAAGTGAGTCCAGGAGCCACATGCTCACTCTGGCAACACGCATGCACTTGATGTATCTCCTGATGAGAAATCTGTGTACAAAATTGATGTTTTTGTTTTTCAGTCAACAGAGGAGCATGAGACAGAAACAGGGATGAAATCAAAAGAAGCTAGAAAGTACATATTCAGCTGTTTGGATGACATAGCGCATGTATGTATGACCTAATATTATTTTGAGTTATCTTATCATCTTTTGTCAGAGATACTGGAAGGTCCCACATAAGAATCTCAGTAAACTTGCTTATTTCGCATACAAGCTAGGTGGGTTTTTTTTGGGGGGGTTTTTTTTATGTTAGTGGTGGTGGTGTTTTGAGGTCAGTCACATGTGAAGTCTTAATATGCACACAGTTTTTTGGAAGTAACACATTTCACCCCCAGGTGAACTTGGTGATGAATCTGGAAGGCAGTGACTTGTTGGCGGAGAAGGTGGACCGTGGAGAGTTTGTGGTCTTGCTGAAGAAGATGTTGTTGATAGATGCAGAGAAGAGAATAGTCCCCAGCGATGCACTCAATCATCCCTTTGTTACCATGCAGCACTTGCTGGACTTTCCCCAAAGCAACCAGTGAGCATCTAATGTCCAACATTTAAATAGAAATTAGTCAACAGATTCATTACTCATCAAAAATTCCAGATTTATTATATCTGTTTTAATACACAATTGATGTAACATTTCATGTTTTTTTCATAATATACCATTTTGCAAAGTGTGTTAAATTTTAGGCCAAAAATTGTGTGGATGGGTGTGGGTTGAAATATCTCTCTGCTAACTGAAAGAGGGCGATCAATCTCCTTTTCTCATTCCTTATAGTGTCAAATCATGTTTCCACATCATGGACGTGTGCCGGTCGCGTCCTGGCACGTTCGACACCATCAACAGGAACAAGGCTCAGTTTGTGAGGCCCGTCACCACCTCGGCACCCAACCTGACCGTGCCCTTCGGCAAGATGGCTGGCGTGCACACTCAAGTACGACAATCGCTAACGCATTGCTGCACTCACACATTTTAATGCTGTTTGTGTGGTGGAGGCTCTTGTGAAATGTAATCAGCCACAGTTGTGTTTGTTATTCAGAGTCTTAATGCTTTCCATTTGCCGTCACCCTTGCCTGTGTTTTCAGTTGTCTTCTGAGGCAGTTCATCGCAGCATGCAGATTTTGGCCTTGGCTGGTTAGCAAACGCAGAGGCCGTAAACATAAATCTGCTAGGTCAAAAGACGAGGGTGACGTGCGTCTCACATAGAAGTGCTGACTCGCTGTCAAATTAGAAGTGTCACAACAAGGTCTCTTTTAGCTTTGACTTGATGAAACACATGGTTTGCTGTAAAGCGGTTGTGGTGCTTGCACTGTTGTCAGATCAGCAAGTAGTGTTTATTCAATGTTTCTGTGTAGTTGCTATGTTGAGGTGGCTCCGTTTGGACTGAGCTGATGTCAGTGGGTGTATTTGTGTCCCTGCTTCTCATGTAAATGGTTCTGTTTACCTCCAAACCATTGTTCTCTCACAGACCTTACTAATGTCACCTCATTGCATGGCAGCGTCATAGTCATGGCAACGCTGGCTGACGTCAGTTCAACATGGGGAGAGCGTTTGGTTGCCAAGGAGAGGGAGAGAGAGATAGAGAGAAGGAGGGAAAAAAAAGAAACCCTCTCTTCAGTGAGCTGACCCTCACACAGACACGAGGCTTGTGTTTATGTCATTTTGTATTATATCGGTAATATTTCATGAGAGGGCCTTGGGGGAAATTTGATTTCATCTACTTTAAGTAGCTTTTGGATGCTTCAGAAGTTTATACAATTATTTTGTTTATGGGTCGAGTTTGCAGAACATTTTGGTCACGTGTGGTCTCCCGTGCGTCAGAATGCACTGCCTGAACTACCTTTGCGTGCGTAGATCGTAAACTGTAATTGGTTCCAGTTTAGACTTAAATGGAAAAGGCTGGTCAGCTATTCGCATAGGTGAAAAGGAGCTTTGTGTTTAGCATGACAGAGTGGCCTCAGTGTGTGTTCTCATCATTTTCAAGCTGCCAAAGCATAATTCAAAAACCCAGATTATTCTGGTGGTGCACTGTTCTGAGTGAACTATTCTGTGTTTTCTGTGTAGTGTGTGTGTGTGTGTGTGTGTGTTTATGTGCATTTGCTCCTCATGATAAGCAATATCTAGAATTATAATATTGCCCCCTATGGGTCATTTGAGGGTAGTGCACGTCTATCACCTCTATAAACATGTTAAAACGAGCCCTTGATTGTATTTATACTATTGGATCATACATGAAATAGCAGAAAAATAATAAGGAACCAGCATACTGACAATGCTGTTTTTCATATAAATTGCTCTCCTGCCTTTTATGTGCTGTGCAGCCTTTAGCCCCATCTGCTCCCTCTGTTATGCATCCTGGGATCCCACTGCAAACAGGAAGTGCACAGTTCGGGGACTCCTTTCAGCAAGCTCTGATTCTCTGCCCTCCAGCTTTACAAGGTACCGTGGCCACCCGAGTGCCACTTACTTCATTATTTGCCAAGGAAGTCCATTCATCACAGCTATTGTCATGTAGACTATGTATGTTGTACGTCATTCCAGTTCCTTTGTTTCACAGGCCTCCCCCCAAACCCAAATAAGCCAGCTGGCTATTCTGTAAGAATGGAGAACACCGTGCCCCTTGTGACACAGGCCCCTGCCATCCAGCCCCTACAAATTAGACCAGGTGTGATCACTCAGGTATGCATTCTTGTGTCCTTTGATTATATAAATGCTTCTGCTGTTTTGTGGTATTTATGATTACATTAAACTTCTCATCTTTACAGCAGGCCTGGTCTAATCGGGCCCAACAAATCCTGGTACCTGCCTGGCAACAGGTAGGCCCAGTGCCCCCTCCAGCAACCACACTGGCCTCTGATACTGTGGCAGGCCCACAAAGACTGGCAGATTGGGGGTGAGTAGAGACAGTATGATGTACATTTTTTTTAATGTTCAGTGTATGCTATCTCCTGTGTTTCATAGTTGACTGGTTTTATTTGAACACAGTTTGGTTAAATGGAGAGGTTTAAAATATGTAACTATTTTGTTCTCTCTTCATTCTTGCCCCATAGGAAAGTTCGCCCCCATGGTAACCGTTACAATTCCATTATCCCCCAGCCACTTCTCACCAGCCAAATGACCATGTCAGCACATCAACCAATTAGCATAGGCATCGCTCATGTGGTGTGGCCACAGCCAGCTGCTAACAAGAGAAATAAACTCTGTGGAAACAGGTTAGTCTTTACATTAAGGTGTAACCTCGGCAGGATATAAAAACTTTGCTGACCTGTCCATTGGCTTCATTCATGTGCATGTGTATGTTATGATTATTTAGTGTAGTGTAGTAGTTACAGCTAAAGGGGGGAAAAAATCTTTTTAACTAGTCCACATTGACTAGAATAGGTATCATTTTATTATGAGTTCACACCAGTGCACTATCCTAAACACAAGAGTGCTGTCCCCTCCTTTTAGGAGTAACTTCTTACACAACACCAACACTCAAAACTCCACTTGCCCGTCCCTGAAGACGGCGAACAATGGAAAAAACACAGAGGAAGAAGAGGAAGTGGTGGATCATTGTCCGGAAGCAGTGTGTTTGGTGGAAGCGGAGTCACAGGCAGAGCAGCAGGAGGAACCTGTGTGCTGTAAGGTGGAGCCAGAGCCAAATGAGTTGTGTGTCTCTCAGAAGCAGAGGCAAGCCGTTGTGATGGCGGACACACCGAGCCCAAATAGCAGTGTCATTAGTATCAGCAGTGATACAGATGATGAAGAGGAGCAGAGAGCACAGAGACACTCGCTAGAGTGAGTCAGTGGGTTTTAGTTTGTGTATAGTATATTTGATGTCACACCGCTAACATGACAGTAACAACATTTACATGCATGCCAATGATTTGATATTAGTCTGACAGCCTATCTGAACCCTGATGCTTGGTTCACATGTCATATTGCGCTTGAAACACTAAGGCCCTGACTGATTCAAGTCAGCTTTTTGCAACATTTTTCATCTTTTTGCACATCAAAGCAAACATGAGCCAGCTAATATGGAAAAACGATGCTACCATGCACGTAACTATGAATTGACTTTCTAACTATTTATTAAGTTGGGCTGTTGAGTGCTTGTAAGTGTTGAAACCGACTACATCAGTGAACAGAAGCCCTCCTCCTGGAGAACTACCTTCCTACAGAGTTTAGCTCTGACACAAAACTCTGAAACCCAAAGCACTCTTCATCCAGCTTGTAAAGACCTTCTAGGAACACACATTGATTATTTGGATCAGTTGTCATTCATCAGGGTTAGAAAGAAAATGTTGTAGGGATGTATTCAGTTTGTGACTCTTGGTCTACATCAGCCGATGCACTGATGCTTTTGATCATGGCGTATCATTAGAGGGTAGTTAATATAACAGGATTTTAATTATAATAGTAATTAAGTAATAATGTCTGGTGGCACAATGTTTAGATGTTTTAACAAGCACTGTTTATCACATGGCAGGTGTAAGGGCAGTCCAGAGTGTGAGGCTTGTCAGAGTACGCTGAATATGGAGCGAGTGTGTTCTCTCAGCAGTCCTGACTCCAGCCTCAGTACCAGCTCCTCAGCCTCACTGCAGTCCAGTGCCTCACCCTGCAAGAGACCCAACAGGTATTACCCTTGTCTCCCCCAAACTGACCCCCCTCCCCCACACCATACATGTTGCCCTCATACTTTACAAAACTCTTAATGTTTTATGTGATTAATGCCCTCTCTAAGAAAGATTTTTATTTAACTCCTAATCTTAGGGGATCTCTGAGTGATCTTTTTGTGTGTGTAATATGTGCTGGTCTGTATTCAGCATGTCTGAAGATGAGCAAGAGGGTGGCAGTGATACAGTGGACGGCTCGCCTGCCTCTGATTCCTCTGGCCGAGCGGACAGTCCTTTTTTGGAGAGCAACTACATTACCGACCGGAATGAGAACTGCAAGGCTCATGTAACCACGGAGAAGGAGTCCGGCAAACCACCCATTCGGACCATGGTGGTGCCGCCCATGAGGGTCCAGAATAACAATGAGCCCTTATCTAGGACAGGTAAATACACTTTGTTACAAATACGGAGAACAAGCCTTTGGTTGGGTAGCCTTTAAATAGCCTCAAAGGGAACAAAATTGCATAAAGCCTAGAACAGCTTCTATTAGTAGTAGATCCATTAACAATGCAGGAAGAATCCCTTTATGGCTTTAGTGGACCAATCAGAAACCACTGGCAGGGTGCTTTTGTTTTAATTCAAAGGCAAGTAGAGTGCATCTGTGAAATATGCAGAGAACAAAAAGCGATTCAGACAGCACTTGCTAATTAGGGATGAAATTGGCTCTGAACTTTGTTCTTGTGCCTTGCTCTTGACAGTCAAACTTCCTGCAGAGTTTAATTCCAACACTCATCTGCCAGACCGTATGCATATACTCAGCATCTTTTAAGTTAGTTCTGGGTTAAAACTGAATGCTGCTTGAAAGGTCAGTGATATACTTTCAGTTTTGATCTCAAATGGGAGCTTCCAGGCTTGTGATGTTCAAAGGCACCTGTTTTGCACCTGTGGAACTACTTAAAGTCAGCCATGCTTTAAAAAAATTATACATCCCCACATATACCAGCTAACGAGATAGTGTAACCCAATGGAATAAATGGTGATGGATTAATTCCTGTCAGGTCAGGGTTGTAATTGGAGACTGGCAGTGGGTCAGCTTTGCAATCACTGCTGATGTCTGTTTTCAGGTCACATGCCTTGGAATTATGCAGCTTTAGTAGGTCAAAGAGGCTTGAACAGGTGATTTGAGTGCAGCTTCAGTCATGCACTGGTTTTGACTGCATATTCTGTGTGCAGTGGTTTCCTTTCTCTGTAAATATGCTGTTTTTCCGTACCACCTTGGTTCTGTGTTTGTGTGTGTTTGCGTTCATTTGCATCCTTTAAAAGCCTCATAAAGGCTACGTTCACACTGCAGGTGAAAATGGCCCAAATCCAATCTTTTTCTTCATATGACACAGATTTGTGTTTTGTGTGGCTTTGTGAACTGCAACATTTGGGCCATTTTCATACCGTATTGAAATACGATGGACCTGAACTGTCAGATTGGAATTCATGTGATTTTTCAGGTCAACCCAACCCTGTCTTCATCATAATTTCACACGGATGGGCACGGACCCTTTATAGAACCATAATCAAAATGCCTGTTGCTATGGTTACGCTTCACACTACTTTTTAAAAATTTACTTGAAGATGGGATGAGGGGGGGCTTGAGCTTTACCCAAATCAGTTCTCAATTAAGTCATGAGATTGCTCCTTTTTGCTTTCATTCATCTTCACTTTAGACACTTTTTTTTTCTCTCTTAAGTCGACTACAACAATTAACAAGCACAAAAACTGTTGTTGTTTTTTTTTTTTTTTCCTGTTCTGGAAATTCAGTTCAGACTGTCTGATATAGGTCACATTTAAAAGATAATGTTAGTAACCAAACAACAAAATCAGACTTGGTTAGTAAATCGGATTTGGGCGAACTTTATGTGCAGTCCGAACGTAGCCAAGGGATCATGCTGTATGCTGTATAAACTTTGCAGCAAATTCTCTAATTATCAGTTGTACAAGATCGGTTTCAAGGCTGATAATTAGGTCATGCTTTAAACACCAGTTGAAGTGTGCTGTTTGTACAATAGTAGGGCGTTCAGTTCAATAGTAGTGAGTCCAGTTCAGTAGCAGTGAGTAGTGAGCTCTACCATGTGCTAACATTCAAATTTCCAGATCACTAGTACAGCAGTTTAATACTACATTACACTACAATACTACATTAATACACTTTTACAGTGGGAACTGAATAAGACTAATATGGGAGAACTGAGGGGTGTTCCTGTTCACTGAAAAATAGTCCTTGTGGCCTGTATTTCTAATGCTTTTATCAAAAATACTTCATGTTTAAAAATTACTCAACGCTTAGTACAACATGCTTTTTAAGAGACACCCTCCACCGCAGGCACACATCTGATCCACACATACAAGGCCAGTGCGTGCTATTCTGGTCTTGAATGAAGTAGTTTTAGATACCAGTATGACCTGAAGCTTTAAATAAAATTGATCTTGCTTGCCAATTCCCCCCCCCTTTAATTTCTGGTTGGCATTTCTATTTTAAAACCCCCTGCTCAGGTCACTAAAACCACTCCCTCTGTCTCAGATTGTTAAAATAGGGCAATGTCTGCCTGTAATTTGATTTGATTAAATGACAACAGTGAGGCAGACTATATAACCACATGTGAGATTGGTTACTTAAGTGGTTTTTTCATCTAATGTCTAATGTACGATTTGGTTATATTTAATTCATTTCTTTATTTAAAAAAAAAAAACAACAAAACTTTGAAGTAGACCATATTCCTGAAAGTGGTACACAGCCACTGAATGCATCTTACCTAAATGTACTGCTTCCTAGTGTTTAACTCTTCATTCTCTACTATCAGTTCTGGAGTCGTCATGCCTGTCCAAAGGCCGCAGTGGCCACAACAGACAATTCCACCATTCTACGCTGCTTCTGAACCGGCAACAGAAGATCACACCTGCATCCCAGGCCCAGCACCACCCACAGCCACAGCAGCCCCCACCCACTTTTGGACAGGTAAGTTCTTTCCTCCTGCTGTCGGATGTAAAGAGCTTCATTCAAGTTTGTCACATGCAAAAACCATGCCAGGTATCAGCTCCCCAGGGCTGTGTGTACTAAAATAAAATCTAGAAGTGTATCAAGGAACTATTTAAAAGAGTCTTTTCCCCAGTCCTGTGTTCAGCCAATGTCTGGTATTACATCACATTGTGAATTCCAGTTATTTAATTTCTTCTGTTCTTCCTCTCAGGTCCAGCATTACAGCTCCTCCCACCAGGAATGGAATGGCAACTACAGCCATCGCCGGCCTCAGGCCTTCATCCCCCCTACAGTACATGGCCACACCTTCACATTACCGCACGGCAGCCCCACTCACACTGTGGCCCACCCGCCGCACCTGGGGGTCCATCCCCACGCTCATACCCAGCCCGCCCTGCTTTCCTACCCCCCTTCAGCTCCTCTGGTGACGGCGGCGCCCATGGCCCACCTCCTGGCCTCCCCTGGGGCCACACGGAGTCACGTCCTGCAGCCAGCCTACAGCCTGTCCCACCCAGCCGGCCACATGGTGCACCAGGTCACCGTGGGCATCAACCCCCGGCTGCTCCCATCACCTACGCTGCACCCCCAGGGCCAGTTCAAGCCCCTCTTCCCCCCGCACTCATACATTGCTTCACCCGCATATGCAGGCTTCCCCCTCAGCCCCACCAAACTCAGCCAGTACCCATACATCTGAGACTCGCTTCTCTGCCCACTCGGAGGGGGCAGCCTGCCTATGCCAGTTCCCTATTCTTGGCCTTCAGGCCTAAAGCGGTGCCCTTTACAGGAACCACAAACCACCTGGTTTTCATGCCCAAAGCCATGGCACAAGAGAGAATGCGAGCTATTTTTGAGAATCATGTAAACATGGGTGCAATTGAACTTTGAGCTTTAAAAATAAAACATGTTTTGAAGGTATTCGGCAAGTTGGTAAAGAAAGCTTAGAAAAAGAAAACAAGTATGGGAATAGATGAGTGGATGGATTAAAAAAAAAATAACTTGAGTGTGTTTTGCACATTTTGTACACCTTCTCATCGGATTTTCAAAACGAGTGCTCCTCAAAACAGGTAAATAATAGTGAAAGGTGCCGAAAAGAAGAGAAAAAAAAAAGTGGCACCGCCCTCTCCTCCAATCTATTTTTCTATATTGCCTTCTAACTTGTGCAAGACACATCTTCGTTTGTAAAGCCACCTCCCCAGAATCCCGGCCATGGCCAACACATGCACATGTGTCCACGTTGTGATGTTCTGCGCATTTGAAGTATTTATACTGGTGTCACTGGTGTGTTTTTTCAGTGTTCAGTCACTTAATCGGATTAGAAAAGTGGTTGTTACTCACGCTGCATGTGTTCTTGCATGAGCTGCAAACGTTGATCAGAGAGATGCCTAGATGTTGCTCTTAATGTTTCTGTCATGACACTCGCTGCATCGTTCAAACTTGTCCCCAGCCATAGTGCCTTAAATATTTGAGGTTGTTCATGTTACTACTTATAAGAATATATATATACATGAATATATATATATAAATGTACTGGACTGCAGCACTTGAAATTCAGATCAGTCCGTGCATTCTTTGTGTGTGTATATGTATTATGTATACACACTGGTGTATGCTTTTCACGCATATAATTGGCATGGATGTGATGCATTGCACAAAAAAGCAGTGCTTATTTTTCAATCCCAGTGCATATCCGAGAAGTAGTTAAGTTTTTGTTCCTTAATCGGAGGACAGCATGCTTTTGCTGTAGCGAATGCTTGCTGTTCAGTTTTAACGTGTGTTTTTGTTACCTTCTCCCGAATGAACTAGTGTACAAAGAGCAAGCATTGAATACTGCTAAATGTTTGATAATCAATTTCTATTTAGTAAAAATTCTTACTACTAACAGTATTTGTACTGTTTAATGAAACTGCAATACAATCTAAATAGTTGTTGATTTTCCAATGTCTGTGTTTTTATTTTCTTGTTTGATCGATTGGTTTCCCCATTTGTTTGGGTTTTTTTTTAATTATTATTATTCTAGATGTGTAGAAATGTGGTGGGCATGGCTTTGACTAGATGATAACAAAAATGCAAATAGGTCTTTGATTCATGGTATAGATTCATCATAGCCTGAGCAGACCATGCAGTATTTGGTATATATGA
>JBBPCX010000018.1:8622544-8668293 GCA_037974365.1 Hydrocynus forskahlii | reverse complement strand
ATATATATATATGTATATATATATGTATATATATATGTATATATATATATATATATATATATGTATGTATATATAATATATGCTTTGTGCATAACTTTTTTTTCTTTCCTAGTTTGTTTCGCTAGTTGTGTGTATACTTTATTTTTGTCTTTCCTTTCAAAATGAAGTTGCTTGTGCAGCACCAAAGACTGTAATTCATTTTTTTGGAGCAAGGTAGCTACTCTCCCTGCATAGACCTCACATATACTGTAGTTAATTATAGTCATGGGGTAAATTTCAAAATTGTATTTGAAATATGGCTTCTATTATGTTTAGCTTTTTCAGCAAGTAATAAGGCGTATCATCTATCTTTGAATGTATCATAGATAAGCTGCTATATAATGATTGCCACTTCAAATAGCTGTGAAATTAGGTGATTTTATTTTATTTTATTTTTCTTAGTCCATATCTGCGTTCGTATTTTGTATAGATCTCTCTTCTGACCTGAAATGGCAGTGGTTTTGGTTGAATAGTTTTGCTTTCATGTTTGGAGTGTCATTGTAACTACTGTATTGCTGATAATGGACATTAGTTGCGTTTGTTCATGTTTTGTGGGTTGATGTTGTTTTTGCATCAGTATTCGACTTCGTTTAGCGTCCCGGTTCATCGCGGCATAACAACGGATGTGTCTGTGTATCTTAATTTTCCCGTGTTTACTTTTCCGCGTCATTGTCGACATGTAAGGTAATAATAGCTTGCAGAACTGATTTAACTTTTTCAATTATGACAGTAATTAACATTTGAGGATTCTGAGAATGAGTTTCTGTATTAGCGCTACTAAACAGCAGTATCGAGGAGGAAACCCCAGCCTCTCCCTTTCAGCTCATGCCTTTAATCACGTGGCTCTGGCCAGGTATTGCGTAAAATCCAATATTTTGACTCCTATTTAAAGAGGATCTCATCACTTTCTTTAAAGTAATGGAAACATCAGTTTTTTTTTCTCTTGCAGTCAACAGCTGTAATGAAATTATAGTACAAAGAGTGAACCGCACTCTATGGAAATGAACCAGAAAGACCTTCTTCATAAGAGTTGATGTCTCGTATTGAGTTTCATCCCCATCTTCATGTACTGTGTTGCTTAATGTTATTTTAGGACAGTGTGTTCAGCACTGTATGCGTGCCTTGACTGAGGAGATGAGTTAGTAAAATAATGAACCGCATTGCAAAAACACCTCGTGCGCCCATTATGCCAACCGACCAGGCCAAATAAGACAAATGGCAGTTTAACCTTCCATTCCAGGGATCAAAATACTTTCGAAACTACATTTTGTCTGTTTAAAAAAAAAACCCATCATTTTCCACAGTGCCCGCTACAACACACATGCAGCCACCATGCTCACTTCTCACCAAATATTTCTTTTGCCCATAAACGTGTGTCCATCCCAACAGCATGTGTTCAGAGGGTATGTGCTCTCGCTACTATAAACCTTTGCAAAGTTGCAGTAGTTCTCATAGTTACTGTGATAAACAGACTAAAGCATTTGGTGCAGATGTGAGGTTGTATTTCGATCCCTGTGAAATGGCATTCACCAGCAAATATGCCTACATATGTCCAGTGTTATTTCAGAAGTGACTGTACCCATTTATTTCCTCCCAATACACCTACTAAATAAGTTTTTTTTTTTTTTTTTTTTCTTTTTTTTTTCCTTTCTTTCCCCAGTTCTGCGCTCTTTTATAAAAAAAAAAAGCATACAGTAACCATGAACACTGCAGTTTTTAATTCATTATATGAATATATATTTACATTGTTATTGTTTTATATGGGTTTTTTGGAAATATATTCTCTTAGCAAGTTAATTCAGGGCCTTTGTACTAATCTGACATTGCTACTGTTTTATCCTGAAATCACCTCTCAATATGATGGCTTGTGATGGTCATACAGCTCTAATGCATATTATTATTATTATTTTGTGTTTTCCAGATTTCACCTTATGTCAAAGTTAACTCATACTGCAAGTTACAGTTTCCTTGTTTAAATGACCCATCACAGACTCGAGCGCTAAATTCAAACTGTTACTCACTGTTAAATGCGTGTCGATTTTGTGGCTTTTTAAATTTCCTTTTAGTTTCATTTTGCTTATCTGATTTGATGCTACACTAGTTTGCCATGTAGCAATTGCACTGTGCAATATTTGACAGTATGAGGACTGGGAAAATGTAACCCTCTGATGTAATGTCTTTACAGTTTGCGATAGTGTATCCTCTCTAGTTCTCAGTGATTTAGATGTGACCAAGCCTTCTCAACTTTGTCACATTAAGCGGGTTTTCCAGGTGACTATTTTGGTGAGTGTCAAAATAAGAATTTATGGTGTATTGTCAAGATTCACTTTGAATTAAAAAAAAATCTATTACTGCAGTCTCTTATAAGCTTGTGTTTTACTGACCACATGTCTGTTCCACTGCATTTGTCAAGCAAGTCCTCCTCAGTGTTTCCCCCTTGAACTCTTTCAGGTCAGGTGATAGATCCTTCCAAGGTACAGGTGTTGATTTATAAACATGGTATCATAATGACCATTTTTATTTTATAAATTTATAAACCGTATATGGTGAGCACACTGCTTGGAAACACACCCTATTTTATTGCGTTCTAGTGATTTTTACGGCTTTCTTAATAGTTGATTGAAGTATTTGTGTTTAACACTGTGCCACAAAAGTTTGCATATATATGCACAATTTATTTATATACTTATTTATTATATATGTTACGTAAATCGATAAAATTGTAATACGTAAACCAAGAGTCATTATTGTTTGGATGTCCAAATCTATCAGAAAGCCCAAAAAGAATGGGATGTCTGCAAACATCCAGAAGAGGGCATCCTCACTGATTATATCCCTGATTAGACAAACATGATACACTGCGATTGAGTTTCATGTCTTGTAGTGTCTGTCCTTTATTCAGGAGTGCAGCAGTGTGTTTCAGTAAAACCATCCCAAACCAATGTTTACGTCTGCCAAAAAAACAGAGTGCCAAGAAATCCTATTATTAAATCCTGTTATGATTAAATCTGCTTGGACTGGACGCTAGAGGACTAGAGTGAGATGATGAAGCTAGAAGCACTCGTCAGCTTGCCGCAGACACACAAAATGCTGTATCAGAATTTACATTTGAATTATACGGAATGAGAATTTTTAAATATTTAAAGAAATGTATTTTAAAAAAACCCACAATCATGAAAAATAGGTAGAAAACAAACGTTAGCTTGCTAGTCAAAGCCAGCATGTGCCATTGTAGGTGAAACCAAATTACCCCCAACAGATCTGTAACATACAAAAGCCTTTGGCCCATCAGTACAGAAAAAAATAAATATGTTAACACTGCCATACTCACATTTTGTGATGCACTTTGTCACACAACAGGTTTGCTATACCTACTGATCAGCCACAACATTACAACTGGTGCCGTGAATAACATTCATTATCTCATTACAATCACACTACATGTCAAGGTGTGGAATATATGACACAGCGACTCAACAGTGCATGCTGGTTATGATAGGAACTTGAAAATTGCTATGTATGAGACTGTTTAGCTGCAGACTGATCAGAGTACCCATGCCAATCCCTAAGACTGCACACCAGCTCTGCTGCTAGTTACATCCTGATATTCCTTGTTTAGTCTGGACGCTACATGAGCCTAGTTAATGGAAAGGGAAACACTCTTCCTACTTTCATGAATGAGGCATTTTTAAAGCACTGATTCCACAGTAATTCCAGACATGCTGCATTTGGGGATTAAACTAAATATCTAGGTGCACAATTGATTTGCACATAGGTTTCCAAGAGCACTCACATTAATTACTGACACTCAGCATGCAGGGACTGCCTGTGGATGTGTGTTCAGAGGTGGAAGAGAGTGAGCTCTTCGCCCTTCCAAGTTATGTTCATTATTTTTCAGGCATGAATGCCACTCTCCGTCTGACCTGCAGTGTAGATGTAAGACGAGCCTCATCCTAGTCTTAGCCTAAATAACAGTGCCAGCGGTGAATAATAAATTCATATTAGACTGCACCTGCTCATCCAGTGTTTATTCTGAAGGGTATTAATAAGGAGTTTGACCCACTTTGCTGTAAGTAACGCCCTCTTCTCTTCTAGGAAGGCTTTACACTAAATGTTTCTACATTTCTGTGAGAATTTGATTGCACCCGGCTACAAGAGCATAACGAAGGCCAGGGACTGATGGTGGATGATTCGTTCTGGATCACAAACTCCAGCTCACCTTTGGATGGTGCTTTATCACCCTATGGAACAAAATAGGGGTCAAGAGACCCCTCAGAGGCTGTATATTTGCTGCACTTGTTTGGGTTACTTAGGGAACATTAAAAGAAATTAAAGCAGGAATTTAAAGTTTTTTTTCATTCACTTAATTTAATTAATTCAAATAGCTGCATGTTTAAATATTTAAATAACTGGACAAGACCCTTATAGACATTTATATAAACACCTTATACAAATACGTTAATACATAAAGAACATTCTGCTTATTTCTTACAAGTGTAATGTAATGGCAGTTTGTGTGGCTAGATCCTCCTGCTCAAGAGTTTTACTTAGAGAGATCAGGTATGTACTTTGGCACACTAATCAGCCATGAATCCCTCACTACCCCCCTCAAAAAAGGCTTTAAATGCGGTGCAGCTGGTGCCCTGGTGGTAAGGCAGCTACCCCTGCAATCGGAAGGTTGTGAGTTTGAATCCCAGGACTGTTAGTGGCACCACTGAGGTGCCCTTGAGCAAGGTATCATCCCCACACCCTGATGCCCACTGCTACACTTCGTGAAGAGGTTAAATGCTGTGTGTGCTGTGACAGACACTACACTAAAATGCCATTCTCCCTGACCTGCAGTGTGACTGTATTGTGCATGCAGTTCTCCATGTTGACCACGAGGGGGCAGGACCTGGTTGTGTTTCCTCGCGTGGTCGTGTTGCATGATCTGCATGATTTCTCTGACCAAAGTCAAGTCTGGCTCCATGCAGGAGTGTGTGGACTAGCTCAGCCTCCAGCCTGTGTGTCCCAGCAGTGATGAGCTCTCACCTGGTGGTCTGAAGCTGCTGAAGCCCCTGTCCGTGTCCAGGTGCTGCAGTGCTGCTCGGACCCTCTTTCTATTCTTCTACTGCTGCAGAGCATGAGAGCGCGGAGAGAGGAGCGTGCATGGCGGGCGGAGTGAGGAGGGAGCGGGCAGAGCTGGGCAGGTTCAGCCGCTGCTGCTGCTGGAGCCCCGGAGCCCCTCCGCTGCTGCTGCTGCTTCTACTGCTGCACCTTTGCACGCGGGCCAGCACAGGTAAGCACGAGCCCTCTAATAAAACCTCAGTGTTGCATTTAATGCAATGCATTCAATACTCGATGTGTTCAAAGTTGTGGAGAAGGTGCATGAGAAAAAGCCTCAATTCAGTTCAAGGTGCATTATTGGCATGACAAAGGAAGCTATTGATCCCCTGTTTATCTGTAGAAAATTAAAGAAGGCCCCAGGACACTTTGCCTACTTTGCCTTTCAGTGGTTAGTAGTGTAATAGTGGACTCCAGAAGATGCTTGGACTATTTGGGAAAGAGTCATAGGGGATACTGTGAATAAGAATTACAGTGGTCATTTTTGGTGGGTAAAGAGTGAATAAATGACTTGAGGGTCAATCAGACTGACTGACTGTGCTGATGGCCCATTATAGCTGAATCTGAACCCTTAAGGAGTTCACCTGCAATGATAAAAGCTCCCAGCTCTTCTGTTCCCCTGCTGGTGTGGGAGTGTGCAGAGCAGAGTGAGATTCTGCACCACTGCTTTGTCCTTCCAGCTCGGACTTGCAGAGTGGAGTGGTGGCATAGATAGATAGATAGATAGATAGATAGATAGATATAGATATATATATGAGAGAGTGAACTAGATATGAGAAGCAAGACCACTCAGTAGGTCTCTGTCTCAGTGGCGTTGGGGAAAAACCTTCACTGTTTAGGTTTGACATGCTTGATTCTGTTTAAGAATGTCTTGGCCATTTGGTTGGTGTGTTAGAGTTGCAAATCTGACCGGGATACACTTTGAGGGCCACAGACTAGTGAGACTCAGTGATGGAGATACAGATTAAATGAACTGCACATTTGAACTGTTGTTTCAAGTGTTGTCACAGTACCAACATAATATTATATCAAAAATGATCACCTGTCATCTAAAAACACAGGCCATCTGCGATATCCACCCATTCAGGTCAAATTAGCATGCATCTCATTGGCCTATGAGTAGAAAAGAGTGTATATGTCTTCAAATAAAGAATTGAAAGTATAGACAGTTACATGATATGGTGTTGCACATGGTACTGGTCAAACTTTCTCTAAGCTGAATCTTTGAGATGGACTTTCAGTGGGATGAATGGAAAGAATAAGTGAGAATGATTTGTGGAGAAAATCCATTTGGACCAATATTTCAATTGCATTGTTTTTTTCCTAAATTAAGCTTTATTTTCATCAAGAAGACCAGCACATTCATTTCTCCAAACCAGAGGCTTGTAACCTGTATGGATGTAACATTAGGCTGTTAGTTCACTAATTGTTAGGCTGAAATTCGCATAAAACTTGAGACACTGTTGAAAAAAGTTCGAAAGCTTTCGTGGTCAAATTGTGATTTTGTTATAAAACGAGTTCATCTTTTAGCCCCAGCATACACTGTGGTGGAGTCAGTGCTGGTGTGTTTTCAGAACGGCAGAGCCGTATGCAGGGCATAGCAGAAGCAGAACTGGGTCATGGTGCTTAGAGGGCTGTTAGAGATCAGCTAGAAATGGGTTGATTCTGGAGAAAACTGGATGCATAACTGTTTTCTTTCCAACGTTTCTCCATGTTATGTAACTGCTCTTAAGGCAGGCTGTTGATGTGTCTCATACATTTGGTCAAAGCGAATATCCATTGTGATTTTGGCTCCCTGATGTATTTGTACGGCTACAGCACCAAACTTTACATCTAACTCTCATCTTTTTTTGTCACTGGTTTCTATACGTCTCCACAGAGGACTGCAGAAGTGGAACTGGTGTTAACCAGCCCTGTAATTAGAAGAAGGCATGTTGCTGATTGGCTTGAACAAAAGCACACCAGGGTTTTAAAGTGTAGCAACCTTTTTGTGGGGAAAATTGCTCTAGATTTTTAGTACTCTTCTGAATGTTCTGATATTGTAAAATTCTTAATTCTGATTAATTCTGCATAATAGTAAACGGTTAAGATGTAAGCAAATTCAGTGTAGTTTGATGTGAAATGCTCTACTTTCTGAGTCAAAAGCACTGACAGTGGTAGTGATAGGTAAAGGAGTATTTGGCAGACGCCGTTATCTAGAGCGACTTACAATATTAGTTACAGTGACAGTCCCCCTGGGGCAACTGAGGGTTAAGTGTCTTGCTCAAGCACACAATGGTAGAAAGTGGGGGGTTCGAACCTGCGACTTTGTGGTCATCAGGTTCACAGGCATGTGTTTTACCCACTAGGCCACTAGCACCCCTGATAGGAGCCAGACGTGGTTACACACTGCCTGATGCTTAAAACATTGTTTTGACAATTGTTTTTTGAAAGGATCTTGGCCTAAACCACATTTTTTATTCATTTATGGGAGAGAGGTACTTTTCTGTCATTGTTATTGTTCCGTTGTATTGTTTGGTGATTTTACATACAAAATCTCCAGCTCACTTTGGATAGCAAATAAATATCACTCTGTAAGTTTCTCCTCAATTAACTATTTCAAATTCAAGCACTTTGAATTTCCATATGCACATCTCCATGATTTAATTATGTACAAATTAAACAAACAAAAAATGTCTGATTAGTGCATAGATATAAAAAAAAATTGACATATTTTAAGTGCAGTATCATTCTGAGAAACAAAAAAGGTGTTGTTTCACAGAATGTTTTCTTCACATTTCTTCACATTTACCAGCAATAATTTTGGACGTCTATGTCATTCACCAGGGATGGCCAACTCTGGTCCGGGAGAGCTGGTGTTCAAAACAATTTGCTAGTTCCCCTAATCAAACACACCCACTAAACCTGGCAATGAATAGATGAGTTGAACCAGGAGTGTTTGAATGAGCAAATAATCAAAATGTGGACCGCCAGGAGTTGTACTCCTCTGTGGCTTTGCCAGATAGTGCAGTCTGTACACGCATGAATTGGATTCATTAGACTCGTATTTATGAAACATCGTTTCTGTTAAGGGCTTATTAGTGCATAGATATAATTCTGGACCTCTTTGTAGATATTCATTAACCAGGGGTGAATGATGGAACATGATTTCTATTAAGCAACTTTTTCTTAAGGCAGTGGTTTATCAGAAGTGTAAAAGAAATCTACTGAGCTGAAAAGTTCACAGTAAACCTTAAACTGCTTTAGTAAAATGATCTAGAGGCTCTGACAGGGAAATAAGACATTTGTGCCTGACTGCTATTGCTTTTTTATTCATTAACTGTCCTGAATCTCTTGCCTGTCCTCTTTGACAATGGCATTACTGTCGGCCAAGTGTGCTAAGTAATGGCTCAGCAGTGCAGAGATCAGTCCTGCCTTTGACATTCACTTGTGCCACTGGTCCTTGAAAGCACAGCTGACTGCGTTTTCTTTGGAAATAAAGTTTGGCAGGGTACCAGGGAGGCACACAGCACCCAGGAGTCTACATGTTTGGGTGCACGAGATACAGTTCTGAGCGTTTTTTTATTTTTTCCGGCAGTAGAGTGCTGTGTTCCACAGAGCTGCATGGCTGGTGGTTCGAAAAGTTGCATGTATTAGTGGAAGCATGTGCTCTTCACCCCTGCAGAGTCTGGGTTTACCAGCTGTAGAGGAGAAAACAGACATAGACCATTACTGGAACTTAAAAAAGGAAAGAAAATGAAAATCAAGACTAATATAATTCATGCACCAACGTAGAACCATTTTCATGGTTGGGTGAAGCTGGACATTCTCAAACTTTGAATCAGCATCTTCACTGCCATTATAATCAAACAAGTGTAACAACAGTAGCTGTTACTGTATTGTGGAAAATCGTTTTTTTCATAAATTATGATACAATTCATGCAACTGCATTGCTTGAACACCAAAGTCTGCAAAATCACAGTTTTTCCTCCAGTCAGTGTGCTACAGCATGGTACAGTCATGAATCCAAACCCACAACGGTCTGTATCCCAGTCAGATACTTGTATCCTTTTCCCACTGCACATCAATGCAATTAAAATAGGGGATATTTTTAGGGGTTGTTTATTCATGTAATGCTAGTGTCAAGAGTCACAAACAACAGTTGCAGCAATGGAGGAGCTTTTAACTTGATTTACCTCAGACTCTGCATTTTAAAGTGTCCCAGACAGTGGTTTTGTCTAGCTTGTGTTTTTAGAAATTGCAGTAGTCTGATTTGAGTGATGACACATGATGATTACGTTTAGCCAGTTAATGGTTATCTATAGCTCCACCCATACATCCCAGCTCAACATGCTCAGTAACCCGACAAGAAGGCCAACTATATTCAGCACTGTACTCAGTTTAGATCACTTTGCTGTGGAAGTGGTGACCAAAATGCATGTGGTTGTTCCAGTGATTACTACTAGACTACACCTGACTTGGATGCGCATCATGTGGAGCTGAATTGAATACACAGCCCCAAATATACCTGGAATCTGATCTACAGAATATGAACATTAAGTGACAGTTTTATCTTTTGTCTTTGTAACTATACAACTTCAGTATATGTAAAGATCCAAATGTCTCCTCAGAAAAGTTCCTGCCTTGTAGTTGCATGTGTAAGTCGAGGGCTGGTCAGGGTCCACTAGTGCATGGTCCCTCTTGTGCCTCTGTAGCATAAGCAATAAACATAATGGCTGAAAAGCTGCTAGCGCTAACATAGACCTTAATTAGCATCCTCTACCATCTGCCCAGGATTACCCTCCCACTGCTTTCCTCAACATCTATACAGAACAGCGGCAGCGCATGTAGAGAGTGGGTGGTGGGGACTGCAGGCCTTTTATTCACAACAAAAAGCCAGCGAGGCTACAGAGGACTTTGTGAACGATTGCTAAATTCCTTCAAACTGTCTTCACTGAGCGACCATTAATAAATCACCTTACCATTCTGAGTGAAATTCAGCAATTACATGCTGGATACTGGTCACTTAACATGCCCTGCAGAAATAATCTTATTGCATTTTCACTAGGCATGCCTAACGACGTCCCCAGGCCTGGGACCACAATGACGTTTGGCGGGGGGGGTGCCTTCTCATAGAAAAGTCGTGCCCCCACAGTCTACCCTTGAAACTGCATTCACAAGACATAGATTTCCTTTATAGGTCAATTTACTTTGACCATTGACAATGCCTGATATGAGCCTCTCAGCTGGGTTGGTAAAATGTCAGATTATAAACTGGTTGTTAATATTTGACTAATAGTGTGATGGTTTCAGTACAGTATTACAGAATATTGAAGTGTTTGAAATTGTTTATTGAAACTGACTACTGTTGCCAATGCACCTTCAATCATTTATAGGAAACCACTGTCAGGGATGAAGTCGATGTATGGTGACCTATGTACATCTATGTAAAATTTCACTTGGCACACAGAATGCGACAAAACAGCAGAAGCAAAAAGGTAAATCGACGCTTACACCATGGATAGCTTTTCAATAAATGTGTGCCTCAGTGCAAAGAAAGAATCAGAAATAATGGATTTCATTGCCTTTGATGATCAGCCATGCTCTGTTCTGGAGGATACTGGCTTTTGTTGGCATTAAAGACTGTAGTCTACATACTATAACAATCATGGTAGTTTATTTTATGTAAAGCATCTATTTGTTGCCAACGTTTTGTAGTTTGATGTTGTGTGCTATGAATTTTGTTGGTTTTGGTGCATCACTATATTGATGGTGCAGGTATTGAAAAGGTTATTTTGGAAATGTATGTGAGCTAAACCAATCTGTGTAGTTAATACGTAGAGTCCTGTGCAATTAACATGTACTTAACACATAATTTATTTAAGGTCAAACCTAAAAACATATATGGGTTGTTACACCTCTAGTCATGATACGTCTGGGTTGTGTAACTACCTGCTGCATTGCAGACAGTTGGTGTGTAAAGATCAGTTATAAAAAGAAGATGCGCATATATTACTTGCTATTCACTGGGAGTAGGAAGTGGTGCCTCCTCCAGTCACTTCTTTTGCCCCCTCATCTGATTAGCACTGTCTCTGGGCCTGTCCACAGCACCTTTAAAACTGTTTTGCTCCGGAGTTACTGTAGTCTGAAAGAGATGACCGAAATGTCAAAGCAGAGGAGTTGAAAAGTTTGTGTCATGGGACTTTGTCGGTCTCAGAGTTGTACCTCAGGTCAGAAATGGTAGAATCTAACAGCAGTAGATTGATGTGCAACACAATCCCCCACTACACATTTCTGCTGTGTGTTCAGGCTCCTCCTGCCTGCTGGAACTCTCTGCAGACTGTTAAAAACAGCACATAGCTTGTAGCTCTAACTCTGCTGCCGCGGTGAATTAGGTGATGCTGACCTGCCAGCACTGAGCCGAGAGACACTTAAAGGCACAGTTTGGTATAAAAACAAATAAACAAACAACGGTAATAATACATTCACACAGAAAGTCACAAATGTAGCGGATTAGTCTACAGTCTGACAGTGTTATTTAGTTATGTATTTATGCATTTCTTTTATTCTTTTTTTACTCAGTGTAAAGCACTTTGGGTAGCATTTATTATTATTATTATTATTGTTGTTGTTAAAGATTAGGAATGTCAGAATCAGAAAACTTTATTGATCCTGGAGGAAATTGCTTAAATGTGTGATGCTTTTGCAAAGTTTGCAGAGTTTCCCAAACTTTGTCCTGGGTCCCCCCTGCTTAATTAAAGGTAAAAGTTAATCAGGTGTCTAAGATGAGGTGAAAGCAGAGGCTGTCCTTAAGCATGAACAGTTTGGGGTCTTTAGGTTCCCACGCACCTGCGCCCCATATGGCAAAATGCCCCCCCACCATCACAAAAAACACCTACTGCCACCCCGTCTTCGCTATCTCTGTGCTTGCCTTTTAACATACCAGTTCAACAGTTAGTGTAGCTTAAAACAAACTAGAACCTGCTGCTGTTCTTTAACATCACCCGGTCTCTGTCCTTTTAAACAGATCCAGCTGGATTCATGGATCAATGTACACAGACTGAGAAAGTACAACAGTTGTGTGGTTTCAAATCAGACGAAGCAGATCAAACCGTAATGATGAATGTATCAGAGAGACCGTAGCCTATTCTCAGTGGGGAAGAATCAGTCAGGGTTTTAATGAAGAATTTCCATATTGTGTTTATTTTGGATCACAATATTCTCTTTATTTGTGTGAGGTGCCTTTGACAGTGGCTTGTACAGTCTTGGAATAAGAGTACAAAGTAACTTCAAGTCATGCAATTACTTTCTCCAGAGTACTGTAATACATTACAGTTACACTTGAACATTACTTTGGGATCACATTAGCAGCTTCCTAAGAATTATGTTACTTATGTCTGTAATAGAGCAATATTTACAACACATTTAAAACATACGCTTCCTCTGTGTTGCTGAGTTTGATCGTGGATTTGAGCAGCACAGCATGAATGTCAAAAATAATCCTATTAATATGAAACTAATGGATAAAGATCCTTGTGTTGAAAAAGACATAAAGCCAAACTCATCTACTCGGGCCAATCTCGGTTCTCATTGAGAAGCAGCTCTGCAGGCTGTAAGTTTTATCACAGAGATTTTATTTCAAGGCGACTGTTCCTAGAGGCGAGTTTCTGGGTTATCAGGCAGCATCAGCTGAACATCATTTTAATACAGCATGACTGGCTGCGACTTCAAAATCAGGGCTAGTAAATGAAGTTTACTGCGATTGGGTATTTGACTGCGAGTAAAGTACTGAACGGTGTTGTGAGGAAGGTCATCTTTCCAACTTGGGTTCAATAACCAGAAAACAATAAAAGTATTTTTTTTTTTTTTTGAGAATATTTATTCTCACAAGCGTGGAGAGTCCCCAATATCTCTCTCTGCATAAAAGGTCCAAGATGCCCGAAATACAGATTTTAATCTATACTCAAAGTCTTGCGTGATAACTTCTCATTGGTTAAAATTTGTGTAAAGTTTTCAGTCCACCAGTCCACCACCCCACCTTGGCCATCCTCCGTTACCAGATTCATTTCTTTCTCAATGAGCTAGACTACTAAGGTCTAATGATTACCATTAATTACTGTCTACACAGTTATTTAAAGGTTTAATTAATTGATTTAATTTATTACACCTAAATACAATTACATACCATCTCTAATTTACGACCTTTGGACACTTCCTCGGTGTTTTCTTCATCCTCTTGCTATGACCTTCGCTCTGTCCCTGTAAGAACTCCTAACCCCACGCTAGCTCCACATCCCTCTTTCAGACTCCCTCTTAAACACAAATATTAATCACCCTGCATTAAATGATATTAAAGGAAGCATGGTTAATATAAAAGATAAAAAGTGATTTAAATGGAACTTCATAATTGTAAATAGTTAAACAAACAGCATACATGGTTAAGATGGAAAAATCATCCACAAAGGACTATACTGTACTTTCCCACTGGGTTTTAGAATGTAAGGCAGGAATAAAGTAATAAATAGTAAGGTCTCTTTTTCAGGAAGTAGTAAGTAATCCCATTGCAATTTGAGACAAGTAATTAGTTATTTGTTATTGGTTACTTTTTTGGAGTAATTGTCCAAACACTGGGTATGTGCAGCCTCTGTGGTAGGATAAAAGGAAAAGGTATGAAAGAGTGTTGTCTGTCTAGTATAAAGGGATGGGAGATGAAATAGCGTACTAAGCGTAAAAGGAGTTGATCTTCAAAGAGATTTAAAAAAGCTTCATGACCGTCCTGATAAAAGCACAGCTGACCTCTGATCAGTGCCAGAAAAAAAGACTTGTTGTAAAACTGACATGTTGGATCAGGATTAATTATAAAAATCTATAGGAAGTCTCCTGAGATTCTGCTGAGCCTGAGTGTAGGCCTGCAAACAGACAATGGATCGGTTTCCCAGACAGGGATTAAACCTAGTCTTGGACTATCCTTACCTTTTCAATGGAAAATCTCTATTCACAGCACCACATAATCCGGGACTAGTCTTAATCCCTGTCCAGGAAACCGACCCAGTGTGAATTAGAATTTGAGCCGGTCCTTGGAAACATTCAATTTCTTTATCCTTACTAGGAAAATATTTTTTTGTTAATGTATGATAACAATTCACCTAAAGCCTGTATTCATAGGTCTAAATTACACATACATAAGCCTTTCATTACAGCTGACATAAACCTACATAAACATTTATAAAGGCTCATTTTAAATCAAGTCTGTTATTGTAAAGACTGCTTTAGTCAATTCTGATATCACTTTGTGATGTACTTTTCAAATCATAAGATGTCAAAATGTAATGCCAACAGATGCTTCTCGGAATAAGCCTTTATAAATGTTTATGGAGCTTCATGTCATTTGGCATCCTACAGAATTTCTTGAAGTGTACCTTTTTTACCTTGTTCTTTGATTTCTTACGTTCTTCCGTCAAAATGAAATGACTAAATAAAAAAACAAAAACAAATGATGAACAGATGCCTATATAATAGGCTTGTAATATTATGAAGTAAAGAACTTGCGAATACTAAAGGAGAGGTTGCTCTGGTACCAAGAGACTAAGGTTCCCTTAGGCTACCTTTGTTCTTGGTGTGGGCTGGCAGTTTTTGGTATGATTTTGTACAGTGTGTGTTTGCTGCCTAAATCACTTCTTGTTAAGAGAATGAAATGGTTGAAGCTCATTGTGTGACGTAAACAACAGTTAATCTGCACTGTAAAGACAGCTGTTACTGTGGCCTGTTATTATGATGTTATTATAATGATATCAGATTTTGTTTAAATTTTGCCTTTGGGCCAATGTGACTGGCAGTTGCAATGTATAAACAAATATCTCGTAATTATGTTGAACTATTACGTTGAACTATTGTTAGCTTTAGACTGCAGCTGCTTCAGCTCAATATTGTGCAGCATTGCACTGCACACACTATTGCACATATCTGCACTTTACACCACATACAGCTTTATTTGTCTTTTATATTTATCTTTTATATTTAATATTTCTCAATTCCATTTCCATGTATACAAATTCTCTTTCATGCAAATACTTTCCATGTCACCAGACAGTCGGAAAAGCCATTTGTACTTTGTATGGTTGTGACCAATTAAATTTGCACTGATTTGAAAAATATCGGCAGTTTTTTGGAAACAAAAAAATGCTCACCCCGCCACCCCCCCCACCCCCCGCTATGTTCAAGTGTGTTAATGATGCATGCATTGTACAGGTATTGTAATGTGCAAGTATTTCTCTGTAAATGTGCACACTCTGTGTTGGAGGTATTCCAGAATCCGATGGTCTGTTTCACTTTCTGTTGCATTTGATCACAGGTTTGTGCTTTAAAAGTGTTTTGTGCTTTACCGTCTTTCGGCTTCCAGTATTGAGTGCTTGGAAGGAATTTTAGTTACAGTACTGTAGTTTGCGTGGTCAGTCGAGGCAGAAGGAGAGGGAGAGGGAGAGAGACAAAGCGAGTTAGAGAGTGAGAGAAAGTGTGTGTGAGAGAGTGAGTTAGATAGAGAGAGAAAGAGAGCAGATGGTTTCTCATTCCTTTCTCTGCCAGAGTGAGTGTCACACTTTAGCGTGGTCCATTATTTTAATAAATGGGATTGGCCAGAGAATCTCTCTCTCTCTCGTTTAGGATAGGACGTTTGAAGCCTGCAGCAGAGCCTATCTCCATTCAGACTAATGTGATTTTAAGAGAGAGGAGGACACATGGAGTATTTCTCAAAATCCATCACTGCAGAACGGTGTTAACATAATGTCGGTCCCCGCCAGGTTTACACCAGTCTGCGCACAGTAAGACTGAAATATTCGTCCGTAATAGCATCTGTGTTGAGAGTGACTAAGTGACGTGCAAAAGGTGTGCGTGTGTGTACGTGTACTTGTGTGTTCTGATCTGACACAATCCTGCTGCGGCCTCTTACATTTATCAGCACAGTCATAACAAAATCTCATATCTCTAAAATTATACCTTCATAGGAGAAGGAAAGAAATACTTTAGTTGAACTTTGCTGCATAAAATTGACACAACCATGCCAAAATACATGTCAAGGTGCATTATGCCCATTAACAGAACATTATCATGTTACTATTGACAGTAATTGCCAGGATTAATACTTTAATGTTTGAAGCCATGACCCTAAATTAGCACATGACAAACTGTCTTGACAGTGTTTGATATCATGACAGCAAACGTTTTCGTGTCCGTCATTAAAATGACTAGTAATGTTAACAGTGTTGTTATCAAGGACATTATCTGTCATGATTACTTATGACAGCGTCTGACAGTGTCTATGACATGCTTGTGGCCTGGTTTTGCCATGTTGTGTAGAAGAGTTACCCCATATTGTTAACTTTAATTGCATTTTTTGGTAATTTTGGGCCACATCAACTGGTCCATTTGTCATGAAATGATCAAACAATGTAAAAAGCATCTAGCGTAAGAGATATAAGCCAAACCATTGTGTCTTGTTTATAGGTATCATAGAGTGACAGAATAACAATATTGCAACCAAGATGGTTCAAATCATGTTGTTCTGATTTGGCAGTTAGATAAAATTAGTATTTTCTCTGTAAATTCTATTTTAACAATGGTGTTATATATACCTTCCAGAGTTCTTTATCATTAACTGTGAAATAAATATGTTGTGCTTCTTTGCAAATTGTAGCATGGTGATGACTTGCGTTTTTAGAAACGGTTCTGTAGTAAAGACAGTGGTTATATAGAGCCATAAACACTCAAATAACTATTTGAGTGTATAAATAGTTAATTGCATGGTTAATGGTTCTTCTCAATGCTGGAAACCCTATTGAACCTTTTTGAAAATGGTTTTATATAGCAAAGTCAAAACCTCTTTTTCACTACCACTTAGAAGCATTTTTGAAGTGGAGTGTCCCTTGAACATGTAAATGTGTTTTCTGTGTATAGTCTCACACTTTTTCCACGAGGTCTAGTCCACTCTCCTGACATTAGAGAGATTAGTGTAGTGTAGTGGAGAAAGAGACAGTTGTAAAAAAATCAGATCACAGTAGATTCAGCCCACTGTAGAGCTTACGCACTTAACACAGGTTCTCATACCAAACACAACATTTGATGTGTGTACTGAAATTTCATGAAATAATGCACCGAGTACAGTCTTTCACTTTAGTCTCATGTGTTATTTCTGTATTTTGATGCGAGTCTGCATAGCAACTCCTACACCTCCAACGCTCACTCAGACCAAAGCTGTTTCCTTTTAAAATGCTATGATCTCCAAATTCAGAATGAACAGCAGCTCCTTTGTTGCATATTTCAAAACCTGTTTCAAGCCCAGTGAAGTGGTGCCACACTGAAAAAAGTGAGCTGTGCAATTTGCTGCATTTTAATCATCATTTCCACACTAAAACATAACCGATGGTCCAACATCAGGACCTGACCTCACTACTGCTTTTGTGCCTTTGGCTGAATGCAATCAAACCATCTAGTGTGAAACCTTCCCAGAAGAACAGGGGCTGCCAAAAAGGGTGGTCAGCAAATCTTTGGCCTTTCAGTGTATAACACGTGTGAAGAGCTTTCTTTGTGAGGACTTGTTGAAAAATGGAGCTGCAAATTAAAATAGAGCTGAGATTTCTTTTCCTGTGGCGGACCCTTCAAAAGCCGAGCCCCTCATAGATATTTTATTAGGCGGCCCTAAGGATGGAGACCTGCCCTTGGAATTTTGTAGTCTGTCCCAAAATATCACAGATAGGAGTTTCCACTTTGAGATACATTAGTGCAGATGGCTTCAGTAAGCCAACATCCAGGTTTTTCAGAACCCCTTTAGACAGTTTTTTTAGTTTAATATTAACTAAGCTGAATTAGTCATGACCTAATGTCTCAGTTGTTCATCTTAATTTGTTCAGACATGTAGGACGTTTCTGTATTTCCTGCTATAAGGTGTCTACCCTGAAGTAAACTGAGATAGTAAATAAAAAAAAAAAACTTGTAGTAGTTTTATCACTCTGATATAATCCTATTATACTTTTTGCTATGCCTCTGTGGCTGTTGCAGACACTTGAGCATGTCTTTGAGCATGAATATAATTCGTAAGTGCACTTTTCAACCAGCATGCAGAAATTTTGTGTTTCCTCAAATTACTCACATCCTATTTCTTATAATAAAATGTTTGTCCTTAAAAAAAAAAAAAGCTTTTAGGAAGAGTGGTGGTAGGGGTGGGCGGTATAAACGGTATACGGTAGAAAAGATATTAATTTGGCCAACAGTAGAGATTTTGACTATACCGGCCTACTGCAATAACTCATGTTGATGTCATCAAGCTGCGCCTGTTTTGGTCGAAAGCAAGGCAGCGGCTGCAAGCATGGAGCTTACACGGATGGGAGGAGGTCATATTGACCTGGTTTGGGTTTAAGGGGTCGGATGTTGAGCACAAAAATATAATGTGCAAAGTATGCCAGGCGACGGGAAGGCCTCGTCCACACAGACGTCTGAATCAGGCGTCTTTCGGGCGTTCGTGGCGCCAGGTGAGCGCGGACTTATCGCCGACTGTTTTTCTGCTCATTGGAGTGAATCACAGTGTCCACACGGGCGTTCAGCCGGCTGCATATTTGTGTGGTGTCAAAAAAAGTTGCATGCAACATTTTCTTGGTGCCAATTTCTGTCGAAATCATCCCCTGCCTACGACGCCATATCAGGAGGATTTTTGAAACAATAATGTTGATTGTATGTTTTAACAAAGAATAAAACTTTTTCAATGTAGAACTACAAATCAAAATGGCCAACATGTAATCAATCTGGAGAGAATAATTACTGCCCCCACAGGTGAATACACAAAACTACACTCTGGGCTGCAGGCCAGTGTAATGCCTCACTTAAGTCAATCAAGCGCAGATACAAAATGCAACAAACATTCCTATGGTGTTCAGAGTGCATTCATTTATCCAAGATTCAAACGTCTGTGTGGATGAGGCCTAATAGCGAAGAGAGGGAATACAAGTAATTTGTTTTACCACCTCAAAACGAAGCATGGTTTGGAATAGAAAGAAAGCCAGAAACTGCGCCCTCCACAAATGCCCAGTCAGTCAAGTGGAAAGAAAAAAGGTGGCCCTACACACCAGCAGACTGATATTTTACAAGCATTTTCTAAAGGCACTCCATATAACAAAAAGAATCGGCGGTGGATTGATATTACAAATGCCTTTACCGTGTACCTGTGTTAGGACATGGTGCCGTTTCTTACAGCGGAGAAAAACGGCTTTCAGAACATGATTAAGACGCTCGATCCACGTTACGAGGTACCTAGCCGCAAACACTTTAGCCAAACTGAAATGCCCAAACTGTATGACAAAGTTACGCATCTTAAAAATTACTTGCAATGTTTTGTAATTTTGAAAAATAAGTTTTGCGCAATAAATGTTCTTAAAATGGCATTCTGTACTTTTTTGAAGTGTGTTTATTCTGCTGCAATGTATCTGGTATGTATGTATGTTAGAAACAGTCATTTTGACATATATATATATATAAAATAGAGAATATATTTAAAATAAAATAGAGAATATATTTAAAAATATATCGCAATATATATTGTTACCGCACATGCTTCAAATTATACCGCAATATGGATTTTAGGCCATATCGCCCAGCCCTAAATGGTGGGGAATTCTGTTGGGATGTAATATCCAAATACTAAATATGAAAACGAACAACATATTAAAGGAATACTTCAAACTATTTAGGTCCATCCCTAACGTGCTTGTTACTGGATCAACACAGTTCAGGCTTACTGGAAATAAAACACTGTTCAGGCTTAAATCTCACTGGAAATAAAATGGTCAAGTTCAAAGAGGAACTCTTGTGGCTGAGAACCTTAATGTTCAAACTAAAATATCTTGCATATATGAAGTTTTGCATCACTGTCAATTTTTGCATCAACAGAAGATTAGGATACGCAAATAAAGACAGCTGTTCGTGCGCATGCAAGCTTGTTGCTTAAGTAAAGTAAAGTGTCCTCTTTATAGTCATACGTGACCACACCATGGCACAGCACAGTGTGAACAATGTGAAATTCTTTCTCTGCAATTAAACCATTCACCAGGTGAAGCAGAGGGCTGCCACCAATGTGGGCCGCCCGGGGAGCAGTCTGTGGCGATGGTACCTTGCTCAAGGGTTACCTCAGTGGTGACACCAGCAGTCAGGGAATTCAAACCCACAATCTTCTGGTTGCAGGGGCAACTCTTTAACCACTAGGCCAACAGCTGCCCCTAGGCCACCATGCTTTACTAAAACAATTGTGTGCCACCATATTCTAGTGTGACAAACTTGGCTGCACCAGTGCTTACACTAGAAAAGTTAGTCTGAATAATATTCTATTCATAATATACTCCAAAAGTGTATTGTGCTGTAAATGATCATTATACTAGTGACCACATAATTTTACCCTCACTTGCGTGCATTCTGAAATAGCATGATGATAAACAGCCAGCCTTTTCAGTCTTTGTAAATAGAAAGTAAGGAGATGAGGTTTTACTGATTCTGTCTTATTTAAACCCCACTGATTATGTGATTAAGTGCCTGTGTACAACTGGTGAAAGATGAACAAATCAATATCTAGTCCACAGAAATCAAGCCTCTTGTGTAAGCCACTTGAATGCCATTTAACCTAAACTGGGATTTATTTCCAATCCAAGGGTTCGTGATTTTTGGAGCTTATTTTCAAGCTTGTGGATGACTTGGAGAGTCACTCAGTGTTATTGCACTCACAGTTTAATACATAAATATGAAGCTGGCTTTTTGGTTTCTACCTTAAATTGAAGCACTTTTTTGGTGCTGTCTTAAATTAAACTTTTATTTCATTCCACTGTAATGTTATGTTCTGACTGCTGCACTATTTAAAGAGGAATGATACATTCAAGCAAGATGAACCTGGAGCACTGCATGAAACTTATCTTCTCTTCATTCAGTAAAACAATGAAAATACGCTGCTACGATATTAAGACACATGACTTTTTCATCACTGCTGTCTAGGTCAGCAAAAATCCAGTCAGACTCATATCTCTCCATAGCTTAACATTCACTTACAACAAATAATCTAATATTTCTCTCAGCATCTTTGTAAAATAAATGTGTACATGTGGAACAATATCAAAACCAGGGATATTTTCATTTTAAAATGAACTATAAAATGAGCAGAAATGCATACAAAAACTGTGGCTAAATATTTAAACTGTATTGAAACCAGTCTTACATAGTATAGCGTTCCCCTCGTACCGCAGCACTGATTACTGCCTTAGGTCTCGTTCTCTCTCTGCACTCTCCCTGCGGTCTGCACTCATTATCAGTGTCTGATTTGGGTTGGCTCTCCCTCTCCATCAGCCTCCGCATCCTCTTCCTCTTTCTCCTCTTGCTTTTTGAAATTATCAGCAATAGACTGGTTTGTCTTTGAAACACAGTAACAGTCATACAGATCGTTTTACATGTTTCATCATCAGCATAATCAGGTGCAAGCTGTAAGAGACTGACTGAGCCAGTAACGAAGAAAAAATGCCATTTTCAACCACAATGGCTTATGCTGCACCCACACCAGAGAGGCACCAAAATGAATGATCATCATGTACACTCATGAATGTGACCACGTGAAATTTTAATTTGCTCAAAATCTCTCCAAAAATTGTTGCACATGCATCCTATTGACTGTGCCCACACTTTGCCTTTAGTACAGCTTTGTTTTTTTTATCTGTTTCTCTTTTTTGCCAGGGAAATGGGGGATGGGGTATTGCTTTTAGTTTTTGTGCATAGCTACGTCTCCAGGCCCCTTGTAAACATCTCCAGAGTTCCAAGTAATCAGCTCATAAAGTCTTACTCCACATCTCAGAAGTCCCGATTGGTTGTTCTAGTGCAAATTTTCATCTTTTCTTCTGTTTCTTTTCTCAATAACAACTTCTTTAACAGCCATACATCCTTTCAGACCCACGATGTTGAGCCTTTTCTCAAGAATGGGCAGAAACAACTGGATTTTTTTCAGATCAGATCTACAGCAAGAGTGGACCTTGACTTTCTCCAATCTCTCAAAGATAATAAAATGCTGGCCATATACTGTTGTTGTACAGCCTTAATAGGGACCGGTTTTGGCCCTCCGTTGCACCATCAAACAGACAGGTCGAGCCCCAAAATCCTAGGGAATCCAGTAATATCTCATCATATTGTGGTTGCTCAGCCAAAAATGTGTCACACTCAGTAGGTCACCCTCAGAGGGGTTGGATTGATGAGCTTGGCCTTATTAAATTGATATATCAGACATATTTAGAAGGCCGTGGTCAGCTAGACTGCCTGAATCACTCTCAGCAGGGTTTCTTTCAGAGGGCTCAATTATGGGAGTCAAAAAGCAGCATGCATGCTGCACAGTCCTGAGGCGCTGCGCACACATCATGATCTATAACCAGGGGACTCAATGGAGGCACACAGGCGTACGCCACTGAACTGTACAGGTTCCTTTTTAATAAATAGCTGAGCTAGCCTCTTATTTCACCTCTTCAGCAGTCTGAGTAAACCATTGATCGACTGCAGACTGGTTTTCAAGGCTTGTCTCCCAGGACCCATAGCACAGGGCTGAGGATGTGGACTGTGCACTGCAGCACTCACTGAATGAGTGATGATGTAGGGGAAAAAATCTCATTGTCTGTCAGTGTATTTTTTAGGACAAATGTCAAATGTTTTTTCCTCTCTTAAAAAAAGGCATTTGATCGAGTAGTGATGGGCAGGACTGAGAGAATTCAATGTCGTGACATTTTTAAAATATGTAAAACTATGACCGTAAAGCAAGTGGCAAAAGATATACAGAGTTAGTGCTGTCACTATGATTATACTACTATATACTGATATATATATATATATATATTAACCACTGCCTGTGATTCTAACAGTGAGTATTGGGGCCACACACAACTTCTCTTGCTGCCTTCTAATTATTAAAACTGCTATAACTAAATGTTAACATCACAGTGGAACAGCAATTATCTGTCCCCCAGCACTAATAAGAATGACAGAGAATGCTCAGAGAAACCAAAAAAGACAGAGCATGCAATACAATGTGTTGAGCAAGAGCACGCACTTGAAATAAACCTACTACTGGAGCACAGATGCACACACACTAGGGAAATGAAAAACTGTGTCAGTCCCCACTAAGTGAGGTATGGGACAAAGGGACACTGTGACCTTCGCTGTTTCTAGTAAGTCTTTGTTCTAGACCCCTGCCCAAACCTGAGTGCATTGTGTAACTCTCTACACACACCCCTCTGCTGTCAACCCAGCACCTCTGACTGCCCTCATGCTTTGTTCCAGAAGATCCAAAAGCACACTCTGAAAAGAGAGAGGAGGCACGTTTATATAACCTACTATAGATCCTATTTAAGGAAAACTGTGTTGCGGGGTAGAGCGGATTTTAGCAGAATGGTCATCTCAGTCTTGGGGACTGTCTCTCTGGCTTTAATGTTCAGTCTATGAGAAAAAGAGCATTTCCATTTTCATTAGGATAGTCTGAGTGAAACAGGGTTGGTCAGTTTATGTTTTTAGTCATTGTTGCATTAATGACCTTTACAATACCAATTGTACAGAAAGCTCCAACGTGCAACTGTGCCCATTTTCAATCACCAAATGTTTTATTGTGTGGATAAATCAAGCATCAAGGTATTCTCATAATCCAATTAAAGTGATTAGTTTTGGTAATAAATGATGCAGGCTGATGTTTAACCTTGTCATATCAAGGATTTACTTGTGTTGTTTTTCATATATTCAGAGTTTCTGCTGGATCAAGAGTTCAAGAGGGGACAACGTGACGAGGCTTATGAGGTGTTTTTGTGTAGTCAGGGGGTTCTTTTGTTGATGTGGGTGAGGTTTGTTTTGTTGATCATTGCAGGTGCTTTCATTACATTGATGGAGGGTGGAAGTTTTCGTTTTGCCTAAATACTATTATTATTATTATTATTATCATAATTATCATTATTATTATTATTATTATTATTATCATCATTATAATTATCGTTATCGTTGTCGTCATTATTATTATTACTCGTAGTTATAATTTGAACTACAATAAGATATATTGTGTAGTATTATAGTAGTTATACACAGTTCAGTAAATTAACTTGTACAGTACAATTTAAAGCATGTAAATAACTCGTTTCATTGGTTTATTTTTATGTAAAAATACACATTTCCGTTAGATGGTAATCTGCATATGAAATATAGAAAAAGAAAAAAAGTTACAATTTCACATACATTAACATGATCACTATGAGCGGTTTACAGTGTATTCAGTTCAGCAAATAATTATTAACTGTGTATAGAATGTGCACAAATGTCACATTTCCAGGACAAGGTAGTTCTGACCTAGTCTTAGAACATCAGCAGTAGAAACTGTACAGAGGTTTCAAAACCTTATATTGCTACAGAGTTAACTCTATAGGAAAAAGGAAAATCTTTCTTAACTTTAATACATGTTCATTTTAATATGGGAAGATCAAGTATTGGACTAGTCTTTACAATCTTCTGTTCCTCTTTGATGAGTCACATCCTCACAAACAACAGACCTCAGATCCTGGTATTCATTGCAAATTAAATGGAGCCCTTGGAATCAAATGGGGCTAATTAAGGAACCAAATTGAGGAGAGGTTTAATGATGCATCTGTGAGAGCGCCTCAGTATATAGTCAAGTTGTCAGACCCTGTGTCAGTTTAACTAGTATTTCCGCATAAGGTGCTTTATGTGTGGCAAAGGTGGGTATTTAAAGGACATGCACCCTACTTTTTCTTTATACTTTATTATACATTTTTTTTACACTGATGTCCACTTAAGATATTTGTGTCATTGCACCAAAAGTAGCCTCGGTTTATTTTTAAAACACATACACTATAGAGACAAAAGTATTGAGATGCCTGACCATTACACTAACAGGAACTTTACTACTATAGACTTTAATATGGGCTTGGTCCCCCTTTACAGTTATAACAGCTGTTCCACTCTTCTTGGAAGGCTTTCCACAAGATTTTGGAGTTTCTGTGGGAATTGGTGCCCATTCATTCTGTAGAGCATTTATGAGGTCAGGCACTGGTGTTGGACGAAAAAGTCTGGCTCCCAATCTCCATTCCAGTTCATCCCAAAGGTGTTGGATGGGGTTGAGGTCAGTGCTTTGTGTGGGCCAGTCAAGTTCTTCCACACCGAATTCATCCAACCATGTCTTCATGGAGCTTGCTTTGCGCACTGCGACTTGCTTTGTGCACTGCTTAGCTGGAATCGAAAAGGGCCTTCCCCAAACCGTGTCCACAAAGTATGAAGCATAGCGTTGTCCAGAATGTCTTGAGATTGTCCTTTACTGTAGGTAATTGGCCTGAAATACAGGTGTGTCCCAGTGTGTGTCCACATACTGTATATGTAAATGATGTTTGTTCAGATTCGTAGACCCTATATTGTCTCATTCAAAAAAAAAAATACTTGGGCTGGAACACTCCTTATAACTCCTTCTTGGTGTAAATGGGTAAACTGCAGTAGTCAGAATAAGTTATATGTAATGCTCTCATTTTTTTGTGACATTGTTAAACCAATTCATTCAGAACTTGCTGTTTTGGATCAAATGAACTAGAGAGTGATTGCTATGTTCTGAAACCTTTATAGTGTTTAAATATACTACAAAACTATATTATTTACATAAAAATGAGGATTAAGGAGAATATGATATTTTGACATTAAATGCTTTGCTGAGGAGTTTCCTTACTTAATCCTTTGGGTTATTCTTAATCTTACCTCCTTTTGACCTGTTTCTGCACCACGATGTCTGTCAATGCCTTTTTATCTGCAGCATTACCACCCAGCATTATAGCTGTCTATCTAGGTTCATAAGTATTTCATGGTTTCTGAGGTTGATGACGCATGGTCTTCGTCACAGCGGTGGAGAAACTGAGTTGAGTATTGACAGACTCTCTAAAACACACATCAAATGCAGGCATGCTCCATCATTAATAGCCAGGTATTCTTTAGAAATCCTGCGCCAAGTAGAAAAGCTATAACCTCTAATAGACAATGACAGTTTTAGCATCTGACTCAATTTGAACTTTTTGGCTGCTCTTTCCTTTTGGCAGAAAATGACTTCTCTATCATCTCTGATTGCTCTCCCATTTAACCAGCCCTTTTGTTTCTCCAAAGTAGAAAGCTTTGCCACAGCTCTATTAACTAAGCTCAGCATCATTACTGAGGGCTGGGCCTCAGTTTATAGGGCCTCAAATTAAGTGGATGTGAAATTGGCCTGTCCAGCACCAGTACTTGCTGGGAAATCGGCGCAGCCATCCGAAGGCAAAATAACTCTGCCAAGTTATGAAATGTCAGCGTAAATGCAAAGGTGGGAGCCTTTGGCCTGAGAGATCACACGGACAGATGGATGAGGTTCGTTTTTATGCATTAAGCAATCTTAATGTTCCAGTTCCAATGACTGGGGTTGCAGCCATGCCCCATATTTTAGAGCTTTAAGGCCTGTTTTAACTCAACAGTAATACACGGTGAAGGTGTCTTTATGGAACGTAGTTTTTATTACAGGCATTCTATTCACACAGTGATCACACGGTATATTCCAGATAATGTAGCTTACTTCAGTATTAGAAAATATTAACACATTCACATCTGCAGTGAAAAAGTCTTGTTTTATGCTTGACAGTTTTATTTTAGTTGTTCAGTCTTCATTCTGAATCATTATTCCCCAAGTGAAGCAGCGGCCAGCCAGCGATGCAGTGCCCGGGGAGCAGTGTGTGGGGACGGTACCTTGCTTAAGAGTATCTCAGTAGTGCCACTAACAGTCCTGGGATTCAAACCCAGAACCTACTGATCACGGGTTCAACTCACTAACCTCTCGGCCACCAGCTGTCAAGAGTGCAGTTATTGCACTACAGACTACTGTTCCTAAAATATAAAAAATTTTACCTCATTTATAACAATGGGAAATTATTGTTATATTTGTCTAATCAAGCTATATTTCTCTCTATTTTAGAAATGCTTATCGGCGATGGCAGGTATGTACATTAAAAATATATATTTAGGACATCCGCATCAGCCTATGAATTCCACTTTGGTGCTTCCCTTCTCAAAATGTTACACTTCACACTCAAATTAACACTCACACTCACTTCACACTCATGAGCCAATCCTGTTACTTGATGAGACAGAAAATCTGAAGTTTTGTATTCATTGTTTGTTCGGCTTCACATCAGAATATACCAACAGGGTGTTAACATGGCAGTTGGGCTGGCCAGAGCAGCAGATTGCAGGCCTCAAATAAGTGTCAGTCATCAGAATTAGTACTTGTGCTAACACTTGTTGTCAGTGTGCTGTAATGTTGTCAGGAGTCTGACTGGAGCTTAACTGAAGCAGTGAAGATACAGTGGTAAGGCATAAATGGTAGATTCATTTATGTCTTACTAAGTTCATGTTCCAACTTAATAGTCCAAGTTCAGTTCCATCTTAAGAGAAATAATTTATGAGTGAGCACCTGTTCAGGATTGGAGAGTTATTTGAACATTTGCTAAGACTTTACAGTGGGGTGCCATTCATAAGTCTACAAACCACCCCTTCGTAAACCTTTAATGACAGCTGACATAAACTGACATTAAGATTCATAAAGCCTCAGTCCAACAAGCATAGCTGTCATAAAGTCTGTTTTATTCAACCTTGATGCAGTTTCGGTCCAGAAAATGTCATGGCACCTGACGCTTGTCAGAATTAGCCTTTATAAATGTGCATACAGATACTGTATATGTCATTTAGCATTAAATGCTTATGAAGGTGTCATGTAGCCTTATAAATGCTGCCCTACAGTAAAGTGTTACTGAATATTTTCCATACAGACATTCGAACCGATTCTCTAGTTATTTCTGTTTGTCTCTGTTTCTTAGCTCTGTGGCTCTAAATGAGTGACTGAGGATGCAGTAAGTTTCTTCGCCTCAATGTCTTTTATCTTGCTTCAGTCAAAAAAATGGGTAACTGGGTGAAAGGGGTGAAATCGACGAGGGGAGCGTGCCTACGTTAACCTTACAGATACTATTACTATGATGATTTATATCCTCATATCAGTGTTTTGCTGGCAACAGGGATGCATAAACCTCTTACTCTGAAATAGTTAGGAACCCACAGGAGTGTGCTAGAATTTTGGTGAAGTGTAAAGGATAAACAAAAGTCAAAGGTTATATACCAACATAACAAATAAATACTCACATATTCAAACAGTTTAGGCAAATCCTAAAGGCAGTTTCTGAGAATTCTGCCCAGAAAGTTAACAGGTTAACAAGTCCCTATTTGGGTGCTACAAAAACTTTCATAAAAATGTCAAAAAGTAACACAATAAAATAATATGTAGTTTTCAGACATGCATTTTGCTTCGGCTAGGTTGTTTACTATTCAGGGTCTACAGCAGAGCTGGAGCTTTTGCATCTGATTGTCCTGTTGTAGTAAATGTCACACTAAAAGTGATTCGTGTTTGTGTGTGTGAGATAAACTGAATGTGAGACTACGAATACAAATGTGCATTTGAAATATGAATAATTTTTCAATGCAACGCATTCAGTTCTCTGCACTTTCCCAAAAAGTTGTTTTTATAAACATGTTTATAAATGTGTATACTGCATTATTAATAATTACATTTTTAAATCAATGCATGTGTTACTTCATTTTATGAGTCAGTAATAAGAATACCATAAGATGATGAATTCTATTATTTATTTATTTATTCCATTGGTACATAGTTTAGCTTGTTTCAGGCGAAAAAAAGTTTTCAGATTTCTACTGCTAAGTAGCGAAATCAGCTACTTTGAGTACCCAAGAGCTGGTTCCAAATTCATTTGCACACAACCAGCTTGTATAATCTAAATAAAAAGGTGTTGCCAAAAGAATGGATTTCTTTAGAGCAGAGGTCCCCAACCACCGGGCCATGAATGGGTATCGATCTGTGAGTCATTTGGTACTGGGCCGCACAGAAAGACAGAATAAAAAATATTTTATTGATTATCAAAGTTTGAAAAAAAAAAAACAAAAACACTTGTCTTACCGCCTCGTAGAAGGGAAACAAGTGCAGGGCTCCCACTAATTCAGCGGTATGGTCAGTTGTAGTTTTATGCACTTGTTTTTAGTTGTATCTATACCGCTCCATGAAAAGATTGTTTTACATGACACCGGTCCTTGGCACAAAAAAAGTTGGGGGCCGCTGTTTCAGAGCATCTGCAGATGAAGGTTCACCACGCCCCTCCATGACATCGTCTAGAGGAGTATACAGCTCTAGAGCATTGGGCTGTTGGGGGAAACCATGTTCTCTTTATCGTTGGAGCTCTGTCCATCATCTTTTAAATGAGTTGGAAGAGTGTTTTGAGATCCATAAAAATAAGGGGGATCATCATCCGATCTGGCCTTAATGCACATGGGTGGTCCAGTTTCAAGTGGACAGCTGAGTATGTCAGTTCCACCTGGCATTAGAATGCGTCTCCACATGTGTCTTGAGTGGTTGTATCTCGATATGCAAATAACCATGTACATCAATCCTGGTTGCAAAGAACAAATGCATAGTTGTTTAAACTAATGGAATACAGTGACGCACTTACCATACCTAGTCTGCTGGATTGAAAAGACTTAATATGATATTTAATAAAATAAAATATTTAGTATGATTCTGTTGGCACTGGAATGTGTAAGTACTTCCATTTATGAAGAAAGTGTCAGATGGTCCTTTGGTGTTACCCATGACACAGCTGCATAAAAGCTGCTAAAAGAATGTGGCCCTATACATCCAAACGACCATCTAACATCTAAATGCAAGTACATATTAGTTTGTGTGTCAATAGCATCGTATTAAATATTTAATTAGATAAAATAATATATAACATCTTTTACATTCCTGTAGAGGGTTTGTGTATTGATGGTGTTAGTGAGATCCAACCACAGGTGTGTCAGTGTGTATGTGAATGTGTCTTGTGTCATATTGGAGATTGGCTGCTGAACTGCACACAGAAGTATGTACTCATTAACATGGAAACAGAAAACTGTTATTTGTTTCGATTTCTTGTTTTTCTGTATTGTTTTGACCTCTTCTTCATCATTTACATGGAAAGTACATTGCTACCTCCGACCAGAACCTCTGGTTCCGTTTGCAAATGGAAATTATAAACATGTTTATTTGAATGTAGAGTGGAGCAGCGAGACCCAGTCATAAGTGGTCACTCAAGGTGCATGTGGAGACTCATTCTAATGCCAGGTGTGAACTGATGTACTTAATTTCTGTCCACTTGTGAGTGGGTCACCCGAGACACATGTTAATGGCAGGTGTGAACAGGGTCATGGGCATAAGTCTACTCTAATATGCTCAGTATGCAGTTCATTTAGAATTACATGCAAGATGTTTAAGTGTGAAAACTGTGCTTTCTTTGTTTATCTTTACAGATCCTTTGTATAGGTATGATTGTTTTCTTTGATGACCTTAACTGTTCAAAGCATTGTGCTTTGTTTTTACTGACCGTTGGTTAGCCTGGTGAACATTAGCAACAGTTGTTTGTGTATTCTGCAGCAGGCTTGCAAGTCCTTATAAATGAATCGTAGAGGCTCCCAGATATTGTTGAGGATGTTAGAGACGTCTGTGGACTGGTAAGAGAGGAGGCTGTATGGACGGATGCCAGCTCCTTCCCGGACATTTTGCACGCGATCTCACTTTCTCTGATTCAGAAATGCGACACTGTACATTTCTAACCCCGCTATTCTCTGAAGGTGACATTGATCTAACTATTTCTCTTTTTGTCTTTGGGGTTTGTTTGTCTAATTATAATGACTGATATATTATGTGCAGTAGAGCATTGATAATAACGTAACTACATAGCCTATTGACACTTCAAGACAGAAGGTGCTTGAGAAAGTACCTCCAGCTTGCATGACTCTTGTTTTGATTACTTTTAATTCAGATATAGACTTGATAATATGCCCCAAATCACATTGAGAGTATCCTTAAGCAGGACTGTATTATGATAAGCTGAGCCTTAAGCTCCACTACACACCACACACACACACACACACACACACGACTGAACTTCTGTACCTTTGTGGCTGTGGAACTCCTCATGCTGTTTGTTAAACATCCTAAGCAGAATGTTACCCAGTGTCTGGATCACACTGGCTATAAGGGAAATTTTGACTTTGTCACGGTTCCTACTCGATTAATCCATTTCTTCCTCTTATGTGTCTTCTTACTGTATCCTTAGTGTCAAAAAAAGAAAGCACACTGGACCTGATGTGAATGATTCAGTTCAATAAAAGTTTAAAAAATCTGCTTGGTGTGAAAGATCCTTTAAGAAATACACATGAAACTGTATTAAACATTAAATACAGCATGTCTTACCAACAGCTATCCTATTTAAGTGAGCAGCACTGCTATGAGTTTCTGGAGACACGATGTGACATCATCTGAGTCCAGGATTATGACATGTGTCTCCTTTCCTGCGCTTCATTTATCTAACCCAACTGTGTACAAGCAGATACAAAAGAGATTCCTTTCAGTACTTATGACGCCTGAAAGGACTTTGTCACAGTTAACAGCTTTAGCTCTTTCCAAGCACATTCTCTCATGTCCTCAAGCATGTCGAATTGAATGAATGTCCACCTGGAAAAGTCCTTTGACAGCACTGGCATCATCTTTCCTGAAAATGTGGCAAGACCATATGTCAGCTTTAGGGGCAGCTGGTGGCCTAGTGGTTAGGGAGATGGCCCTATGACCAGAAGGTTGTGGGTTTGAATCCCAGGACTGCTAGTGACAGTCTGCTAGTGACACTGATGTTCCCTTGAGCAAGGTACTGTCCCCACACTTTATCCCCCGGTGCTGTGTTCCTGTATGTCCGCTGCTTCACTTGGTAAATGGGTTAAATACAGCAAAAGAATTTTGAGCCCTCACATAATCCCATCTTTCAGAACATTTATGATTAAGCCAACTCCTGAAATACACATCACAGAAACGTCTGCTCCAGTTTAGTTGATACAATCAGAGAATCCTTTGATTCTACTTAACTAAGTGTTCGTCCATCAAGAAACAGTACTTTCACTTAATATGATGGTTTTGTTGTGTTATATCTGCAAGAATGTAAAAGACTTAATGAAAAAAAAACACTGAATCTGATTGTGATTTCCCTGTGTGAGCCATCACTCCAGTGAGACACTCTGTAGTACATGTGAAGTAAAACTATGGGGTTCCATATAATAGATCTGAGCATGGAATGCTCATGTAAACAAAATGCAAGGAAAAAAGAAAATGATATATTGTTTCATAATTGATAAATTGAAAAGTGGTTCATAAATATTCGGGCCGTATTTCCACCTTCTCTTCACAGAAACTCTTCCTCTGAACTGAAGCAAATTATGGCTTCTTCTGTGCATATGTATTGAAATTCTGAAGATTTAATATTCTTATATAATTAAAGTGCTATTGTAGTAAAAATATATGCTATAATAAAGGTTCTTTAATCTCTTACAGATGACTCAAACTATGAGGCGTCTGGATCGTCTGTATCATCTCTGGACCAAGCAACCCTGGTCACCTCTCCTCATCAACTGGCTGGTCTGCTTATGATTGATGAGGATCCTGTCTCAGTCATTCATTCAGATCCTACCAGTCTGTCAAAGGGCATCAGAGAGGAGCCCGCATTCTCCTCCATACTGACCCTGCTGGCCAACACAGCCTCAGAACCACAGAGCCCTCTTCTTTCAGGGTCCACTTTGGAGAGCACCATAAGGAGTGACAATGAAACCAACCAGCCACCTTCAGATGGGCCCATTCAGAGAGCAGAGCCATCCTTTAAGCTGCCCTCCTCGTCTGCAGTGGTGCATGTTAGCAACCAGTCTTCTGCCCCAGGTTTGGTCTTCAGCATGCATGCAGCTTTCTGCTTTTGCAGAGAAAATCACCATCATATCCTGCCTTAGTTAAGAAAGTTAAAATCATCATCTCCCTCATCAACACGATTTCCTTCACCATCACCATTATACTCAGCATCATCATCACTACCTTCACCACCATATTGGTGACGGAAGAGAAGCTGTAGTACCACGATTAAAATTATTATGTGATCATGATAACAATAAACGTCATCCTATATTTGCCTTTCATAACATAAGCAGTTTCCTCCAAGATCAATGAAGTTTTCTGATTCTGATTGGCCACCCCTTCTGCAAACATCCCATTTAACAAACATTTAGTCAAAGAACAATATTCCCCTCCCAGTGCCCCTAACTCATTATTCACTACTGTACATTTTCTTATTTCTGTCTCCCATAATGCTAGTGAATCATTTGGTCATAGATCCAGGACTGGTCATGGGAATCTGCAGCCTGTGTGTCACATAGCATATATCAGGTCAGAGCCAAATGCAATTACACAGTGGTAGTATATTTCGCAAGCCTTGACAAGTAGAGCCACAAAACAGCAGGTTTACAGAGAGTCAGCAGCTCTGTCCACTGCAGCACTGGCCCACACGATCCACAGCAAGACTGCTCTAATTGCTTCATTATCCATCCATGAAAAGCAAACTGTATTTGTCTTACAGTCCAAGCATGGTCAGTTTTTAACAACCAAGATATTATCTTCAAAAATAACCTTTTTGGAATGTAGAAAAACACACTCTCTATGGTATGCATCATTTTCAAGACCATGGATGAAATAATTGTAGTTGGTTACCTGAAATAGGACATGCCATAAAGGGGCTACAGTGATTTGACATATCTTACCAAACAGTTTCCATGACAAATAAGAAACAAATCACATAGGACTACAGCTATGATCTCCTTTCCTGAAGTTCATGTATCTAATCCATCTGTGTGCAAAACATCTCATTTTCAGTAGTGATGGACTCTGAAAGGGGTTTTACAGTTAACAACTTTAGCACTTCTCAAGTATCTTATGGATTGAATGTCTGCAGAGAAAAAAAAAATATATATATATATATTCTCCCAAAATTATTGACAGCATTATAAGACCCTGTTGCAGCCTGTAAAGTGGCCATGTCTTAATTTGTCTTTTCCCCTTAGATACATGTATGGCATTTGTATTATGTACCAAAAAGGATCTTTGATTTTAGATATTTCATTCATTATCTATTCCAACTTCTTTTTGTTACTGCACTTTTAATGCTGATATATTTAAATGATCTTTTTTTCTAATCGACTGCCCTTATAATAAAGCTTAGTTGCTGTAAATCAAATAGGTGGGGATAGTACCTCATTGCAGTAATTTTTGTGACATCACAAAAACACATCAAACATATTTTGTTCAAAAAAGCAAGAAACATTTTTCTATGATATGGCCCTTAATATCTGCCTCCTCATCTAACTCCTTAGTAAAACTGCTTGCAGAGATAGTATATCAAGTGCTGAGATCTAATCTTATTTTACACAAAGACAGTACCCTTGCAAAATCCTATCATTCAGGACATTTATGATTAAGTCAACTTCAAAAATACACCCAGATACACATCACAGAAATGACTGCTCCAGTTCAATCGATGCAATCAGAATCCTTTGATTCTAGTCAGCCGTGTTCACCCATCAAGAGCAGTTCTCAGACATTTCTTTAACTCTGTCATCCCTGAAGACTAGGCCTTTCTTCATGTTCTTGGGTTCTGCAGCAAGAGGTCTTCCTACATGTCTTCTCATACGCCCTCATGACTAGATATGATACAAATTGCCAAAACTGATGTAGCAGATTCAGAAAATCAAAAGCACACTGTTATCTTTTTTGAGCAAAACAAGCACTCGGAGGTGAACATGTGTTAAACTGCAAATCAGTGCTACATCAGAATCTCTTGAAGATAATATCATGTCTTGAAGCAGAACAATGTCAAGTGTGGGTCAAATGCCAGATCCCTTACAGAGAAAGCTCAGCTACACCTGCAGTATTCATCAAAAGCTCGTTATTCAGCCCAGCCAAAACAACGGTATCAGAAGAGGCATCTGTGGGGAGACGAAAGAGAATGCTGGGTTTATTTAAGAAACCGTCTCATTCCTGAAAGAAGCAACTGCGTCGGGCCCAGGCGTCCAGCGTCTGAACCTAACACCAGTAAGCCTGAAACACTGTCTCCACCGAGACAGAGAGGTCAATAGAAACAAGTGATATCTATGACCTTACATCATGCAACTTCAAAGGCAAGATCAGAGGCGGTTAACATCATCGCAACAATGACTGGAGGTTTTGATCAGATGGAACAATCACTGCTGCAAGCATTCCTATCTTAACAGAGGAGGAATGTCTTCTTTGCCAAGTAGTCAATTAACAGTTTTACTAGAGATGGGGAAGATAAAAAAAAACACACTCTCTCTATGAAACGATGTCTTTGATTGTATACAGTAAATTGGTGTCATTGAAGGTTGATTCTGTTACTTCCAATGCGACATTCAGTCTAAATGCAAAAGTTAGTTCATGTTTGCTTTCATTATCATAATCTTTGCGTTCAGCATCACTGAAGTTGTCATTATCATCTTCACCATTGCCATGGTATCTCAGACAAGTCGTTATGAGTCTGTAGTGTCTTTTCCACTATGGTGGTGTTCTTCAAGATTCTCAACTGGTGTTTTTCTGATGCAAAATTACTCTCCTAAGTTTAATGCAGACAAACTAAAGCAGGGATATTTGAAGCATGTAAGACATGTTTTACATGTTTTACCTTATATAGTAGATTTACATTGAATCACATAAGAAGTACTTTATTTCAAAGCCTATAATATTAATGGAGGAGCTGTTTAGCCTGTTAGCTAGATGATCATTCCATTTCTAGTTAAGAAAATAGGATGTTCAGGCCATCTCACTGAAGTGAGTGTGTTTTTCACTATATCTAATATAATGGCTGATTCTGTTCTGTGTGGTTGTTCACAAATGATATCAAAAGCAAAATGAGTAAGTTTTTATATAAAATGGTGTGTATTAAGAGTGTGTGCATATAAAGATTCTGTATCTCAGGAACACCCGACCAACTGAATTTCCCCAGAGAAGCATCATCCTCTGACATGATATCATCATCATCATCATCATCAGTTTATTCTTTGCTAACAGTTAACATCTGACATCTGAATCACCATTAAATGTGCCATTGATACCATTAACTCGCTATAAGAGTCAAGATTGTTATCAGTGTTGGCATCAACATCATTACCACTGCCATGGTTTCCCCAAGCAGTATTATGAGCACAAGTCTTTGTTGTCATCTCTTAGCACTCCACACTGTAAGTAGATGTGGTGTTGTTACAGAAGAGTCTGCGCTGGATGAGTGGGTTGCTGAGCTGGTATCCTCTGTGGTTACATCCAGAGAGACTGGACTTCATTCAAAAGGAAATGACTCTGGTATGATTGCATCCCAAATGAAAACTGCTACATTTCCCAGCAAACCTCTGAACGCATCTACACATACAGAACCCACTATCCAGGAGTTCACAGCTAGCAGCGTTCCTCAACTGACCACTGTCACCACCACAACTGTTGCCACAACAACCACCACCACCACTACGCCATCGCCAGTGACCAAAACTACACAACTGACCAGCACAACTCAGTTAACCAGCACTAGACCCACCACCACCACAACAACCACCACAACTACAGCAAAGCCTCTGAGAACCGTGGCACCTGCCCTGCCGCCTACATGGACCACCACCACCCGGCCTGCCCGGACTAGTCCACCCAGAAGCCCCACCACTACCACAACCCAGACTCCCTCACTCAGCTGCAATGTCACAGATAAAATGTGGGTTAAAACAGGTAAGACAGCTTATCGCGTAGTATGTTTTCATTTTTCATTGTTTATAGTCTATTGCCTGTAATTGTTGTCTATAGGTGTCTGTTAGTTTTTTATATATAAAAGAGTGCCAATAACGTGTACACTCAAAGCTCTGTTTTTCAAAGTTTCATTTTATATATATATATATATATATATATTATTTAAAAGTATATACCCCAATCCACTTCATTGAAATGGTTCAGTGGCCACAGGATCAGTGCCTTACCTAAAATGCACTGAATACCTGTTGGGAGAGCTGAAGTGGAGAGTCCAAAAGACAGGACCTTAGATGATCTTGAGAAATGTGCTGTATGGAGGAGTGTTCCTAGAATCCTTACTCTATATTCTTCAGTCTCATTAAGCAGCATAATCATTGCTGTTATGTTAGTAGAAATAATTAAATGGTAAAAACTGTGATACATGGTTTTCCTAAAAAGAGGTATATTTGATGATGTTACCTTTATTTTATACTTACATTTATTTTTATTTGTAGACTAAATGTTCTTCAGATATAGATATGCGTTTCTCGTATTTTCAGTGCGGGACTGAGCTAATTGAGCAGAAAGACATAATTTTAAGAGCAATCTTTACCAATGGTGCCAACAATTATGAAGCTCGCCACGATACTAAGTACTTTTTCAGTGGTGATTTCTCTCTGTCGTCGTATGAAGGAGTGTATGACCTGAGGTTTTTGCCTTTTGATGGTGAATGTTGCTTTTTCATCTGTCCCTGCCCCGTTCTGCCATGCTCCCACCTCTGGCAGTTTTGTCCATCCACTTGCGGAGGAGCCGGTTAGACAGTATTCTGAAGCAGAACCTTCCAAGAGGCCTCACTCTAGCACTGCGGAAAGCTCTGAATGACACCGCCGCCCAGGCACAGGTCAGTTTATAGCCCTCTGATTATGCATGCCTCTTACCCAATAGGCTCAAATACTGTGGCTACATTAGGATAAGGCTTGTATTTAGAAAGCATCATATGAAACGTCTGCGGAGTCAAACCTTATTCGACCCCATCTTTGGAACAGAGAACAAAATCCAGGATGCTCTAAGGGCTCCTCCACTCAGTTCGTTCAGTAATAAAAATTTTATATAAATGTCTTTGATTTTTATGCTCTCAGAGACCAAAGGGAAAGGAAGAGTTCGTTGTTCGCTCATAAATTCACTATTGAATATAAGATGGAAAGTGTGAAGATGTAGTTCCTAATTCCAATCAGTTCCAGTCTGCAGTGAGACGAAAATGCAGAGTATTTCTCCTGCCCTTGTCTTATTTGGGACTAAGCAGAATGGTTTAGTGCTAAGCCGAATGTTTATGAAGATGTTTACCTATGTATGGACACTGATCGCAGAGAGGAGAGAGGGGTCAGAAGACCTTTTTCTCTGTAATAAAAGCTCTCAGCACGGTGTGGACTGGAGTGACATGCTGTGTATTAATCCTGTAATGATCTTTTGAATGGAGGCAAATGAGGGTGCTTTTCAAGGCTGAATGAAATGTGGTTCCTCAATAACACCTTCATATGGCTGGATCATGGGTTGCCCATAGCCGACACAGTAGACGCAGTCAGAAAGCCAGTTCTCATCACCTGCAACAAAGCGCAGTTATAAAGGAAATCCACAACCCCACTTTCACACTCACACACACACACCCTCACGCATACACTGCCTTAATGTGTGCTGAGCCATGGACACCATCTGTCATTTTGTCATTCACTCCAAGTGATGAAACAGGGCGGTCCACAATTCTGCTTTTATCCACCCAGGGAAAGCCTTCTGTGTTTGTGAGAATACTATGAAATCTCATATCTCTTTTAACAGTTCCCGTATCTTTCCCTCTGCACACTTTTTTTTTTAACACTCTCCTCCGGGTAGAATAAAATAGAAAACTGAATCTCTGATGAGTTGGTACTCATACTTGTCTCTCTGTCCCAGTTCTAATCATTAAATAACACGTTCAGTTTCATCTTATAGGAATATTAACTTCAGTTTTTCACCTCATTACCATTTCACCAAACCTTTGATTGTGCATTCATTAGTAATTTGAATACTCGGCTATTTAGTGGCTACATTCTGAGTCTGTATTTAGTGTTCGAAAGATTTGTCTGTTTTTTTTGAAGCCACAAAATCTAAACTACGTACCTCATCAGCAAAGATCTTTCAAAAGGACAGGTATTGCTATTAAAGGGCATGTACATACAGTAAATACATTATAGCTGGTTTAGTTTAGCTGTCTACATAACCTCACCTCAGAGCCAACAAAATGATCCCATTCTCATGCAGCCATTAAAGCCAGTTTGATGAAATGTCTAAAAAATGTAGGTATAGTTATACTTATCCAAGCAGGCCACTGCTAGTCTCTGGTGAGGGTAACACTAAAACCGGGAGCTCAGAATTCTGGCAATATATAAAGAGTGAAACACTGACTGCGCTGTGAACTAAAGTTCTTTAGAAGGTAAAATAGTAATTCTAATTTCTTAACATAACTTCGTACTAAGTGGCTCATTTGTTGTTGATTTGAATGTGAGGCTTCAATCGCAGCTTCTATAGCAACATGTGGTGCGTGATCAGCTGACGATTATTACATTTTTGCCCACTGCGGGATACGTTTTGAACTGCAGTAATGAAATTAATTACAACTATGGTTAATTATAAAAAGTAAATTTTATATTTAAGGGTGAATTTGAGAATGAGTATTTGAAAATATTTTGAAATGAATTGGACCAGGCCTAGTTTTGTGTACAATGTAAGTATTTCAAATAGGGTTCCTTTTGAATGTGCCTTTTGATATCAGCTTTTGATTGTAGCATGTAGTTTGCCCTTAGAAACTCTTGTTTTTGCTAGGGTTAAGCTGTAGGTTATGTTTAGACTTAAGACCAGTGGTCTTCATTTGTGCAAGCACTACGAGGCTGAAGGGTGTCCCGTTTCCCATTTTGGCTTATAAAGGGGCACTCATGAGTGCACTCTATAAACCCCAAAGTAATGATTTTGGCAAAGACCTAATCAATGCAGCTCTCAATATTTCCTGCGATACAATCAGAGTGGAAGGGTTTATTTACAGCTGCCTGCCATGCCAGAGAAGAGGATATTTAAATATGAGCTAAAATGCAGTAATTTAGTAGTTAGCAATTTTTGTAATCCAGATTGAGCCACCATATGTAGGTAAATGATAAAAATATAATTTCATTTACCAATGATTATTATTATTTCACTTGGTACAGAACATTTATAGATCCCTGAGGTAAAGGAAGGACACATAGGAAGCGTGGTTAAAGGCAAAGCTTTCCTTTCTTAAATTTAGGATTAACACCACTTTTGAGACTTTTCAGTTCATCTACTGAGAAAAAAACACGCAGTTATCCCTCTAATTCACCATGACTGTCTTACCTGCAAAGCTAGACTACTCCCCCACTTCCGCCTTCCACAACATGTATTGCCTGCATGATGTCCCAAATGCATGCTTTTAAACATAGCACCCCCGAGGTCTCTTGCACTGTACTTTTTCGAGAAGGACTACAGGGAACAGGTCCAGAATCGCCAAAATGCATTTCTGTCTTAATTCACAAGATGTCATTGTTTCTGTCTGGTGATACCAAGAGTAGTAGCGATGTCAGTGTAGTTGATGCTAGGAACAGTTGGGTAGTGCAGTGGGTAACACACTGGATTTGAGCTGAAACATCTAAAAACGAAATACCCATAATGGTCGCTGGACGAGGCTCCTAAGATTAGAAAAGCCGGGATCATATCACAATACTTAGAATATAATATTTTTGTAAATATAGTAGTAGAATTGAACTGTGGCACCAAGTGTCGTGATGGTATTAGATTTTGAGGCCTTTAGAAATTCTCACACATACTAAGTGCTATCAATGTAAATGGCTGTAAAATAACTGAAATTAATGTGACAGTTCCATTTTAAAATGTTACAAAGGATGAATACATTTCAGTGAAGCATGTCCTTAATTTTTTAAGATATTTATATCTGTTTTCAATTTTATATTATTACCATATGTTAGACATATGGTAGATAAATTTGAGTCATTCTGATGTCTTTTCGACTAATTCTGTTTGCTCACACAGATTGAAAGCTTGTCCACAGTGCCCAATGTAACTGTGGGTTTCTACGTGGCGAGTGGGGATTTGGTCTACATGGCCTCTGTGGTAGTGGAGGCTTTGAGTGCTTATGGCATTGAGAGGCTGATGACTGATATCCGGCAGTTTGTGCCATTGGTCCAGTCAGTGCCAGTCCCAGCAGCACCCTGGAGACCCAGTCCAGCCATTTCACTGATGCTGAAGACAGGTCAGAGACACTGAATGTCTTAGAGAATTAGCATGTGCTGCCAGCTTGATTTAGTGCCATTAACTGAGTCATTCAGCTGGCAAACAGAATAGAAACCCTTTATTACCCTCTACCAACTACTGGAAATAGTACAATTTGCAGTAGAAGAGAATGATTTTCATTTCTCCTTTTGTTTCCGAATGTGTTTTGTGCATTTTGAATTGTGAATTTCTGAATTGTGTGTGTGTGTCTGCGTGACTGTGTGTGTGTTTGTGCACTCAGTTCTGAGATTTGTAGGTCCAGGAGATGACCTAAGGTCCTGCAGGTTTGCTCAGATGATGGAGCAGAGGTTGGAGAATGCTTTTTCTGAGGCTGAAGCCAAAGTGCTGAACTCCTATAGTGGACTAACTGTACAGGTCTGATCACACACAGTTCAATTAGTGCTGCTACAATTACAAAATTAAAAAATGATAAAAATGTATGAAATTAGCCGAAATTAGTTGCTGATATGCATGATGATGATGAACATTTCAAATTCTTCTGCCAACCCCTCTCAAAATAAGAAACAGAGAAACACGCAGGAAACTGTTCTGATACAGGAATGCTGGAATGCATCTGGCAGAGATGCGTCTCAGGGCAGCAGCCAATATATGGTTGCTTTGTGCTCTCTCAATTGTACTAAAAAATGTGTACGGTTATATTATAAATTAGATCAAAATAATACATTGCGGAGGATATATATGCGGTTTCCGCGGATTTGCAGGGGTTTCCGTGAACAATTATTAGTTTGGCTCTTAGAAAAAATCTGCGAATGAGTGAGGCCGCAGCCTGTGAACCGTGACTTCACGGGGGAACACTCTATTTTGAATTCAAGTCTTTTGCCGGTGCATTGTTGGCTGCCCACTGCTTCATTACGGTGAATGGGTTGAAACTTGAGAACAGTTTCGCTCTGTTCACTTCATGTTTGTTTGCAGGTGACAAATAGACACTTCACACATACACTCTTTACTAGTTTGACGTTTATGCAACATGCAGTTGTTCACTATTTTTGTGTGAGCCAGCTAGTTGGCTTGGTAATAGTTAAGTTTGTAATATAAGTTATAATAACAGTGAATGTAAACTTCAAGCCAACCTCATAGTGTTAGTTACTGATGAAAAAGTGTAAAAAAAAAAAAACAAAAAGGGAAAAAAACCCATTTAACCCATTCACCAAGTGAAGCAGCGGGCAGCCAGGAACACGGTGCCCGGGGAGCAGAGTGTGGGGACGGTACCTTGTTCAAGGGAACCTCAGTGGTGCCACTAATAGTCTTAGGATTGAACCCATGACTTTCTGATCGCAGAGGTAACGCCCTAAACACTGGTCCATAACTAGCTTAACTGGCTAATTGACTACGGAGTACAGGCTTTAAGCCCGCTTTAAAGCTACACACATTCTACTGAACATCATTCTTTCTAGCTAGCTGGACAATTATTAACTCATGTCACTATATAAGTCTCATAGTAGTAGGGCTGCAACTATTGGATATTTTTGGAATCGAGTATTCTGTCGATTTTTTCATTGATTAATCGCGTAATTGGACAAATCATACTTTTGTGTTTTTAAACAACTATATCAATAGTGTGTTATGCAACATGAAAAACCTCTTAAAATGAGCAAGCAATTGACTGTTAATCCTCACAGAAAAAGTTTTTATTCAAACTCAACACTTTTATTAGATCAAACCTTAAAACCTTTGGCTTATCGGCTCCAGAACTAAGACCATTTGATGAAACATTCTGTGAAACATTGATGATGTACATGAAAAAAAACTATGAAATACAACTTCACAAACATAGGTTAGCCTATTTGTCCTTACAGTAGTTTTATCTTAATAAAAAAAGGAAAAAGGGGTGTACTTCCTGCAATAGCCCATCTGAGAATAAAATATTACTAATAATCCAACTTAAACGGTACAGTTTAGTTTCTGGCTGTATCCAGATGAGGTTGGTAGGTAGAGTAGAATGCAAAGCTGCAGCACCTGAACCAAAGCATCCTCATGTGAACGGTAGGCTACTCTTCCACGCGGGCTTAAGTCAGTACTAATACTTATAATCAACAGTAATAAATGAAAGCCCTACTATATGGCCTTCATGAAACAGAAATGGAGCTCACATGTCTAAAGACAACCTCAGACACATTTTAAAAATGCCAGCTGCTCTTTATATTGTGTGAACGTTTCATGATGAATGCGCCAGTAGAAATGGTACAGCATTGCTCGGAATAAAATCACATTACCCTAACAGATGTTACCAACAACCTTTCCTTCTCCTGCAAAGTTTCAGAGATATGAGATTTGCTCATAATTAGGATGATTTATTTGCTCTCTTTCTTACTGTTTATGAAGGCTCTAAATATTCCGTTTACAGTTAGAAATTAATTATCATGATAACGGGCGCATAATTAGATTTATTTTCTTCTGTAGCCTGCTTTGGCACTAAAGAAAATGTTTCTCAAACAGAATTTTTTTTGTGTTCTTATTAAGCTTTCATAAACGTAACATTTGCATATTTATGATATCAAGTTATTGTAATTTAGCCTAACCGCTTTGAGCATCGCATGGAGACTAGCCAAGTTCAGTTGTTTGCACAATAGATCTCAGTAAATGTTTTAATGACTGTGTTGTGTGTCTTTCTGATATATTCGTTTCAATTTTGATACTAAATGTTTGAATCATATTTGAATTTTCTGTTTCCGTGTCTGTCTTTCTGTCTGATTCCTCTCTCCCTCCCCCAGATTTTGAGTGTGTCTCAGTCCGCTGGCTCCCCTGCTGTGTCTCTGATATATGTGGTGCGGAACGCGAGCGTGGCCCTAAACGGCACCGTGGCCAGTAACCTGCTGAGCAGACTGACTGCTGAGCTTGTGGGCTACTTTCTGTTTTACCCGCCCCTCATCACTGCAGAGCGTAAGTGCCTCCGCTAGGAGCGTCTTTGATGTTACATCGCGTACACTTATGTCAGAAGTTTGGGAACGCTTAGCCTTGTTTGGAGATTTTCCAAGAAATGTGGGATTTTCTAAGGTTTTGTTATCGTAAACCACCTTTGGATGCCTCAATGCTTTTTCATGTTTTGCCTGAAAGTGTTGACATCATGAGGATAAATTGTGTTGGCTTAATCTTGAGGTAGCACTGTTACAGATGTTTGTCACAGGTACAGTATTTACTTACAGTATTATTTATTTACAGTATTTCCTGTCAATCCTGAATTTTCCCCTACTGTATGACTACATGAATTTTGCTCTTTGGACAAAATGTAGTCCTTTCTGAAAAGTGAGTGTAAGCTTTTATTTCTGGGCACAGTTGTGACGGTTGGAAAAGTACAGACTCATCTAATACTAATAATTTAGAACCGGTCAAACAAGAAAAAAAGAAACAAATTGATAAACAGTGAACCATGTAAAATTACAGCTGTATATGAAAGAAAACAGCAAATGTGATTCAATGTTTCGTCCCACCCTTCACAATTGCGACCATTCACCATTCCCATGTAAACGTTTGTGTGGACTGTGGATATAAATTTGGCGGAACAGTATGAACTATGTCACCTATGAACCCTTTAAAGATTAGCGGTACCAGATTTGGAATATGTTACTAATTCCTTTTGTAGAGCTCTCCTTTTCAATGATTTTTCTTAAATTACACCACCTACATAAAAATGTTCATATGAAATCAAGACAATCAACTGAATTTAAGTTGTGACCATTGGGATTAATGACAGAGCCTTTAATATGGTAAATAATTGTAAACCAATAATTGTAAACCAGACATTTTAAAAACGCAAGAGTCTCCGAACCTTTCACAGGCAGTTCATGGCCAATACCCATATACACATGTAATTCGGTACACAACAGCCTTGAAGTAGATTTAGGGGGTGACTCAAGGCCATATGCAGTGCTCAAGAGTTGGTCTATTTTTAGAAGAGTTTGCGTGGCTCATGTTTCATTGGTGGGTCAAGACGAAGTCCTCTGATTTCTCAACTGAAAAAGAGAAACAAAATAACTGTTGCGTGACTTCTCTGTTGTCCACAATAAAAATCCTGCCTCCAAATTGCACTCGGTCAGTAGGTAATGCAAAGCCCCAGTTTGCTATATGACCAGCATTAGGGCTCCTCATCTGCCTTTCGATCCTTAGCCATTTGGCTTTGCTTCTCTGTCCATGTGTGGATGAATGCGAAATGACATTTGAGGCAGGGAGGTTAAGCAGTTATCTGAATAGAGATTGTCAGGGCCTCCTCGTTTACCAGCCTGGAAAAGCAGAGTTGCTGAATGAGGGACATGAGTACAGGCCCTGACCTCCTGTCACACACTGTTACCTAACAAGGCCTCCAGAGATGCGGCCATTCGGGGAACACTTACCTGGGCCCCCCCTTTCCCTTGCCTTAAGAGAACACTGGGACCTCAGTAGATGTGTAACTCTAGTACTGTATACTATTTCTTGGTAACACTTTATAATAACTACACCCTATGAATCATTAGTTAAGCATTGGTAAATAGTTCATTAATCATTTATAAAG
>JBBPCX010000018.1:8585078-8604382 GCA_037974365.1 Hydrocynus forskahlii | reverse complement strand
TTGACCAATGGGAAATCAACACTGCACAGGCTTTTCTCCTTTTTCCAATTATTATGTGCCTTTAGATAAACCACCAGCTCTGTGTGTGTGTGTCTCTCTCTCTCTCTCTCTCTCTCTCTCTCTCTCTCTCTCTCTCTCTCTCTCTCTCTCTCTTTTTTTCAGGTGAACTTGGCTCTGAAGCAGAAGTCAGACATTGAGCACTACAGGAATAAGCTGAGGCTGAAGGCCAAGAGAAAAGGTTACTATGACTTCCCATCAACTGAAGACAGTGGCAGCTCCAAAGCCATGAGTCAGAGACACCGGCACGGTCAAGACAGAGCTGTTCACCCGCACAGCCCGGCAGCTCACACACCCGCCAGAGCACCGGAGTATGACGACGATCGGAGTTCCACCTACGTCAAGTCTAGCAGGAGGTCAGTGTGTGTGGGTGTGTAGATACGGGCATGTTGTGTACATTTTCAGTTGGATAGAACTAGTATTTTCGTTTATTCTTGAGGCATTGCATGTGCGAACGATTTGATCTTAGAAAAGTTTGTAGAAAAGTAAGTATAAACTCATATACTTAAATACTTATCTATAAACTGAGGCTTAAGTACTTTATTTATACTTAGTGTAGGTTACCATATACACCTATAGTGTATGTATACGCTTACATCCAAAAAGAATTGCTTAAATGTGGATATGCCATGCAGTGATGTTTAGCTGCTGTTTTTGATGAGTGGAGAAGAAAACTCCAAGCACTGTGATTGATTCGTGTCAGCAGTAACAAATATGCAGGAAGCAGTTCTTTTCACAAACGTGTGAGATGCTGCTGTCAGCGCTATAGGACATCTAGACACTACAGACTCTTTTGCCTATGTGCACTTCCTATTTTGCCTTCATTTATTGGTGTCAGGTTGTTTTTAAACATGATTTAAAGGAACTACTTCCCACACTCTCCACTGCTGTCCACAGTCTTCTCCACAAAAGTTGACATTTGTGGTATCTTGCACGTTCTTGTTTGAATATGATTTGTTGCAGGTGTCAACTTTTTAAGTAAACTCGAGGGCCTGATCTATATGCATGTGACCAGTTTTTTTAACTGTATAATATACTAGTATATAATATAGTACAGCGTGGCATAGTAGTATAGTGTAGCTAGCATGGATAATAAATAAATCATTGGATCATAAAAGAAGACTAACAAGAATAACATTAGCAACATAAAAATACATATTCATTCATACATTCAGCCAGTAAAATGATAAAACAAATTCAGCATTTTGTATAATACTACACATCATGATACATGATGCTACACGTCATGACGTTCCAAGAGCACCCGTGAATTTTGAAAAAATGCGTATTTGTGATGTGGTTAAAAAAATGCCAATAAATGCCTATTTTTAAAGTCTAAACCCTTAATATGCACCCAAAACGCTTTGTTTACATTTTAAACTGAGCTTAAAACTTAGAATTACTCTTAAAAACTTTAAAAGGTAAACCTGAGATACACGCGTGAAACTGTTGCGATGTGAGAATGCTGGACTGCGTCTGGCCGAGATGCGTAACAGGGCAGCAGCCAATCAGCAGCAAGGAGAAATGAATAACGCTCTCAGATTGGCTACTTTCAACCCTCCCGTCTTTGAGTACAGGGGTATTTCACCATCCCAAGACACGTTTTTGTATACGGTTGCTTTGTGTTCTCTCGACTGTACTAAAAAATGCATACAGTTATATTTTATATGGAAATTTAGCTGAATTTACGTTTATGTTACAAAATTAGTCAATTATATTTTTCTAAATAATTTAGCACTAAAATGCATGAAAAATTATATATTGCCATGAAAAAGCAAAAAAAAAGTGTAGGATATTTGCAGTTCCCCAAATTTACAGGGGTTCCGCAAAGAATTATTAGTTGGGTTGTAAGAAAAAATCTGTGAACAACTGAAGTCGCAGTTCAGAGTTCGCGGCTTCAGTCGTTCGCAGGGGTACACTGTACCTGGGAAATTAATTGCTCGTTCCAGTTCAGGCAGTTGGCAGTGTACTCAGACAGACAGTCTCTTTAGGAAGCAACTGACCGGACCGTTGGCATAAGAGCTTTAAGCTTAGATCTGCCCATTTTTCTCCTTATAGAAGCCTGAGATTAGGTGAAGCCGGCTAAAATATCTGTTGTTGTGTTGTAGTTGGAACAGATATCCATTGCTGACAGTACTGAGAGCCATTAGCTGACCCAGGACATAAGCTGTCCTTGTTTTGGCAGGGTTAACAAAAGCAAAACAGTGCCATCTTCCCTGGGTTTAATTGTTGGTTTTTATTTTTGAAGCTGATTATAAACTGAATGTAATCGTCAGTAATTGGCTCTTTACACTACAGCGAGGGGGATCTCCTGGTCTGCTCCAGCACTGTTGCCCGATAAGAGGATTTGCCTAATTTGGACTCCTTTTCGAGCCACTTGCACATTTGAATTCTCTGATTGTTTCAGTTTCGATCGCTTGTCCAGAGTCTTGTGTTTGGACAGTTGACATCAAAGCAAACAATATTGTATTTATCAAAGTCATTTAAATAACTGAATAATTCAACGTGGCAATACAGTTTATTATTTACATAATTGCAGTTCTATTTTGTGGGTAAATGAAACACTGTATCTTCCAAACAGACATAGTCCCCTGGATGGCAGTGTGTTCTAATCTGTTTAGACACCATGAAGGGCAGTGAAACGCTGGGGCTTGGATTGAGAAACACTGGATTAGGACAGTACATTAGCATTACATACCAGACGCTTTGAAGCATATGTCCAACAGTATGCAGATGCTCCTTCATTGACTTGAGGTTTAAAGGAATATCTGTCAAAAAAAAGCAAATTGAAACAATTTTCCACAGATGTAGTGAAGCAGGAGACATGTTTGGTGTCCAAATTTGGTTTGGCTTGCACTTCAAGGATAACGTTACTAACAAACACAAGAATGCAATAGTCCTTAAGTACATTCCCAAAACTTTCTCAATTCACTCAGACCATATTTGACTCTTCTTTGAGATGGTACAGAACTGTCAGTTTGGATAATGACACAGTGTGGCTTACTTTGGGCTAAAACACTTTCACCATGTACCCAAACACTGTGGGCAGTCATAGTAGATAACAGGAGTTCTGGGGGAGATGACCATTAAATTAAACCCATCTCCATTCATTATAATCTTCATGATTGGAAGATGTTGGACACGCAGGTGCCTGGATACATCTGGACAGATATTAACCAACAACAGAGATTTTAAACGTTGGTAATCGGTTGTTTGACTACATGACCTCTTCAAGGTCTGTACAGCTGAGAAGATTAAATACTGACTGCATGCTCTAATGCAGAACTCCTCTTGCTGTTTGCGATTTTTTTGCAGCACCAGTCCTCTGTATTGTCGAGGACATTGCTTTTGATGATTTTTTTTTTCCCCCACGTGGCAGCAGAAGGCTGTGCTGCTGTGTAATCTGCACTCTGCCTGGCTCACTGCACTGACGCGGGCTGCTGATGAAATCTGATGAAGCCTGCCTACGCAGCACGCTCATCATTTTGTGCTTAATAAAGTATTTCTTATCTGTTCACACTGCTCTCCTGTCTTTGTAAATCCCTCCATGGAACTAAGGGGAGATGTGTAATATGTGTGTTTTGTGGTTTCGAACTAATCCAAATTATGATGCCTCAACAGGTCACTCAAAAGAAGGGCAGATGATACACTTGTAATGTGCTCGGTTATTATATCCCATGGTGTTCTTTCTTGCTTTTTGTGTAATGGTGTGTGTTTTGCATTCGCAGGCACTCTCAAGTGAGATACCCCGCCTATCGCAGCAGGCAGTCCCTGAACAGCCCCAGCCCCGGCGGCACCGAGATGGACCTACTGGTCATGAGAGAGAGACCCAGGAAGGGCATCCGCAACAGTGGCTACGATGTGTGCATTTAATAGCGAAGTGTCTGTCTAACGCACATTTGTAACCGTTCCATTCTGCTCCATTCATCGTGAAATGCTCACACAATGTAAAGACCAGTTAGAAGGTTTATTAAATATCTGTCGCTATAGTTCAAGCAAAGACTGAACTCGCATCCATATGAGAGAGGTTACTCATAATTGGCCTTCCAGGGCTTTGGTGGTAGTATCACTACTGGGCCAAAGGACATTCAAAAGATAACGGAAAACTAATTAATGTTTTGTGTAAGAGACCTGAAGGATTTTTTCAACTGTTACTATGGAAACAGCAGCACACTCTTGTGGATGCTCTTGGATTACTGATGTACAAGGGAGGAGTATAAAGCAGTTTCTGAGTTTAAGAAAACTTAAGATTTAGGTCAGAAAAGGTCTGCAAACTACACATAATTTTTTTTATACACAGAGCAGTTTAACCAAAATCTCAAATGCAGAATAATTATGTAGAACGATGAATAACGGTGCAACGGTTTTGATGACACAAGACCTTCCTCAGGGGATGCATTTTTCTGAACTATAGCTTTCCCATGTTGTAGGAGTGAGGATATGGCTCTGCTGGTCTGAGTGAGAATTCATTGCTGCTGGGGAGATTACTGCAGATCCTGGTGGCTGGCCCTCTGCTTTATGGGGGGGGGGGGACCTGATTTATGAGCCCCAGCGAGCTCTCCTTCCACATGAGAAGTAGGACATGTGAGAGAAAGAGAGAGCGAGATATGGTACGAGAGGAACTATGGAACCGAAACTAAGCTAAATGCCATCGGAAGGCAGTGATAAATTCAAACAATCACACACCTGCAGTAGCTGCTGCCGGGCTTTATTACTAGACTAACTCAGAGGAGCTGTTTACGAGTGCATTCACTGCTATTAATCAGGGGAGCCAGAACAGAGGCGACTGATGAATAAGTGCATCTCTCCCGTGCAGTTTAAAGAACTGCCCAGGCCTAAAGTTATATTTTGATGTGTTGTATTTCACATCGCATGCTGTATTATGTAGTGTTTTGTAGCATGACATTTATGCTCAGCCTCAGTAGTTTAAGAAAATACAGGATTTTAAAAATAATTTTCATGTGTGCTTTCATCCATGTTTTCTCACTCACACCAAGCATGCATTAAGTAAATAGCCCATACAGCTAAACCTTGTAGTGTCACCTAATTCTGACCTGGCCTAGCCACTGATCTATAGCCTAATAATCACAACCGTGTAACTCTTAACCCAGTGAACAGAACTGTAAAGAAAACAGTGGGTCTTGGTCTTTATTCAAAGCAAAAAATGAATACCAGAGAAAAGGGTTTTTTTTTTTCTTCTTCTTTCAAAGATGCCAAACTAGGACAGCTATTTTGATAGCTAGCCACCAGGCTATGTTTTGCTGTTTGAGTGAACCGTTATCTCCACTGTCATGATGGAGACAGCAATTACAGTTATGCAAGCTTAATAAGATATCTGGTGCATTCAGCAGTTTAAAATAAATAGTACATAAATAAAAATAAATACATCCCCAAAAATACACCCAAGGCAGATCTTTTTTTTCCCAAAATCTCCTCTCTCCTTCAAGATACATCATCAGATCAGTTTTCCTAATCTTAACCTGGAAAATCTAATTCAGTACTACTGCACCATTGCAGCATGATGTGAGTAGGCATGTTTACAATTGTTTCATTTTAGCTGGAGTGTCCTGGATTTAACCAACAGGACCGTTTTCAGCAGCCTTTGGTCTAGCCAAAAATCAGACTTGCACAATTTCCCCCTCACCCCAATCAGCCAATAATTTTCCATTCATCCCAAATGTAGTCAATCAACCAAGATATGTTTGATGTCCAGAGCATCATGACTAATAAGTAACAGAACTTTGTTCTCCAACAGTTCTCATCATGCATACTACATGCCTAAATCATCACATGCTTGCCGTCTATGATACGAATTTAAAAAAAGACGTCTTTTCTAGGCATGCTTCACAGTGCACTGAGTAGCCTAACACTGTGTTGTAGATTCAGTTAAGTGACGCAGGTACAATTGCAGGGAATTTAGTAGTGTCTCAGTTTATGGCGTTTAAATAACCTTGCTGCTTGCGTTGGCTAGATGCCTGATTGGATTTATCGTGGAGTGCACACATTGTTAGTCAAATCATGTTCTAACCGATGTTTGTCCCTGAACTCCTTTAATAGGGTCAATTACTGGCCTTAATTGCTCATGAGACTACGAATGTTCACTTAAGCTGGCAGTGATCATCCTGATGATATAATTCAAAAGTATCTCTAAATTTAAAGCTGTGTTGCTCTGGCTGTTGACCTGTTCAGCCGAATGCTTTCAGAGGTGAGCAGACTGCAGAAGCTGTCTAGCAGACATTACCTCAGTGGACATTATTTAATGAGACTTCTAAAGGTCCCAGTGGCCTTCGGTTCTCCCTCTGGAAAGCCATTATTCTACAGTTTTGGTTTCAAGAAGCTCTTGATTAGCGAGATTAAATATGCTTGATTTGGCTTGCTAGGTTCATAAGAGGAAGTCTTAATCACATAAAATGCAGGTGAACCTGTTTGTATTTCTGTTCCTCAGACGGAGCCTGAGATCATCGAAGAGACTGACGTGGATCGACAGGCAGCACACCGCCATTATGGCTATGGGCGCCAAGCCAAAGGTCACTCCGAAACATCCACTCTGAGCTCACAGCCCTCTATAGACGAAGTCCGTCAGCAGATGCACCTGCTTTTAGAAGAGGCCTTCAGCCTGGCTTCTGCTGGCCACTCTACTTCCAGCAGAAGGCGCCACTACCACCACTCCCACCATCAGCACCAGCAGCTGGGCCCCTATAGCCCCGGGCCTCCTATTCCATACTCAGAGGTGGTGACCAGTGCCCCCGGCACCATGAACCAGAACCGAGGGGGCCTGCAGTGGATGCCAGCGTATGGGCAGGACCTCTATCAGTGCAGTCTGACTAAACCGGTGAGCTTGTACAACTTCAAAGGCCCACAGGATAATGAACTGGTAAATATGTACCTAGAAATTGTCCACTGTCCAGGGCTACATAAACAAACAGGCCTCATAATGTGTACACCATCCTGTATATCTTCAGGCATCATTTAAAAAAATGCTCCAGCTTTTCACATATCCAAGTCTCATCTCTGATAAATATTCACTGTCTAGACTTTCCGATTCACCCAGCTGCCAGAGATGGCCATGGGCTCTCCGCCCCCACCCATTCCCCCCAGAACAGGTCCACCTCCCGGGACCTCTCTGCGAAGGTGAGAGCAATGCTTACAGACTCAGAAACTCGCCAACAGGCCTTCAAAAGCATCTCTTTTCTATGTCTGGCTTTTGCAAGCTATTGCAAGCATTTGTTAAGAGTTGAAGTGCATGGTCTCAGCTATGGATTTTTGTTGCAGGCTGGCCATCTAGTGGTGGGTGTTAGGAGGTGCACTGCTGGTTAGCATTCAGAAGCGCATTCCTAATGACGTTTTCAATTTCCCCAGGTCCTCCTCCGATCTTGGCCCAAAGGCTCGAAGCTCTGAATCATCCGTGCCAGAGATGCAGAGTCAGCATGACAGCGCCCCCTATGTGCCAATCAGCAGAGCACCACTCCCACCTGTCACCACAGAGCCTATACCCAATCACTCAGGTTAGTGTGTGTGTGTGTGTGTGTGTGTGTGTGTGTGGTGTGGGGGGGGGTGGGGGGTTTGGGGTGCATGCGCATATGCTACAGACATGATTATAATTATTATAACCATTTTTTTGTACCACATTCTACTTATCAAATCAGTTGGTATTAGTCTTCAAACAGATGGTCAGGTATACATGGAATGTCAACTTGCAGCCACATCAGTCCATTGTGGACATGACTGGACACTGGTGGCTTATAGTAACGGATAAATGACTAAAGTACCAATATAGTGATTCCGAGTCTTGGTTTTAGAGTATTCCCATCCCTGCACATGTTAGAACCAAGTTTGTTTATGACCATTATTAGGTTTAGGCTAACTTTGGGGATAAGGTTAGGACTTGGTTGAATATTAGGTTTAGAGTTAGGGAAAGTACATTTTACAGACATTTAGTTAAATGCATGTTAAAGACAAGGCCAACATCTACAAGGCATCTACAGCTATTTACATCAAGTTTAACTGTATTTTTAAAGCGTTTTATCCGTTGTGAAGCTGACAGTTATCACTACATGCTCTTTGTGTGTCTTACAGGAAACCCAATCACTGCTGTGTATGCCATTCCCGCCAGCAGGCCAGGATACACAGGCTATTTCATCTCGACACCCCCGTCATCTTATCACAGTCCCTCCTGGATGTCTTACCCCCCGGAGCCGGAGGACGTGCCCTCTCAGTGGGCTGATTCTGTAAGGCCCCCTCTCACACTCCATGGCCTCACATCAAGGACCCCCAATCCTGTTTCACAACCTGGCTTAAGTCCAATGGGTCTAGCGTCTACTACTGTAGAGTAGCACATTTGAGTTAGTTCTTACCAGTGTGGTATGCTCTGACACTCTTCAAATAATGAATCTCAAACCCATGAGACTGTGGTGGTCCAGCCTCCCAAGCTGCTTCATTGTCTGAAATCACCAACATGATAAACTCTCATTACTTACACAGACGGCACACTGCTTTCATATGACAGATTCAAATAAATACAGAATATTTTTTAATCCTTAAAAAAAAATTTTGCCTGAGTGCTACTGCAATTTGTAATATGAAGATTATACCTTACTCTAATATGGGAGACTACACCGTTCAGCAAGTTTTCTGATTCTGATTCAAAGTTCGATGACGCATTATGTTTCCTTGACATTGGGTTCGCTAGCTAGCGAATGTCTTTCTATTTTATGGGGCACAGGGGTATATCCCTGGATTAAGTTAGTAATATTGACCCAGCTGGTTTCTATGATTATGAAATAGGCCCTACCTAAAGGGTACTAGCTTATATAGGCTGCAATTACACCAAAAGGTTATCATAGTAGTAGCTACATAGTACTCAGTGATATATCCTAGATAACTAACCCAGGGGATTTGTAAGGATGATGTCAGGTAGGCCAACTCACCAGGGGTGGGGAGAACCACCATAGTCAACACTTCAGTTTTTAAAATGACTTCTGACTGTGTTATTGCTTAAAATGAAACATATCTGGTAAGAACAAACCATTTTGCCTATTAGAGAGATGAAACCTGGACTAGAGCCCTGTGGATCATGATTGGTTGCTCACTCACGTCTCTGCATTTTTCCACGTCGTCCTTTTCTTTGGAGGCGGCGGGAGGGGACGGGGCATACTGTCGGGTCTGTTACTACCATGTGACCTGCCATTTTGCACAAGACTCCTTGTCAGTTTGGAATGTTTCTTATCCCTGTTGTGTGTCTGCCTGTTTCAGCCAAAATGCCTTCATGCAGTGTCTTTTTGCAGAACCAGTGTCATTTAGAAACCATTTGCTGAACTGAATTTATCGCTGACGTTGAATGGATGCAACAAAATACCGGGGTAGTTGAGCACATTTCTTCAAGTGAACACTTTTTTTTCCTTTGTTTAATCACAGTTTGACCGAGTGTTTGTGATTTCATATCTCATGGTCTTAACAAAAATAACCCATTCAAACAGGGTTCAAACAGTCTGTTTGAATCAGATACCAGATACTCATTTTTGTTTTGATCCTATACTGTTCCTTTCAGTTTTTTTTGTCTTGTTGTGATTGTCGTGTCCTTGTGTGCTTGTGTATTCTTTCCTTTTGACTAATTCAGTTAAGAAATTTGGCATACAGCTACAAACACTGAGACTACAAAGTTACACCTTTAGAATAAGAACATGCCTTCATACAGCAAAACAGTTGATTCCTGTGTGACATTGTAAAATAACAACTGCTCCACTTTCAGGTGCCCTTGCCGGGCTATGCAGAAGCCTTTCCGCACCCACGTTACCCTCAAGGCAGTCCTCTTCTGTGGAAGCACAGCCAGGGCATGTCTCCTCAGGGGGCACCAGAGCAGCCCCCCTCTCCGTCCACTGCAGCGTCCCAGCAGAGCCTGACTGATCCTGGGGACCTGATCAGCCCCGACACCCCCCTCAGCAGCCTCTCCACTTCTGCCCTGGTCAAGGCCATTCGTGATGAGGTGGCCAAGCTGGCTAAGAAGCAAGCTGACATGTTTGAGTTCCAGGTTTAGAGCTCCCTCTGGCACCTAGGAGGACAAACTGCACACTGTTGTGCCATTCTTGAGCTCCAGAAACTTTTCGGGATTCGTGCTGAAAGGTCGGCAATGAAAAACTTTTGTACAGAAAGGATGCCATGTGCTCTTGTATTCTAATGGATACGTCTGTTCCTGCAACTAAAAGGTTTATGTGTTTTCTAAAAAGCCTGCTTGTTGTTTCTACAGCTGTGCTTCCCCTCTGGCATTTTCCCTCTGGCATTGTAGTGTAACATCAAGATGAACTGTTGATGGATTTTTGGACACAAGGCACATACCATCAGCGCCTCTACTGTCAAACCTCACTCAAATCCCAATCTAGCAAGGGTGGTATGTTGAATTATGATCATGATGAAACGTATACAAGTACACTACGGCGAGATCTTGTGCATTCAGTAGTAATGACTCCATAACCTTATCACCACATATTGCAGATTTGAGTGTGATACTGTTAAGAGTGTGATAAGTTAAGTTAAAACAGGGCATTTTCTTTTTTTCAGACCACTTACTCCTAGATCTTACTTTTTAGAACACATTTTATGTTAAATTGCTTGGTTCTTTGGTCTTATATTGAGTAAATGATAAAGAAAATAAGATAAAAATTCCTCGTCATACCCGGTAAAATTCTGACTAGGGTCAGATGTACAGAATCAGATTTTTTACAGAATAAAATGTTTGTTCATGCCCAAACTAATTTTTAGTTACATGTAAGGGCTTTCTTTTAAAATTTAATATTGTAAAATCACTATGCTAAAAAGTTTTTTTTTTTGTTTTGTCTCCATATTTCTACATATTTTGTGAACAATTTTCTTTACAGTAGTAATATTTCAGTTCTTTGTGACTGTGTTATACTGAAGGTCTTGAATTCAAAGATATGATTGTATTGTAAATTTTACTAGTACTGTAAAAAAAAAAAAAAGAAGCACTTTATTGCCAGTCGTGTACGGATAACTTTCAAGGTTGTGTAAGACAGATAAAGAACATTATCAATCACAAGTCAGTGGAAAGTCAATATGATTATCTTTCTAGGTCATTCTAGTAATGCTTTGTGACACTTCTTTATCTTTTAGCACAATTAATGTATGTCATAAAAACTTAAGTGTTTTTCTATAACCTGATTGAAATATTAAATACATGCTGGCCATTGATGTGCCATAAGAATTGCTTTAAATGTCTGTGCTTATTTGGGTCATTCCTGTGTTTTGCATTTGACCAAATAAGCACAGAAGCTGAATCGAGTTAAATTAGAGGCTTGTACAGACCTCCTGGTGGAACTGTCATTCTTTTGTGTTGCAAACTTTTCATCCATTTATTTTCTGATGGCTGTGTTTCTTTAGTTTTCTCTCCATAAAGAATATGGAAATGTGAGGTTGGAAAAAGAATGATTAAGGCCTGTATAATATTAAAACCAAATGTTTGTGTATTGCCCCTCCCCACACCAAAAAACTTGCCCTGAGCTACTTGTTCTTTTTTCGTTTCATTTATGCATTAATTCTTATATTGACTTTGACTGTTCATATGTATAAAAAGCATTTTTTTCTCCATCTGTAAAAGCTTCCGTGCCAGACTGTTAGCTACAGGCAAAGCTACCTAACATAGTTAGAGGAAGCACTTGTAACTTAGAGTCTGGTACCCAGACTGCATTTATAAATGCTTTGCTGGTGAGTGTTTGCAACTGATATTTGCAAATAGACATGATCGTCATTACTGATTTTTTTTTTGGTAAGACTTTGTGAATAACAGACCACATCACACTACTGATTCTGAAACCTAAATAAGAATCTAATAAAGCAATGATGAAGGAAGCAGTTTGTGCCACATGTAAGGATCTATCTATCTCTCTATCTCTCTATCTCTCTATCTATCTATCTATCTATCTATCTATCTAAAAGTTAAGTTCAGCAACCGGGTAAGTGAGCAAAACAGTTATTTTATTTGTATTTTTTCACAAAAGGCTGCTTCTTTTGAAATGACTCTCACTTCAAGATCCCTTTGTTTCTTCTTTTCACACTGCAGTGCTCAACCCTGGCGATATACAATACAAGTTATATTACATACAACACAGATGACCATCATGATAAGCTACCTATTTCATCAAATATGTCAAAAAATGTTTTTTGTCATTTCAATCATTAGCCTATGACCCATTGCTAGACTAGATCAATGTCACATGTGAGCATAGGTGTTACGGGCATTTCTTAGAATACAGAAATCAGTTTATGTGGATTCATGTAGATACAAGCTTATAGTTATGTTTTTCTAAGACAGGCCCAGGTACACTATATGGACAAAAGTATTGGGACACATCTCAATTATTGAATTCAGGTGGCCCCTTTACTTCCAGTGAATGGCGACCTTAATTAGACATTTTGGGCAACACCATGCTTCCACCTTTATGTACATAGTTTGAGGAAGGCCCTTTTCTATTCCAGCATGACATTGCCCCAGTGCACAAAGCAAGGTCCATAAAGACAAGATTGGTTGGAAGACCTTGAATGGCCTGCACAGAGCCCTGACCTCAAACCCATCCAACACCTTCAGGATGAACTGGAACAGAGATTGCGAGCCAGTCTAATGCAATGTTGCTGTGGGTGTAATGGTAAGGTGCCCCAATACTTTTATCTACAGTGTGTATAGGCCTAGCCTGTATCTTATAATGCACAGACTGAGGATTTGCCGAAAACAGACTTCTAAAGTTAAACTAAATGTGATATTTGAGTCGGTTGATGTAGTTTTGCCTTAACACATTACATGTTCAGTTGTCAGACTCGTCTTCCAGCTGGCAGAGGAGCTCTAATTCTTTGAAGCGGATGAACAACTCTCCCACGTCGGCCTGCTCGCTCCAGGGCTCAGCGGCGCACTCCGGCGGGGGAGAGAAGAACTCCATCGGTTGGTACTCTGCTGTGATCAACTTGCTGGTAACAGGCCACGGTCGGGGCTCCAGAGGGCTCAGATCGTTGTCGGTGGACCCAAACATAAACTCCCAGTTACCCTCGATAACATGTGGGGGATCATATAGGGAAGGAAAGAAGCACTGGTTAATATTCATACTTAGTCCTTATTTCTGTCGTAAGAGCAAGTCAGTCAAAAACACAGACACTTCTAAATTTTAAAACATGCAGATCTGCAGCCACGGCGTCATAACACTCCCTAAATGAACAAACTTACAAATATTTAATTGTAAACAACAATTAGCCCCGACGGCACATCCTGATTGGCTGAGAAGCGTTCGGTTCGTAATTACGTCAGGGCCTTTTCACAATTACTGTATCATTCCACTGCAGGCAGTTAATGATTGGCTACTACAATGCGCATGGACAATTTTCTTTCTGGGCAGAAAGAAAACCCAAATATCCTACATTACCTTTTAAAGAATGCGCCTCACACTGCAGACAGAAGAAAACTGACTGCAGGCCAGCATCAAAACTTCAACGGGTGTCAAAATTTCAACTGCACTCCGGCAGAAACACTGAGAATACAAACCAACGAACAGGATGGTCTGTGAAAAGATTTACAGGGTGATTGAACAGAGACACGCCAAGGTACATAAATAAATAAAAATCAACCAAGCGATAAATATATTCCCAAATTTCCCAAATTCCCACAGAAACACTCCAAAATCGTGTGAAAAGCCTTCCAATAGGAGTGGAAGCTGTTATAGCTGCGAAGGGGACCAACTCCATATTAAAGTCTATGTATTCGAAAACAACGTCTTTCAAGTGTGCCGGTGTAGTGGGCAGGCGTCCCAATACTTTTGTCCATATAGTGCATCACGATCAAATGATTTATTATCTGCTGTCAGCTTGGCGACTCCTTGCAGGCTTGAAGTTCAGTGTTGTCAGAGCAGAAGTATACACCAAAATTAACGTTTATGAAATATGGTTTTAAAAATTCTAAAATCAACACTTGGTGCTGCTGTGTATAAAATCCTCCAGGAAAAAAATGCTGTACTACATTGCATAGATTTTTTTTCCCTCCTATCTAAATACTCTAAATTTAGAGTATGTTAGGAAGGGTTTTTTGCATTGTCCTTTTTATGCCCTGGCAGAGGAGCTCTAATTCTTTGAAATGGATGATCAGCTCTCCCACGTCGGCCTGCTCGCTCCAGGGCTCGGTAGCGCCCCCCGGCGGGGGGAAAAGAACTCCTTCGGTTGGTACTCTGCTGTGATAAGTAAGACCTAAGTGTTTCAAAAGATGGTAGAAATTAGTATCAGTATACCTTGTCATGCTTCATAATGGTGCATGGTGGATGATTTTGTACCTAATATCTCTATAGCTGGTAGAAAGAAAAAAGCAACAGGATAGTGTAAGTGTGGAAGTATTTAAAACGAGGAAACATGGGGAAATATGCATTTTTAATAGTTTACAGGCAGGTTGGAATACGTCAGTCCAACGTTGGGGCCAATTGCACAGTTGCATGTGCCAAAAATCTGTATGTTCTTTTATAACAACGATTTTTAACACTGGTCTGTCTGATCATCTCATTTTATTTGTACTGTTTCTAAAATGCTACACACTCCTGTGTATTTAGCTATACTTTAACCAAACTAAAGATTTTTTTTTATGTATGCATATTAGTACCTTTAACCTCCTTTGTTACTTCCTGTAGATGCTAAAGGCATCAGCAGTAAGAGAGGTGTTAGAAGTGGATGACCACATGGCAATTAAGGTGGACCATAGTTAGAGCTACTTTGGCAGCTTCCCCCCCATTAATTGACCGGTTACATAAGGTTTAGGTTGAAAGAGAATAACACTTTAAATGAACGGCTGCGAATCTTGAGAGCCCTCAGCATTCAGCATGGCTGGGAAGCTACATTTGAGATGTTGTAGGACATTTGTGTGATTTGTTAGAACACCTGTCTGCTGAGTGGTACTGGTGTAACCATGGATTCTAAGTTGTTTGTGAAAGAGGTATGCTTTTTGGACAGTAATAATCCCAATAAATAGATCTCTTAACCCTGATAACATTTATGTGCATATATAATTCCGTGTAATAGTCTGCAAACTCAAAATGATCTAAAACTATCTACCAAATGATCTAAACATAAATGTAGCTTTTGTTTGGCAAACTTTTATTCATTTGTTGAATGAACCATATTGCAAAAAAGTAAAACATAACTGTCACGTCGGGCATGGGAAAAAGACGCGCGAACACTGGAAGAGTACTTTAGAGACAGTTTCTTTTTAACACAAATCACTCCTCACTCTCCAAGCGAGAGCACACGTTCAAAACTCAAAACAGTCCGCCCTGCACTCGCTCCAGAAAGGTGTCCCTCGTGCCAGGTCCTTACGTAGATACGGTTTCTTTTTTTTTTGCTGAGGTCACTCCGTCTTGGAAGACACAGACTGCTTCAGTTTGAAAACAAACAGAGGTGTTTAGCGGAATCTGTGTTCCTTCTTCCTGGCTCTTGTGCTTTCCCTCAGGCGTGCTCCGCCCTTCTCTTGAAATTCCCCTTAGTCCGAGTTGGCACCAGAGCGCTGAACGAGACCCCTCACGCCGACACATGTAGGCTGGCTTGGTTGGTGTCCACACAAAGAGTCCCTGGACCAGCTGGGCTAAATACACACATACTCACCCCACACAGCCACTCACGCGACGCAGACACTTTAACATAATCAGCTCGGCTCACACAAGACAGGTGGACATGTCATTAGAAGCCTGGGCAACCCCGTCCCCTAATTAGCGAGCTCCTCGCCTCAGCTGGGTCGCTCAGACTCCCAACCACCACACATTCCTCTCACTAAACCTACCTGGTCCAGAGCTGCTCGCACCTAGTATTCAGGCGAGGGGCTGCGCAATCGAGGTGGCCTAGACGTAGCAGTAACATTTTAAATTTGCTCATTTTACAGACTTAAGTACTTGTTCCCAAAATCACCCTCAAAAATGTTGATTTTCACATTTTTTAAAATTTATTATAATTTATGTGTTTTCATTGCTGCACTATAAAATATATCCTGTGGAATATATCCTGTAGAATATTTTAAAATATCTCCTGTCGTGAGTGTCTCACTGGTGCAATAGAAGCCACAGTTGTGGCCCCTCATTCAAATGCAGTAATATTAACAAACTCATTTTTTAAAAATTGCCATCAGTCTGTTTTCTCATCATCCGCTGTCAGAACTCACCCAACACCATAGGCTTTAAATGTGTTGAGCTTTGTTGAGAGAGTTCAGTGGAAGGCCCGGGGTCTAAACAATGACTGTATTCAGTGTACAATGAAAGCCCAACTGGGTGTGAGTTTAACACTGGTGATAAGAGTCAGTGGCAGTAAATAATCTGAGCAAACTGGACTTGAAATGTGTATTTAGGTATGTAAAGTTCAAGCTTGATTTGTTAGCAGGCAATGGTACAATTGCAAGTTTGTCATACCCCATAGGTCGTCACTGAAAAGGTCCTGAAAATGATCTGTAGTGTGAGAACCCTGATCCCTGCTCTTTTAGCTTCAATGGCAATTTGTTAGTTCTGAAGACAAGATGATGTGGACCCCTAAACTAAACAAGCCACAATTATTATTTTTTCTACTTCTTCGTCTTCATCTTCCTCCTCTTTTGATTCTCTTTTTCTACTTCTCCCCTTCCCTTTACTATGTATTTTATCACATTATTTTATTACATGATAGTTTTTAAGGCTTTTTTTGATTAAATGCATCGTACCTTAAATGACGCTTCCCAATACATACTTTTTTCTCGCTTTTCTTCCTTAACTCATCTCAGCCTGTATGTTCTATTCTAAGATTGTGAAATGTGCCTGAATTACACACACCAGATTTTTTTAGATGTCTAGTAGCAAGATTAGCCTCCTTTAGTCTTCAGAATAATGGTCTTGGCATGGTCTAACTCAGGTCTGGTCCTGAAGCTCCACCATGCTTCTTGCTCCAAGATTCTAATGTTTTGATCATTTGTATTAGTAATTATAATATACAGGTAGGAGGAAATAGTGAACACAAGAACAGCAGACAAGTTTAAACAGGTACAAGTGACATTAGAAAGTTTGTCATGTTGTCATGAATCACTTAGTAGTCCCCTCAATGATGAATTTTCTCAGTTGCACATAATACATGGTACATGCCACATGTAATGTTTTATTCTAACATATTAAATTCAACAATTTAATAGTGATTGTTATCTGTAGAGGTTATGTACTTATTTACACTTAGAAAACGAGCAAAAACACGTTATTTGACTGGGGATGTTGCGCTTGACTGAACCTACCCATTATCTTCTGGAACAAACTGACCAGTTTTTCACATGGATCGTTCAACAGGTCAGAAGCAATAGAATCTGTCCTTCAGCTTAGATCGTTTTGGCTAAAGACTTAAATTAAAGGACAATTTAAATAACAATTTGCCGTCATATCCTCTCTTATCTTGTGTGCACATGTAATCCACAAGCACTAATTAGACCCCAGGCAAATGCTTCGGCATCACACAGTTTCTCATGAGATATTCATGGCTGATAACTGAAGATTTAATTAATCAGATCAGTGGTTGCTGAAATCATGGGAAAATGTCATGACATTTGTTTTATCCAAGATACCTAATCACCGAACATCGGACATAATTTTGCCAGGTATTTATCTTGATTAATTATTAAGTTTACTTATTAATTATAGGTTAAATAATTTTCAAAAACTTTTATTTGAATTTAGATCTGCCTCCTACAGTTCCATTATAACTGTCACGTCAGCAAGTGATTGCTTATTTGTAACGCATGTTTAAGAAAGCAAGTTATTTTCCTCTGTGCTCAAGGAATGCACTGTTTTTACTAAAAATACATCTCTTGCTTGTCCCGTCTCCCTTAATCTGCTCAGGTTTAGAATTAGCTTTGGTTTAGAGTTGGACAAGAGTTCTCATGCAGTTCTCAGTCCCCTGCAACTAATATTTTTGTGAGATTTTCTCAGTATATTTTTAATAGGCACGGGTGTGCTCTAGCATGCAGTGTAAAAAGAAGGGGGCCATTTTTTCATTGCATTTCCTCTTTTAATTCCCCTTTTCTCTCATGGTAGGTTCCCTGAGACCAGAGAAGAAATAGCTGCTTTATCAGATAGAAAGTTGAAAGCTTCTTGAACTCTTTGTATTTTCTGTTTATTCTTAATCTTTCTCTGAGTTAGGGGAATTTTTTTCTTGCTTTTCTGACTGTGTCTTCCTAAACTCCACTCAGCCTGTAAGTTCTATTCAGAGATTGTAAAAATGCACCTGAATTACACACTCCAGTTTTTTCGGTACCTAGTAATGAGTTGTGCCTTTTTTAGTCCTCAGAACAGGGTCTTGACATGCTCTAACTCAACTCTGATCCTGAAACCCTACCATGCATACTTTGGTCCAGTCTTGCTCTAAGACATTGTGTTTTGATCAAAGTATTTTTGTTAGTAACTGTAGTATACAGTCAGAAGGAAATAATGAACACAAGAACAATTAAAATAAGACAGCCAGACAAGTCAGGTTTGAACAGGTACAAGTGATATTAGAAGGGTTGCCATGTTGTCATGATTTACTTAGTAATCCCCTTTATAACATAAATTTTCTCACATTGCACATAATGCATTGTATCCTTAATCTGGTAGGCATAAGTTGGAGGTAACACATCTTTCCACTTATAGGATAAGTCTACTGACTAAAAGTCTGCTGGGCCAGATGGTGGCCTGGTGGTTATGGAATTACCCCTCCAATCAGAAGGCCAGGGGTTTGAATCCCAGGACTGCCAGTGGCACCACTGAGGTTCCCTTAAGCAAGGTAAAGTCCCCACACTCTGCTCCCTGGGTGCCCCGCATTGGTGGCTGCCTGCTGCTTCGCTTGGTGAATGGGGTAATGCAGAGAAAGAGTTTCACATTGTTCACACTGGGTGCTGTCATGTGTTCACATGTGACTAAAAGGGGCCACTTTACTTTAAAAGTGAAGAAAAATCTGCCATGTCTGCCTGAAATTTAATGAAGTTAACATCATCAGGAGTAACTCTAAATACTGGTTTAGGAAGAGTGCAATGAATTGACCATAGTAGATTCTGGAAATATAATATCTTTGAGCATCTCCAAAACATATGAAGTAGTGTGGCTGGGGACTGATTGCATCAAGATCAGTATCGCTCCTAACTTGGGACCACTGAAGCTGATGCACAGCATCTACAGGGAGTGCAGAATTATTAGGCAAATGAGTATTTTGTCCACATCATCCTCTTTATGCATGTTGTCTTACTC
>JBBPCX010000018.1:8560660-8577826 GCA_037974365.1 Hydrocynus forskahlii | reverse complement strand
TCGCCCTATCTTTCTTTCTTTCTCTCTCTCTTTTTCTCCCTTTCATTTTCTTTCTCTCTTTTGCACTTTAGTTTTCTCTCTCTCTCTCTCTCTCTCTCTCTCTCTCACTCTCTCTCTCTCTCTCTTTCTCCATCTCAATTTCTTCGTTCTCTTTCTGTCTGTTGTCCTTTTTACCTGTTTTTGTCTCTTTTCTTACTCTCCATTTCTTTTTATTTTTTCTTCATTCACTGTGTTATTTTCTCTTTCTGTCTCTTCCCTCTCCCTTTTTATTTTCTCTCTGTCTCTCTCTCTGTCTCTCTCTCTCTCTCTCTCTCTCTCTCTCTCTCTCCCCCTTCCCATATCTATGAGTAATAGTTCACAAAGACAAAAATATATTTGTGGATTTGGTATGGTATGAAGGATAGTCTGTGATTTTATTTATTTGTATTGTCTGTTGTTTTTTATATTTTATCTGACATCACTAAAGCACACTGTGTCCACCACCTCCCTTCGACACATCATAGCAGCGCAGTGCAGTCATGACATAAATCACTGTAATTAGATGTGGAGGATAAAGGGAAAAGCATGTTATAAACAAGACATTGTTTCTGTGTGTCCCTGAATCAGCCTCTGAAGGACATCATCTTTCTCATATGTGAGCTCAGTGTCCTTCATTGCTGCCTCGTGTATTACATCGAAGACGTTTCCATGACGCAGTACATGCACAGCAAACATTTATCCAGACATTCTGTTAGAGTCAGCAAGACTTATGCTGATCTTCTGACCCTTTTCAGTGGTCAGAGTGAACTGTATAAACTTTAACATGTCATTACTCTGGGAGCCCATGCAATTTTCATGAAAATAGCAATGCAGATGGTTGGAGAGTCAAAGCCTGGCATGTACACAGCCGAAAAAACGACTGCTTTGTCACTTCCAGGGGAACTATGCTCGTATTTGCCACACATCAGAGATATAATGATTGATCTTTCATCAAAGACCCTGCTTTGTCGGGTTGCGTAAATAAATCCAACTTTGAACAGCTGTCGGAGTCTAGCCGCTGCAGCGAGTTTGCCGTCACCACGCAACAAAACTTTCCTCCACACACACAGCTAATTTTTATTTGTAACCTCTACCCCTTTTGTTCTATGCTGTCCCCCAGGAGACTCTGACTTTTACCTCATTTCACTTGCACTGAAGGTGAAACAAAGAATATTAGTGCTTTTTGCAAAGAGTAGCCTCATTTATTGGACAATTTATGTATTGTTGCAGTCGAGGTGCCAGGCATGTCAAAAAAGAAAAAGAAAAAAACCCCAACACCTCTTGTCTAAATTCTCGTAACTTTCATCCCTCAAGTGCATTGATATGCATTAATACAACACCACCAGTGACCTCTGATACCTCAGTCCTTGCCTTTGTTCTTTTTTCTTTTTTCTCATTTTATTTCATTTTTTACAAGTTTTCATGGGGGTTTCTGGCAACTTTAGATACGGATAAAGCTGACTGTTGTTTTTCTGTCACAAGAGATCAATCCTAAGCTTGTGGAAAATCCAGTTCAAGACCACTTGCAAATCTTCATTACCACAGGACTAACTCATGCATTTGAAGTGTCTTCTGTGATACGTTAAATGTCTGTACGCTTGGAGCCACCAGGGCTGTGTCCAAGGATACATCAGTGTATTGCAGGTGAACTACATGTGCCGATGTACACTGATAGAGTCATGACTGCATTAATATATATATGTATTACTTTTACATGGCATTTGTATGAGGTAAAGAAGCAGATACTTTAAGTGTGAGGTTGCAAACTACATGTGGCAAAAGGACTGGGAGTTCTTTTTGGTATTAAAAGCAACATTGGAGAAGAATGTGTTGCACTCCAGTCGCTTCTGTTTGCATGTTCAGTTCAGAAATGGAATAAAGACTCTGCTGTTGTGTGCAGACGAGGTGAGCTTCTTCTACTAACTGTTACTAACCAGGGAACCCCTTGTTAGTTGTGTACTGCAGTTAGTTTCACTGGGGTCAGTCTGCTGTGGTTAACAAATTATAATTCTCCTCAACCTTATTTATTTATAGTTTTTGAAACTAAAAGGTAAAGAAAAACACTGACCAAAAAGTCTGTTGTTCATCAGGTGTTTTCTCATTGTGTTGTATCAATGACAAAACTCGTGTGTAGTAGCCAACATTTTCCTCTCGCAAATCAAGGGTATTGCTGTTCTTGGACTGCTGGTGGCACCACTGGGGTACCCTTGAGCAAGGTACTGTCCGCTGGCTGCCCACTGCTTCACTTGCTGAATGAGTTAAATGCAGAGAAAGAATTTCACACTGTTCACACTGTGTGATGTGCTGTGGTCTGTTCATATGTGACTGTGAGGGTGGTACAGCAGGCAGTACCTTGCTTTCGTTTTCATTCAATTACACTTTAAAATACAAAAATAAAATTTAAAGCAAGAAGTCAAGACTAAGTCGATGCAACCTAAAAATATAGAGTTTTAAAGGAATGTGGGAATTATGTTCCCTGGGCACTGAAGATGTTCTCTTGAGGGTACCGCCCCACTGATGTGAGGAACACCTGTTCAGTACCTTGGACCATTGGAACATTCCTGTGAGCATCTGATTGCATTCAATCATGAGGTCAGGTCTTGATGATTTTTTGATGTTGGATGATTTTTTTTTTTTCTGGATCACAAACATCAACCCTTCTCTTTATCATAGTTACATTGCTCCACAGCTCAGTGCTTTTTATCCCCCCTAATTTCCCTCCCATTCTATTGGCAATGCTTTTCTGTGCAGAATACACAAGCTGTGTGTGCAACTGAATGCCTGTGGGAGCAACGGGTGCACCTTGAAGTCGCTGGGATACTTTCTGAAGTATTTGGAGGACTTTGTATGTGGAAAGAAAAATGCACTAGAAAGCACAATGCGTACGTGCTCTTCAGTCACAGACAAAGTAAAAAAAGGGAAGTTTCAGTGCAGTTGGAGAAACAGTGATAAACCACATTGTGTGCATGTAATCAGAAGACTATGACATCATGTTTGATCATTTTTAAACACAGCACAGAGTGCTAAGTAATACAGTTGGATGGGGAAAGAGAAAGCAGCATACAAGCTGAAGCTGAATGAGACTGGGTGTCGTCCTTATAGCTTTGCACAGACTCATTATTTGATTTAAAGAAAAGGCCCACAGGGCTTTGATGCTTTTAATGGCGTCTCGGCACAGTATTGCCATTCTGACAATTACCGCAGAGCACACCACCACTTATCTCCCTGAAGCAGTCCCCGCTCCATCCCATCCCAGTCCCCGCTGCCTGATTACAGGTATAAATCTCACCTCTCCCACTCCTCCAAATTAATGAAAGCAGCAGCCAGGGTAGGTCTCCTCTCACATCCCAGCAAGGGGTTACATTCCATCACCCCAAACCCTGCAGAAATGATCCCACTCCGTCTTCTCTCTTTCTCTCTCTCTCTCTGTCTTGTTTATTACCTCTTCCACCTTGTCAGTGTATTTTACCTGCAGTAATTAGCTTTGGAGGCCTGCAAAAATAGAGCTTTTATGATGGCATACATCAAATCTGCTGAACAAATAGGCAGAGTTGGCCCCTGAAAAGACATGGCCATTGTCCCTCTTCAGAAATTTATTTTGCTAACGATCGTAAAAATGAAGACGTTACAGTTTATTGCCAATAAAGAGAGAGAAAAGGGCCTGCGTCTTCATGATTCAGAGTCACAATCTGAAGCTGTATTTGTCTGAAGTGAAGAAAGGCCGTGCATGGGTGGACTTTTGCATTTGCCGGTATTGAAACAATGGGCTTTTTCCCCTGATTTTGTAATCTTCCCAAATTACACTAATTAATGTTCATAGCATTTATTGAAGAAAAAAAACAACTGGACCTGTATGGGAAAAAAAAACAGTTGTCCTTTTATTTACTAAATCAACCACTTAACCAAATGTAGTTAATAATTGGGGTAACTCAGACATTTTTGTCATGCATGAACACACATGAGCAGTGTGAAATTCTTCTCTGCATTTAACCCGTTTAACCCATGCAGTGGAAAGCCGATGATGCACCCAGGGAGCAGTGTGCATGGATGGTACCTTGCTCAAGAGTACCTCAGTGAGGCCACTGGCAGTCCTGGGATTCAAACCCATGACCCTCTGATCACAGGGGCAACTCCCCTATGTGAGGATCGAACTCACGACCTTCAGATTATGGATCTGATCAGAGTAGTACTTTCCTGTCTGTGCTGGAGGCCCACCTGCCTTGCACAGTTGACCATTTTTCCTGATCTTACACACTCGCTTCAGTATTTTGATTGGGTGTACTGGGAGCATGGAAAATCTAAACTTCACTTACACAGAAGTTTTCCAGTTATTAAGTTGTTGCTGCAAAAGGCTACACAACCAGTTATTAACTTCAGGGACCAATTGTTTTTTTTGTTTTTTTTTTGTACACTGGCAATATGATGTTGCGAAACTTGTTTCCTTCAGTAAAATGATAATTTAAAACAGTTTTTTTTTCTCGTGTCCTACATTACATTTTGCATGATGACCGGAAACCATTTGCTGTGACATGATAGAGGAAATTAGGGAAACAAATACTTTATCTCAGCACTTTACCTAAATAGCTGTTCAATGTTTTGCTGTGGCTTAGGAGGCTGTGGTCATCAATAAAGTAGTACGGTTCAGCTTGGGTATGTAGATGAAGACCTCTCTAAATATGCATGACTGATGAAGGCACTTTTCTATAATGTTAATGTACATTAGGCCAGTTTTCTGGGCAGTTTGTCAAGCTGACTTTGCTTTGACCTAGACAACACGAACACTGGGTTCAAAAGTTAAGATATTTCCTCACTTGTCTAATTGGTATACTTCATCACATTTAAGCATCTTACCCATGGTCATTTGTTGTGCTGTTGTTTTGCCAAACCTGTAGTGTACGCTCAGCACCTTTGGGGGTGCTGTATTTCACTATAGACACCGGATGCCTCCATGCTGCAGCACCAGAGATCAAATCTAGCAGGCTGGACAGAATTATATTAAAATTGTTCATTATTATTCAGAGTTTTTTGCTCATTAGAGTCTAACGAAGTCTTAGGACTTCTTTTAAAAGTACTATTGAGGTGGATTTTGTTGGCTAGATAGTAAAAGCCTGAAGACTTACCTTTTTAGACAAGCCTATGGTAGCCTTTGTTTTATTTTATATTCTGTATTTTACAACTTCTATGGAATTGTTCAACACTTTATAAACAGAATGTACTTATTTACTGACGAAAACAGTTTAAAGACGACTAGCCTGTGACCAGTGAGGAATCTGGACTGTGATAAGAGACGAAAATGAGAATCTAGATATTTGGCTTGTATTGTGTGGCATATTCAGTGCATTCTCATGTGGTCCTCTTAAGGGCCTGACCATGCATGCATTCCACCACTCATAGCTCTCAAGGCTGGCTGCAGTTCTCCTTTAACCCTGGAGGTAATTGCTTGTCTCTCAGCCGGCTCAGACGGTTGGCATACTCACAGACGCGCTTCTCATCAGCCTGGGTAAATACTTCACTGTGGGATAGGGTGAAGAGGAGACTACAGAGGAAGGTTAGAGTGAGGGTAATCAAAATACCATGAAAGGAGTCAACTCGGGATAGAGAACTCTCTCTCCCTCTCTCGCTCACTGTACTATATTCACACTCTCACATTTGCTATTTTTGATGACTTAGAAATAATCCTACAAAATCCTGGTAAAAGTAATTGATGTTCACTAGTGTATCTAACTTGCTAACTTTTTATACGCTATTTTTATGCACAGTATCAGCTTTTTTTTTGGCCACATTTGTCACACTGGTTTCAGATTCTCATACAAAATATCACGAAATCAAGGAAAACATACGCAAATACAAAACAGTTTAAAAAGATCATCTGATTAATTGAAGTTTTTTTCAACATTTATATTATTCACATGAAAAAGTCATTTCTCCTAAACCTAATTGCTGGATATGTGATTTGACAACAGCAACTGCAACTGAACACTATAACTGGAGACCACTGTTTCACATCATTGCAGAGGAATTTTGGCCCTTTATTCTTTGCAAAACTGCTTTTTTTTCCATCCACATTGCTGGAATTTCAAGCATGGTCCAGCCACAATCTCTTAGTGAGATTCAAGTTTTACCCTAATTTTATTTTTTGAGTCATTTAAATGTGGATTTATTTTTGGTAGGCTAGTCACTTCTGGGAAGAATCATTACTGTCCCAAATTTTCTCATGGCTTAGACTGTGGTTCTGAGGCCAATTACTTTCTTAATTATTTCTTCTGGAATTTCTTTAGAACATAGTATGCCTCTTGTTGAGACCGTTAAGCCCAGTTCACATTGCTCAGTTTAAGCGATTCAGCAACGTTAGATTCAGCACCATTCACAGTAATCAGACCTGGCTGTGTCCCATCTAACTGATCCCAATTAGCAACCAAATTTGGGTAATTGGTTGAATGAGTAAATAATGAGGCAAATACTATTTCACAGCATTGTCAGTGTTGGCCAAGATAAAGCATGAACCCTATATGTAATCCACTTTTATATTTCTGTCTGTTTTTGTCCCATTAGACTCATTTTCACTTTTTGCCCAATTAGTAATGGTCAATTGTGCAGGTTTTACTCTCATTAAACTTGCACAGTTCATATTAAAAGTCAGTAATAATCAAGGGAACAAATGTTTGACATGTTTAATCTCTGTATAATAAAAGTGAGTGTGCAGGTGCTCCACTTGCTTGAGTCTTGAGTCTTGAGTTTAAAACTACATTAGGACTATAGAGAGGACAGACTGAAGTCCTGTCAAGTACAATAAATATAAACAAAAATGAATTTTTTGGTCTCCACAGATTTTGGTCCACAAATTACATTCTCTCGAGATGGACAAGATCCAGTGATCAGTCCAGTTGTAATTATACTCAAATAGCAAAACATTACTTAGAAAGTGGAAAATTGAAGAGAAGGCACATTTGAGTCAATCACAATGATAGTTTTTTACTCCAGATCAGTGAATAGAACTAAAAATATATTGGTAATATGCTGTCAGAGATGTGCTTCTGTAAGGATTCAGAATCAGTGTTACCTTTTACTTTTTTGTGGCAACAGTTGAAAACCAGCACAACGGTATATTACCTCTGTCCCCCTTCCAAGAAATGAATGAATGGATGAATGAACACATGAATGAATGAATGAATTAATACATAGAATAAAAGAAAACATATCTCTAAAATAGTAACTTTGCAGGAAAAGGCAAAATGTCTCTTTATTTAAAATGTAAGTCAATGTAAAGCATTTTTATCCGATGTAATTCTGGAGCTTTTCTACTGGGCCATCATAAACATTTCACAAACTGCGTTGGAAAGCTGCTCTGTTCACATGAAAAATGGAGATACCTGGCTTCCTTCAGAGGGTAACACCTATTTTCTTGGCCACACAACCCAACTGATTTATTGATACTGGTAACTATAATAATAATCAATAATCATTTCTGTAGAAGGTGTCTGAGTTCTATACTGCTACTGAATCTAGGATGAGTTATAGATCTGCCCACTGTGCATTTATTGAGCAGATCATTCCCACACCTCTGAACGTATATTCTCTTTTTCTCTAGGTTTGGCCTTTCAAAACTTCATAGTTTAATTTATTCTAGACTATTGTTCAGAAAATACACAATAAACTCGGCGACCTAAAATTAATTGTACCATTTTGAAGCTTTGTAAAAAAAAAAAAAAGTTTTTCTTTGTCTCTTGCAGCACACACTTGACAGGTGCCAGGCATAGTAGTGCTTTGGCATCTGTGCTGTGAGAGAGAACTGCAGTCCCTCTGGGCAGTACTAAAGGGATTAAACTCCATCCAGGCCAGTTATTACTGGCCAAGTAAATACATAACCAGGCTGGAAAAGAACAGCTCTCCTCTGTTCAAACACGGCTCAGGGCGTCTCCACCTACCTGCCTCTTATATTCTGCCACATAAAGGTCTCTCACTCTCTCTCGCTCTCTCTCTCTGTCTCTCGCTCTCTTTTGCTCTTTCTCTGTCTCTCGCTCTCTTTCGCTCTTTCTCTGTCTCTCTGTCTCTCTCTCTCTCTCTCTCTGTCTCTGTCTCTTTCTCTCTCTCTGTCTCTCGCGCTTGTGTTCTTCTTTCTTCCTTCTCTTTATCCCTTTTCTGCTTACTTGCTTCTTAAATAAGGTTAGAGAAGCCACTCTTTCTCCTTCTCTCCCTCTCTCTTTCATGTCACTTTTTCTGTTCTTTCCAACACCTCTCACTCCCCCCCCACTCTCTCTCTCACTTACTCTTTCTTCCTTCTCTTTTCTCTTTTTTCTGCTTACATGCTTGTATAGGGTTAGAGAAATCTCCTCCTTTCTCCTTCTCTCTCCCTTTCTTCTCTCTCTATCTCACTTCTCACTTTCTCTGTTCTTCCTGACACCTCTCTCTCTCACACACACACACACACACACACACACACACACACACACTCATTCTCTGTCTGACTCAGCCTCTGTTCCTCTCTTCCCCTTCTTTTTCTCCCTTTTCCACCCACCTGCATCCCTCTTATATACTGCCAGAGCAAAGTATCTCTCTCTCTTTCTTCCTTGCTATCTGTGCCCCTCTTCTACAATCCCTAAAGCCATTTTTGCTCTCAGTGATCAGTAAAAACAGTTTTCTTTTGTCTCATATGCTCTCACTATGAAGAACGACACTTGCTTTCACCCCGTGAAAATTCTCAGCCCTGCTTTCTGCATTACACTTACATTATGTGAATTCATTTTCCTGTGGAGACATCCTCCATTTAGAGTTCTGACTCACAGCAGGCTGCTCCAGTGGAACATGAAGCAACACCAGCTTTAGAGTTTTCTCATGATGTATGCATATTTGTGGAAACATTTAACAGCTGTTTTACTGCTTCGGAGTTCTTGAAGTGAGAAGACCCCTAAAGGGTGTACTACTGAAAAGAAAATGCAAAAACTCCAATGCAAAATGGTAGTGGCAATGGCTTCCCCAAATTGAAAATATGACGCACAATTTGCATTATACAAAATGCAGTAGATCACACATATGAGATCTGAGGTTTGCTTCTTTTGTTGTGTTGGACCAACTGCTAAAAGAATAAGTGTAAAAAAGCTGATTAAGATGTGATAGAAGCATGCATAACCACTGATTTGCCCCAATAATGCAGTTAAGTGATCGTATATAGACTATTTGTGTTTTCTAACACTGTATGACATACCAATGTCTATAAAAATGGTAAAACAGTAGCAGCAGAAGTTGTCCTGAAGACTGAAATTAGTCTGTAATTTTTGTCCACGTTTTGTAGACGAGATTAAATTGTGTAAATAAGATTTTGTGCAGAGCTCTTTTTAAACACTTTCCTTTTAGAAACAGGCTAGGGGCTTCCAAGTGGCGCAACTGTCAGTGTTGGCCCAGTCATCGGTGGATTGCAAGTTTAATCTCCAGTGAAGCCGCAGCCTTCTGTGGCCAGGAGTCCAAGAAAGCACAGTTGGCTTTGCTTTCTCTGGATGGGTTGGATGGCCCTCCCTCTCCCTCACCACTCAGCGCTAGCCAGCATGTGTATCTGTTTCCTGATGTAAGAGTGTTTCTGGTTAGCGTTCTCCTCCAAGCTGTTCAATGGCTTTGAGGTAGCAGCAGTTTGAAATGATACAGAGGCCCTTCATGTGACTCTGGGAAAAACTTGTTAGCCTTCACATTCCAAGGGTTGGTGGTATTGCGTGCATGGAGGAGTCTCAACTAATGAGTGGAGCTGGACATGACAAAACTAGAGAAGGAATTGGATTAGGTAGCATGGTTTATTGTACAGCGACTTTCAAACAACCTTCGTGAGATATAAAAGAAAAATAGGTGAGACTGCCAGTAAACTGAAAGATGTGTGTGGGTCAATCAAGGTCATATTTTTTCTTGTTTTTGATGACCGATCAAGACACACTGGTATGTTGTTATATTACATGAGTGTATGTAAGTATTTTAAGCATTTAAAACATGTATGTTGACATTACGACTGGCAGCCTTAGGCTGCATTTACACAGTGAAGCAGATAGTTACATATTGTTAGTTACATTAAATGTTCTGTGCAACGTGATTATAGCACAAAGCAATTAAAAAACAAAGTTGCATCCCAAGGCATATTCAAGCATTTTTATTATCAGTATAATTTTTTCAGCTGTCATTGCTGTTTTTTTGGAACTATCTTTCTGCCTTCTGTCTATGGTTATTTATTCTATGTTTAGACTTTTTAATCAGTCCTATGTGTGTTAAGCCTTTGAAAAATAATGTTTAAGCAGCCTTTTTCGCAAACAGCTGTTAGCATTAGCTGACTGATTAAGCCAGCTGGCTAAAGCAATATTAGCTTCAGGAAATTAGTTGCCATGGTATTAGTAATTGACAAAATGAAAAACTACCAGTATTACCGAAATCTGCAATCCAGTAAGATTTTTTTTTTTCTGTCTGCGGAACTTTTAAACTGATGTCATTTAAAATGATGTCATTTGAGATGATCACGTGATGTGTTATCTGTGTTATGACTGGCTCTTCCCTTCGTTTCACAAATTTCTCCAAAATGCTTGCAACTGTTGCTGCTGAGTTTAAAATGAGTTGTGTGATACTTTATATTATGCATGTTAAATGCAGTTTAGTTTCATGCAGGTTTCAAGCAACTAAAGTAAGACATTTTAAATTGATTTTAGATGGACTGTTTACTGCTGAATGTGATCGTTACAGAAGACACATTATGAAATTAATCTACTGGGTGCAGTGATGTATAATTATAGCAAATCATTTTGTGTCTTCTCTAAAACATTGTCATATTTGGATTTCATTCCTTGCACAGCAGGGCATCCGCAAATAAACAACAGTTTTTGGCACCTCATGAGTAACAAGTGTTTGTTACATTCAGAATGTCCAAAGCAGGGTATGATATGAATGATTCAGAGGTAACATGGGAAAACTGAGCAGAAGAAAACTGGAACAGCAGCCATGATTTATGCTTTTGAGTTAACGATGCAGATTGCAGAGAAAGCTCTTAGCAAAGCTCCGCATTCCATCCTCACGCCACTTCTCCCCCCACATTGTCTTCTTCCCTGTGCACCCTGCATTCAAGCTCTGCCTGTCATCCTGAGGTAGTATTTTTGGATGTGCACCTGTGCACATCGGCGCGTTGCATAGAAATGCACAAGTGCGCCTCTGATTGAAGTATCACAGAACCAAATGACTTGCTGCATCCTGCAGTGCCTGATGAGGGGAAATGTTTTGTTTCCTTGTTGGAGGATTTTTGAAATGTTTGGGGATGTTCTTCTTCTACTTTTTTGGTGAGAAGTTCCATCGAATAACACACTGGCTCATGCCACAGTGTGTACAGTAGCTTTCCTCATAATGAATAACGAAAAAAATTATAATTCGTAAAAATGCCAAATAATTGCAGCAAAAATCTGGAGTGAAAAATAAAAAAAATTCAGATTTATCAGTGTTAATATGGTTTTACAGGATTACATACTTCTAATATGGTTTTACAGTATGGCTTCTAACACTGCATGACATTGTTGTCTACTTTCTTCTTTTGTACGGTCCACTTTGCTGCTCTAACAATGCAGATTCCCCATCTGTGGAACTAATAATGGGTTTTCCTATCTTGTCTTAATTGTTTCAGGACTGTTCTGTATTCTGTAGTCCGCTGTAGTTGACTATAACATCATTAGACAGGCCAAACTGTCCAGGATCCCTCACTCAGCCCCATCAGGATATCTTCACTTCTCCTGCACACACATTTAGAGCCGGGCTCTCTTTGTAGTGTGTAAGCAGCTGGTGAGAGGCAGCAGGGAAAAAGAGAGATGGATGCTGATGTATAGGCTGGCGTGTACAGTGCCGCAGCACCGAGGGGAATATCATTATGGCTGTCCTTCTCTACCATCAGTCACCATCAGCTGGGCGACGATGGAGCGACATCAATGCCGCTATATAGCATTTATATATTTTAAATTTCCTTTATATATTATTACTAAAATATTATGTATTTGTAATTTACTTCTATGTATTGCTGTATATTTACTTACATTACAAATATTTTTTTACATAAAAGATGAAAAATCCTCTTTTAATTGTTACTCCTTTTTTAGTTACAAACAAAACTGTGCATCTAAGGCCTTGTCCACATGTACACTGGTATTTCTGAAAACTGAGTTTTTTTATGCGTTTCGGCTTTTTGTCCACATGTAAACGGCAATTTGGGTCAGTGAAAAGGGAGGTTTTTGAAAACACAGGTCAAAGTGGTGATTTTTGAAAACTCATTTTCTGCATTTATGTGTGGACAAAAAAAAGGAAGACTTTGAAAAACTGACTGTTTCGCATCATACAGTGCGCTACCCATATGACATCACAGTATGCACTGTGTTTACATTAGGTTTTCATCAACAATGCCTGACGTATAGAAAGTAGTACTGCTCTCAACCTTGTTAGAAGTTTTGGCACGTTTATACTCATGCACGGAGTATGAAGGACATAGATGTCAGAGTCAGCTTCGCATGCTATTATATTCAACACAGACACTGTCTCTGGTAATGACGTTCCCCACTCCATGGCTTCTGACTGGTCATCAGTGCTGTACGCTTTAAGGTTATATCTCCACCTGCTGCCTAGGCATACTTTAGCCAGCGTTTTTTGTGATTGCGTGCGGATGGAGATATTTTTGAAAACGTGCTTGTGTGTGAAAAAAAAAGAAAACTTATAATCTCCGTTTACAGAAATACCTGTGTATGTGTGGACATGGCCTAATTGTAAATGATTGTAACATGCCTTTATTATTGCTGGCGATTAATGCAAAGGGTTATGGGCCCAAAGGGTTGGATCTAGAAATAGAAAGGCTTTTGCACAACTACAGTGCATCACAGCTGCACTCACTGAAATATATGAGATGAGTTGAGCACTGTGTAGGTTTGGTAGCTCTGTGCCTCACATCTCCAGGGTTGGTGGCCCTGGTCTTGTGTGTTTGTGCATGTGTGTGTGTGTGTGTGTGTGTGTGTGTGTGTGTGTGTGTGTGTGTGTGTGGAGTTTACATGTTCTCCTCGTGGTGGTGTGAGTTTCCTCCGGGGTCTCTAGTTTCCCCCAGAGACAAGCACGTCAAGTCCAAAGACATGCACGTCAGGTGCACTGGTGATTATAAAGTGACTGTAGGTGTGAGTGCATGGTGTGTGTGTGTGTGTGTGTGTGTGTGTATGTGTGCCTTGTGGTGGGCTGGTGTCCCACCCAGGGTGAGTCCCTGTCTCACGCCCATTGACCCCGGGATATGCTCCGGGTACCCGCAACCCTTCTGTGGCTTAAGCTGTTACTGAGTGAGTGAGTGATCACCACCTTTAATTAGAAACTTCCACTTTTAATCTTTATTTTAAGATTTTGGTTTAATGGTTTTGATTTAAAGGACACATGCTTTCACTGAAATATAATTTCTATGGATGTTTTCCACTTCTGACGACTGGACCTTGCCCTGCGATCGGTTAGTGAACTAAGAGCTAGACATGAAGCATCAGTGTAGTATTTGGTAATTCTTGAATTCGATAACAAACTAAACTGACAGAGAGATAAAAGTTGCAGTTGCAAAAAAAAGTTTACTCACAACAAACATGGGTATATTCAGTTCAAAGTCTAGATCAGGCAGACGGGTCTAGCAAAGACAATCCAGAGTCGTAATTCTTAAACCTTTTGAAGGCAGATCATATAATCCAGAGTAGGCAGGGTGAAAGGCAAAAAGCAGAAACAGGAGTGGCATAGGCAAGGCTAAAGGCATGAGTCAAAAAACAAACAGAAACAGTGATCCATGTAGACCAAGGCAATGAATACAGCAAGGCCAAAGTAGGCAATACTTCACAAAGTCCTCTTATTTTAGTCCTTAAATAGCGTTTAAAATAGCAAATGATCTCATTAACTAGTTATGGACTCACTAGCTCCCCTGGTGGTGAGGAAGATGAACAGCAGCACTGGATATCACACCAAACTATACTTTTACTATCATTCTGGTATGCTGAACATGTATGTATTTTAAATGATAACCAAATTACAAAGGACATACTGTGTTGACAAAGTATATCAAGTAAATCGTTTGTATGATGAATTGTGCTTAAAATGTTAAATTATAAAGACAGAATCCCAGTCGCTTGTAATAAGCAATTAAACACTCTCCAGTTGTTTTAAACTGATATCATCGCAGATCATTTCCAGAGAGAGAATAAAAGACAAAACATCTATAATGACCTCAGTGTTTATCGATTACCAAACTACAGCCAGGAGAAGGGAAATCATACATGGTGTGCATTTAAATTAAAACATAATAACTAGCATTTATCTGCATAATCCCTTAGCTATTATCTCACTGCATTACTGACATTTGTCTGTGTGCTAAACAATCTACAGTGTGTGTGTGTGTGTGTGTGTGTGTGTGTGTGTGTGTGAGTGATGTGTGCATGCGCGCACACACAGACACTTTATCTCTCTCTGTACAGCAGCAACAGCAGCTGTACTGCACTGATACAAATCCTGGCAACTGCTTCATCCTGCTGCATGAGGAATGTGTTAAAAGAGAGAATGAGTATAAAAAGTTTTTTTTTTTTTGCGTCCCTCCATTGTTATTTTGGAGGAATATGAGCAGAAGCAGCAGGAGCTGGCAGATCGTAGCACAAGTCAGTGTGATTTTGTTCGGAATGGAAGGAACCGGATCATAAGAAAGGCCATATCTGTCTTCACATACTCATCTGTACATAAGACGCCAACTCCTTCTATAATGAGACACAGAAATGCTGAATGTGGTATTTTGCTGAAAAATAAAATGGGCATCTCTAGACAGTTTGTAGCGATGTCTAGACAGTTTTTTCTAGCACTCGCATTGTTTGGTAGAGCAGCTATAAGAGTAATGAATAATGGAAGCTTATGTCTCTGCTATTCACAGCGTGCAAACTGTAGGACGTAACCAGTACATATTTGCTTTAAGTCATGTCCGCTTGGTAATTAATTTCTAAATAGAAAAAAAGAAAAAAAGTAATCATTCTGTACTTGTAGTGTAAGTTAATGTAAAGCATTTTTATCCCATGTAATTTCAGAGCATTTTTATTGGTTCGTTCATCTTGAAACTTTCACGCAGCATAAAGGGTGACTTGCTTATGCCCCATGAAAATGGACAGTAAAGTAAATAGCTTAGGTAAAAACAGCAGTTGCAGCCATCATGCCAGACTGTTTTTTTTTTTTTTTTTACTTTGACACGGTTTAAGGCAAGTTCATAATGATTGAGTCTTACAGTTTGCACAGATAGTTGACATATAAGCTCCTTTTGCTTTGACATATTGGCTTCAGTGCAAAACCGAAGTAGCCTCAAACACCAAACAAGTCTCCGCTGATCAACTAAATTTCAGATGAGAGGAGAATGATGTAGTTGCTTTTGCTAAACAATCCATTTAAATGCTTGAGCAGACAGGACAACATTGACAAACCCCAAAAAATCTTTTTTTTTCCAAATTAATTTTTGAACAAGGCAGCTCCTCTTCACATTGTGTGAAAATTACATGATAATGGACAACAGTAATGCTCCAAAATTGTCTCGAATAACTATATTACTGTTTAGAATAACTGTTCATATTTAACTTCCAGCATCTTTGTTTATATTAACTGATGCTGAAAGTTAAGAATGTTTTTGCCTTCTCCTGTAAAATTAATTTGGCATTATAGTTTTTTTTTTGTTTTTTTTTGTAGGAGGCTATATGTATTTGTGCTTCCTCTTAACTGTAGTTGCAACAAAGTAAACTATTGCTTCCTATCCCTTCAAGCACATGCATTATCGATACTCGTCATAGATATAGTGTAGGTAGTCCCATCATCATGATGGACTCAGATGCATTCTCTGTATTAAAGTGAGGTGGCCCCTTACTGTCACGCATGAACACACCACAGTACAGCACACAGTGTGAACAGTCTGAAATTCTTTCTCTGCGTTTAACCCATTCACCAAGTGAAGCAGGGGGCTGCCACCAATGAGGGGCATCCTGGGAGCAGTGTGTGGGGACGATACCTTGCTCAAGGAAACCTCAGTGATGACACTAGCAGTCCAGGGATTCAGACCCATGACCCTCTGGTCTCAGGGCGAACTCCCTATCCACTAGGCCACCAGTTGTTCTACTTAGCAATGTTATACTTCTTAAACTTCATTAGAACAGGACTAATCAGTGGCTAATGTTTATTCAGAGAGAACAAAACCTGTGGACGCCAAGACTTTTGTGCACATTTCTGGAGTTTTGCACAACCACTGCAACATGTCACTTTATGAAGAACAAACTTAACCATTCTCAGATTCATCACGTGTAAGCATTACTAATCAAAGGAGGAGGACTTCATGAGCCTGAGGATGTAAGTGCAGTGCCTTCTCTTTAGTTTGGTTGAGTTGTGGTCAGTTGGGAGCAGTCATGCTGCCTGCACGGTTCTCCCCCAGCTCCTGGATCCTCAAGTAAAACTTTCAGTGCCTGATGCATACTTTTTCCTTCGTGAAATTTCAGTTTACTCTATTGTAAAAGAGAACAGAAAGAGGAGGGGCTAAGTGTCAGTCCTGTATTAAGACTCATTTCCTGGACACGTCCATAGGAGACACTGATGGTGGAATTTACCTCTCACAGTTCTTTTTTCATGGTGGCATGTCTCAGTGCTGCTAAATAGCTGCTGTGAGTTTTGCCTGGACCAGCTGTTTTAAAGTGGAGCACTCAGCAGGATCCTCTGCCTCAGCTCCCACCTGCTGAGGAGACGCAGCTTGTAACACCTTTCTCTCTCTCTCTCTCTCTCTCTGTCTCTCTCATTTTCTCTCTCTCTCCCATTCTGGCTTTCATTCGCTCTGATTCTTTCTTTCTCTCTCTCTCTCTCTCTCTCTCTCCATTCTCACTCTCATTCTCTCTTTCTCTCTCCATTCTCACTCTTATTCTCTCTTCATTCTCACACACATTCTCTCTCTCTCTCTCTCTCTCTCTCTCTCTCTCTCCATTCTCACTCTCATTCTCTCTTTATCTCTCCATTCTCACTCTTATTCTCTCTCCATTCTCACACACATTCTCTCTCTCTCTCTCTCTCTCTCTCTCTCGCTCTCGCTCTCTCTCTCTCTCTCTCTCTCTCTCTCTCTCTTTCTCTCTTTTTTTGTCTTTCCTT
>JBBPCX010000018.1:8534378-8554972 GCA_037974365.1 Hydrocynus forskahlii | reverse complement strand
GGATTTTTTTTCCACATAAGAGTAGATGGTTAAAAGCTCTACCAAACTTCTACATTTTCCACAAAGATCGTTCTTCAACAGATGGAGAGCAAGAATGCTTTCAGTCTGAGCAGCTTGGCAGAGAAACCTGATCTTGACAAGAATCTCTAAGTCCCTTTATTTACGTATTTATTGGGTTTTTATTTTTTATGATCATTTATTCGTTTTTTTTATTTAAAGGCATCTGTTGAGTCAGCATCATTTTTTTGGTTTGATTTGGACTCAATGTTCAGCTTGAGTCTTGACCCGAGGCTTATCTTTATTGACTTTATTTGGAACTTGAGACTTCTTGCTTGCAACTCCGTGACTTTTCCCCACTTCTGCCTGCAATGAGTTTCTTTGTTCCAGGCTGCTAAAATGCATAAGAAATACTGTGTTCTCAAAAAACATCAATGTGAATGGGGTCCTAGACTTTCAAGGATGGTCTGCTGCAATCATGGTTGAAAGATTAACACAAATGTCCAGGAAGGAAGAGCTTTGTTTTGTCTCTGCTGATTAGCTCAACTCACTGAGACGATGAGTGGAAAGCAGCACTCAGAGGAGAGGCCTGGAATATGTGAGTAATTAAAATAACCTTCACTGAAGACGTTTGTTTCCCTTCTTTGTGAGAGATCCGCCTGACAGGCTGAGGAGTGAGAGGTGCTGAATTGAAAGCACCTTGTCTGCATGTAAAATCTTAATTAAAACTCTCGCCAGGGAATAGAGGTGGAAAAAGAGTGTGTGTGCAAATCTGCGTTTGTGTGTAGGCCTGTGTGTATGTGTGGCAATTACAGTACGTTTAGTGCAAGGAGACAGTACAACCACTTTAGAGCCATTACTCGCCGTGGCTGAGGGGAGAATGATGTCTCCCTTCTGGGTGTATGGTGAAAGTGATGTGCTGAGCTGTTAAACAGAGGTCAATAAGCAAGATCTGTTCCACAGCAGTGGCTAAGAGCCTGCACGGTGGGCCTACCTGCAGGGTGGTAGGGGGCAACAGAAGGGGGTCAATGGCTACAAAGACAGTTATCTCCTGCTGGGACGAATGCTCATTTGTTGCAGAGTGAGCGAGTGCTCAGGGGGAGGTAATTTCCACCCTCTGTTTAATGAAGCTGTTGTAGTTAAGTACGATAAGGTGACCTACCACTGCTGACTGCGAAGAAAAGTCTTCCTGAAACTTAGTAAATGGTGCACGGTCCATGTGTACAATGTGCAGTCTTCTTTGTAATTATAGGCACCTTTTGGTAAAGATGGTTGAAACAAAGGTAATTAAAAATGTCTTTGTAGTTAAAACCTTTAAATGATGCAAATTTAATCAAAGAAATAAAAAAAATCCCACTGGCTTTCAAAAGGGATTTGATCGTCAAAAGCCTGATTCTGTTCCTATTGAACATTTTCTTTCCATGGATTTGGATGCATGTCTTGGATCTTTGTGGTCCTGGCATATGCATGTTTAGCTTTTTATTTAACCCTTACAACATGTGTGGCAGAGATCTAAACCAAAAGAGCAACAAATGGTAAACTGTTGTCATACGACAAAACATCTACTAATATGGAAGTTCCCCTGCTTTGTGTTGATGCTTGAGGTGTCAAGTGTCATACTGAGCTTTGTTTGTTGTTCCTGTGTCACGTAGAACCAAAGTTATTGGAATTTAAAAAACATATGTTATAAACCGGCACTGGGGTTTAAACATGACGACATATGCAAATGCTCATAAAGAACAAAAATGAAAAAAAAAAAATCTTTTATTTCAGGGCTTTAAAAATAAACGGAAAGAAAACACGACTTCTTTGAACCTGGTGGAGAAAACCCGCAGGGAGAGGTGGTCCGGAGTGCGGCCGAGTGGCGGAGCGCGCCGAGTGAAAGAGCAGCAAACAAGTGTGTAGGAGAACAAACGCCGGGTTTAGACTGTTTCACCCTGTTTTAATTTGTCTAAACGTTTCTTAACAAGGTTCCTGTCGTGGTTCTCCCTTTAGGGGAGGGCCAGTATGGATTCTTTCATCTGGGACTGTTTCTCTCCAGTTCCAGCTCTACCCTGTACTTATTTACTCTCACATATATCTAACAAATGTACCCCTCAGTTTGGCCTTGTATTTTGCAAGCTTTTCTATTTGCCAGCACAGTTCAGAGCCTTGTTCTTGTTCTTCATGTTTGCATTTTCTCTGTGTTTGACCCTTGCTTGCTCATTGTTTTTATGTTTATTTTTCCTTTTTTTAATGCCAAGCTCACCTTGAGGGTTCGTTGCTAAAAAAAATATTTTTAATCATAGAACCTTGTTTCAGGCAAACTTGTAGTAAAGTGTAGATCAAAAAGACTTGGCTTGCCTAACAAATAGTTTGCTGGCATGGAAATGGCATCTAATTGTATACTACATTTTTCTCAAACTTTTCAACCATGGTCATGGGAGAAATTTGTGCACTTGAATTTGAATACATTTATTGTAAATACATTTTCAAATCAAATCACTTTTAGTGTCACATCACGTGTCGCTGGTACACAGGTACAGTACGTGTGAGTGAAATGCTTGTGTGCAAAACTTCACAGAGCAGCAACATTATGATAATAGACATACAATATATACAGTAACCCCCGCTTAATTACGGTTCAGCAGTCGCGGCTTCAGTCTCTCACAGACTTTTTCTGAGAACTAATAATTGTTCGTGGAAACTCCCACACATTCACGGAAACTGCAGATATGCTCCACATTTTTATTTGCTTTTGAGACGTCAGGGCCTTGTCCCGCACCGGAGCTGAATGAGCCTCCTCTGCTTAGCGCCGTGCCCAAACATAAGCAACCAGCACGAGGACGAGGGGGTGTGGTGGAGAAGGCCTGGATGTCACAGCTTTTTTTGTGGCAATATACAATTTTTCATGAATTTCAGTACTAATTATTAAGAAAAACAATATGCATATGTACAAAATATATACAGAATAAACTGAAGGTGTGCCATGGGTAAGTTGTACATCTGCACAGAATATATACAGTGTAAAGTGAAGATGTGCCAAGGGGAAGTTGTGCCAAGGTTTGAGTGCAAAGCAGCCATGTGCAAAGTGCAGTGAGTGGACGATGTGAGTACAGTGTGCATGTGTGTGGTCAGGGATGAGAGTTCAGAAGTCTGATGACTTGTTACACTTTTGAAATGTTTCTTCTCACTGAATTGCTGAACCTGTCAACACAGACTGTAAATCTAATGTATGTAATTAAAGATGTAATTAAATGATTACTTTTGTGAGACATTCAAATGTAAACGTAATAACACTCAGCATGCTTATCTCACTTCTGTAAGTGTAAGAATCTAATCATTTTCTATTGTTTTCCATGCAGTTACTCAGTGTTAAGCCTTGGTATGTGAACATATGTGGGGTTGACATTTTGGAAGCACAGAAATAGTATGAGAAAATGTAAGTGTTCCATCTTCATTTTACCATTGCAAGGTCCCCTCTTTTCCCTTTCCCAGTGCAAACATAATCAAAGTATTCATGAGGTGCGGTAGTGGTCATTTGTTGCTTTTTTGTACAGAGTTAGTGTTTTTAGTAGAAGTCTGTGAGCTAGAGGATAAAAAAAAAAATTAAATCTGTAATTCTGTAATATCAGCTCTGTATACCATGGTTTAGATGTAGTGTGCATATAATGACATGTGAAACATTCATTTGAGAGATTTATTGATTCGCCCATAGACTTTTCTGCGAGGGAGATGAGAATATTTGTCATTATTTTTCATTGTATGCAAGCTGTACTTTAGCTAAAATATTACATTGTGTTGGTATTAAACTGCAGCGGCCTCATGCGGAGTGTTCTGCTTATCGTTTACCAGCAAAATGCAGAGTGTTTAATGCTGATTAAGACATCACACACCAGACGCTCTGCAAGCCAAAGGCTTTGTTTCATTACCCCTTTCGCATATGAAGGCATGGGTCAGAATGTGTGCCCAGATCGAACCATGGCCATGATTTATTTCACATACTTGGCAGTTACTGCAAAAACAGGGAGATAGTGTTATCTTTGTAATGCTAATGTGATACTTTTGAACTTTGAAAAGAAGATGGAATGTTCCAGAGCCTAATTAATCCTACAGCCTGAACCAGTATGGCACAATGTCCTGTGTCACTGAGAAGTTGTATCTAGAGTTTTCTTCCTACTCTCTCAGTGTTTATTCTCAAATTCTTAACCTTAAGATAAACCCCTTTGTTTTTTAGACCTCTATTCTTTCTTTCTTTCTGTCTTTCTTTCCAAGGACGATTTTTCTCTTTTTGTAATGTCAGTAGATCAATATTGTGCTATGTAGATGAATGTACAGAATAGCGTTGGTTAATTTACAGCCTCCCCTGCCTGTTTCTAAAATACTGTCTCTGTGTCCTGACTCATCTACTACACTGTTCAGTTCTGCCTATAGTCAACGCATCAGTGTAGAGACAGGCTCCCACCATTCAGAAGCTGCTTCACTACAATGCCTCCAACTATGCCAAGAGTTATGTCTAAGTTTGTTTGCTGGACCCAAATATGAACTGCTATATGCTGCCTGAAAAGGAGAGCTCAGAGCAGTGTCACTGGGCTGTTATTGATGGGCACACAGATATGATGAAAAGTACAGACAGCAATAAAGAGCAGCAAAGACTGTCCGGTCCTTTAAAAGCTTGGTTTTAGGACATTTTATTCTCAAAACTCATTGTGTTTTTTCTACTATAAAGAGTAGCACTCACAAGCGTCCTCCAGAGACGAAAACACTGACCCTGTCTATATATCTGTAATACATCTATGTATGTAATTATTATTATTTATATGTAATAATACTTGTTCCAGCATTCTTTAAGTTACAAGGTAGGATTTGTCAAGCACATGATGTAAAAGAAAGACCAGACCATCTTCTTTCATTGCTCCGTGATCCAGCGGTGATGCTCACATTCCCACTGTAGAGGTCTGCGTGGGCTCTCTGAACTGGCTAAGCAGACCACATACACAGCAAACTGCGATGCACTGTGTTCTGACATCTTACTATCAAAGAGAGCTTGAACTTTTTCAGTAATATGTACTATAGTAGCTCTTCTGTGGGATCAGACCAGACAGATGATTCTTTGCTCTCCACGCGTATCAGTGAGCCTTAGGTGCTCATGAACCTGTCATCAGCTCACCGGCTGTCCTTCTTTGAACTACGTTTGGTAAGTTCCAACCTCTGCGTGCTGGGAATACCCTACAATACCCTGTCGTTTAGGAGCTGCTCTAACCTAGCCGTCCAGCCATCACAGTTTGGCCCTTGTCAAAGCCCTTGTCTCAAATCTCAATGCTTGCCTATTTTTTCTGCTTTTAACATGTCAGCTTTAAGAAATAACTGTTCACCTGCTGCCTAAATAACCCACCCATTGACATGTGACGTTGTATCAGTAGCTCATTAGCCTGTGTGTTGTTGTGACTTCAGTCTCACATATTTGATAACATTTGCATTAAACAGATAAAGTGACTTTTCCAAGTCTTATTTTCTCACTTGGTGGGGGGGAGTTAATACTTATTACAGTTAGTATTTATTTAGATTTTATTGATACAGGGGCCTGTACTACGAAAAGCATTTAACTAACCCTGATTTAACTCGTGTTTAAATTGCAAACTCGCTGGTGGTGTTAATCGGTACTATGACACCAGTTAAGATGTTGATTTGTTGAGTTGGTGTTAACCTACTATGGTCTGTGTGCGTTCACATAAATCGGGTGCGCTCACCAGCACAAGTCACCACTGTGAATCACGGTGAGATCGCCGAACTTCACGGAGGAAGAATGAACACTAATCATGTAAGAACACGAGGAGCACAAATCAGTGCTGCAATGCAGGTCCAACACCACAGCATTTAAATATTAGACTAATTAAATGTTGTCTGAAAATAACTAAAATACTTGAAATAAATACAGAATAGGCCTTTTAATCGGTGTTAATTAATTTAATGCCTCCTAAAGTTCAATTACTGGAAGGTTACTCAGTATGTAATCCTGTGTTAACAATAACTGTGTTGTTAACATTTTAGATGCAATAGCAGTGGGAGGTATACTTAGCAGCAAATAAAGATGAAATATAGAAACATCATTTCAAGTGGTAGGCCCATGTATTAATAATGCATTAATATATATACAGTAACCCCCAGTTTCTCATGGGGGTTACGTTCCAATAGCACCCGCGTATAGTGAAAAACCGCGTTGTTGTGTTGTGGTAAAAAAAAAAAAATATGTCAACAAATGCCTATTTTTATAGTGTAAATCCTAAATATGCCCCAAAATATGCTCCCAAATCACTTTAATTTCATGTTAAACTCATTACCCTTAACGAAAATATAAAGGTAAGCCAGGGATCCATCCTGTACAGTTTACACTGAGTTTACACATTTTTTTTGTAATAAAAATACAGTAAAATGTAGGGGTAATCACCAATAATTTTTACATCAATAATTTACTGTTCATCAGCGGCGCGTCTTATTCAGGGTTCTTCAGGAGGAGTCGTATTGTAGAGACTCGCGGGTTAAAGCAGACACTGGTCAGTGACTGAGCTCAACAGCCTCTTTAAATTTAATTTACAATAATAAAAACACAGGGCTTTAAGAAGAACAAAATGAAAAACAAGAGAAACACTCAAGATGAGTCAGGGGCGGACTGGCAATCTGTGCGTTCTGGAAAAGAACGGCTGTCCGGTGCACGGCGGCGTCGGCCTGTCTTTCTCGGCCAAGACGCAGACAGAGCTCTGCCAGCTGGTGAAGAACGTCCAGGCTGTTTTTTTAGTCCCAGTCCACCCCTGCTCTGAGTACAGTGTATTTAACGAGTCACTAAACGCACTTTCTTTGTGTTCTCCTGACAGGACAAAAACATTTATACAGTTATATTTTATATGGAAATGTAGCTGAATTTACGCTAATATTTATGTTACAAAATCTGTAAATTATATTTTTCTTAATAATTTAGAAGTAAAATGCTAATAAAAAACATATTGCCGAGAAAAAAGCAACAAAAAAAAAAAAGTGGAGAATATTGTGTGACATACAAGACAAAAATTTAGACATTGATTGGATCCTACAACCTTCTCACGTTTGAGAAGGTTGTAGGACCTTCTCACGTTTTTAAAGTGTAAGCTGTAGAGCTAGGCCAGAGGGTCAGCTTATTTGTCAGATGTTTGACTTTCAGATGAAATGTTACATGCAAGACATAAAGCTAGAGAGTCAGGTTTGATCCTGAAACGTCTGTACTTGAGACTGCAGCTCAAACAGTGAGCTACAGAGGTGGGCCTGACCAGCAACTTTATTTTTGGACATTTAACTTTCAGATGAAGTGTGACATATGAGACATAAAATGCAAAGCTCCAATTAGATCCTGCAACCTTCCAACATTGAGACCAGAGCTGAAACCAGTTAGCTAACGGGCTTGTCAATTCGTCACCTTTTTTAATATATTTGACTTTCAGATGAAGTGTGACATGCAAGACATAAAGCCAGTGACTCAGGTTTGATCCCACAACCTTCTGTTTCTGAGACCACTGCTCAGGAAGTGAGCTGTAGAGCTAGGCTGGAGCCTTGTTGAATATTTGAATTTCAGATAAAGTGTTACATGCAAGATAAAAATGTAGACTTTGATTGGATCCTACAACCTTCCATTGCTTAAAAAGTGAGCTATAGAGCTAGGCCAGAGGCTCAGCTGGTTTGTTGAATATTTGACTTTCAGATGAAGTGTTACATACAAGATTTAAAAGTAAGATTCAGGTTTGATCCCACAACCTTCTGTTTTGGAGCCTTAGCTCAACCAGTGAGCTACAGAGGCAGGCCAGATGCTCAGTTCTTTTGTTGAATATTCGACTTTCAGATGAAAAAGTCAACTTGGAATCTAACCTGCTTTGATTTGACTTTCAGATGAATGTGACATGCAAGATATAGAGCCGAGGACACAGATTTGATCCCACAACCTTCTAGACTCGAGTCCAGTGTTTAAACCAGTGCACTATAGAACCACGCCGGAGGCTCATTTTACTTGGACATTTGACTTTCACATAAAATGCATAACTCTGATTCGATCCCACAACCTTCCAATCTTGAGATTACAGCTTAAACCAGTGAGCTACTTGGCTTGACAAGCTAGTCAACTTTTTTAATATACATTAGTCCCCCGCTTTTTGCGGGGGTTACGTTCCAAGAGCACCCGCGTATAGTGAAAAACTGCGTTGTTGTATTGCCTATTTTCATAGTGTGAATCCTAAATATACCCACAAATATGCTCCCACTGAACTCCTGCAATGCTAGAATGTAAATACCGATATTACCCCTGTACAGACTGTACTGTAATTCATGCACGGGTATTTTCTTTGGTATGCGCTGTCGTTTTCTTTGGTATAAACAGGTAAATACAGTAACATACAGTAAAATGTACCGCTTATCACCAGTAATTTTTACAGTTTAATAATTTACTGTTCATCAGCGGCGTGTCTTATTCAGGGTTCTTCAGGAGGAGTACTGTATTGTAGTGACCCGCCGGTTAAATCAGACACTGGACAGCGACTGAGCTCAACAGCCTCTTTTTATTGAATTTACAATAAGAAAAATACAGGGCTTTAAGAAGAACAAAATGAAAAACAAGAGAAACACTCGAGACGCTCCACGGGTGAAATTCTGGTCTGCAGCTGCCACAGATGCAATCAGCAGCAGCGAGAAATAAATTATGTTCTCGCATTGGCTACTTTCAAGCCTCCTGCCTCTGAGTACAGCGGTTTTTCACCATCCCAAGACGCACTTTCTTTGTGTTTCTCTGGACAGTACAAAAACATTGTTTGTAGCTTAATTTACTTTAATATTTATGTTACATAATTAGTCAATTATATTTTTCTTAATAATTTAGAACTAAAATGTGGAAAAAATTGCCAAGAAAAAGCAAAAAAAAAAAAAAAGAGCGGAGAATATTTGCAGATTCTTGTGGGGATTTCCATGTACTATTGTCAGTTAGGTTCTCAGAAAAAATCAGTGTAAACCTGATTCCGCAACTCCTGATCCGCGTAAAACTGGGTGATTACTGTATTTGGCTTTCCGATGAAGTGTGCTGTGCAAGCCATAGAGCTAGAGAGTCTATAGTGCCAGGTCATAGGCTCAACTTCTTTGTTGAATATTTGACTTTCAGAAGTGTTACATGCAAGACTTAAAACTAAGACTCAGGTTTGACCCCACAACCTTCTGTTGCTGAGACCACATCTTAAATCAAAGCTTAAACTCAAATCAAAATTTGACTTTCAGATTAACTCTGCCACATAAGCCATAAAGACTTTAATCCCATGACCTCTTGTTTTTGAAGACACAGCCTAAAAATTGCACTACATGGCTTGGCAAGTGACACAGCTTCCTTCTGGATATTTATCTTTCAGATTTATCTTTCAAATCATCTCAGCCTGAGGACTGTCTGAATTTGAACTGAACAAATATAAGGATGAGTCAATGAAGTGAGCCAATGGCCCACTCATAACCTTCCCTTGAGGCAGGCAGGTTGAAGCCCATGACCTTCTGGCTCCCATAAACAATCTATGGTAACATCTAAGCCCAAATCCAGGAGTGCCGCACCTGTGAGAAGTGCCTGGAGCCACCCCACACATATTTATAGCACATGCAAGCTAATTCAGGCTTCAGATTTTGCAGTACCAGCCGGATTAACGGGTCCAGTTCGGGCTTCTGTTTGCAGATCTCTCATTTTTCTTGTATGAGAAGAAGTGAGTAAAGGAAGCAAACAACACTCAAGAGTTTGATAAATCAACAAATTACAGGTTATTTCATGCAATCTACTTCATATTTTGACAACATTGAACAATACCTTGAATTGAGTGTTTTGTATGGAGATGTCTGACTTCAATCAAACCATACTAATGTCTAAATGAACAGAAACTATAGGTCATGATAGGTGGAGGGCCTCTTGCAGCTTTCAGACCTGCAGAGGAGTTGGCATTGGCCAACAATAGAGGGAGGTCCATTATGGAGGGGGTTGAGGGAGGCGTCCAGTCGGTCCCAGCTGGCACAGAGAATGTCCACCCTTTATGTGCAGGGTAATATCACAATCACTTTGTACAGTGTGTAAATTTGTGCAGTCACAACATTCAATTTCATGTGTTGTGTTCAGAGGAGGGGGATAATACTGAGCCGCCTGCAGAGCCCAACATCTCTTGTGATCGAGCTTGATGGTTCAAAAATAACCTTGAAATAAAAAAAAACTAATGCTTGAAACTGAGAAACTCAAGCATGAAAAGAAGGTACGTTCATACGTACGTAGCATATGTTCACCAGTCTTTCATCAATATGTGTGTGCCATCATTGAAATTTCTCTTTCCATTTGTTGGAACGGGAGCAAATAAACAAAGACAAAGCTTCAATATGTTCATGGTCTGTATTGATGTTTTTTTGTGTGAAAAACTGCTGTGTGATGGCCTCCCTCACAGCACACCCTGTGGCTTGGTCGAGGCTCAAAAGGTCTTTTCCCTTCTGGTGGTGGCAATGTTGTGTAGAACCACACATGCTGACACTACGTGACAGGCCCTCTTTGGCTTCACACGTAGCCCCTGGCACGCAAAACATGCCTTCAATATTTCAAAAGTCATTTAAGTCCTGCCCCTCGTGTTGGCATGAGCTGGTGATCACATGTCATATAAGGACTGAAAGTCATTAGCTCATTCTGCTATTGTAACATAAAAGCCATGTTCCTAAAAGACATTCCTGTATAAAAGGTGTTTAACAAGGACATAATTTACATCAGAGCAAACCAGTAGCCTATGTGGGGTGAGAAAAGGACTGAAAGGGGTAAGAAATGTGAGATGCCCTCTAGAACATCAATAGAACATGCCCTCTAGAACAAAAATAGAACGTCATAACCATTGTGGATTAAGGATGAGGCTAACAAAACACAAACCACCACCTTATGTGGATCCAAAAAGTGGAGAGAAGATGAACTTAATGTAGGACATCATGTAGTCCACAGCCCATATATCAGATCAGTTAAGATACGATGAAAGATACCTGTACATTGATTTATGATTCACATGATCACCCTCATGCTCTCCCAGGGGTGCCTTGACAGGGATATGTGTGCAATCAGTGACTCCTATGACCCTTGGAAATTATGTGAGGAAATTGTGTTCAGTTTAAGCATCACTTTGCCTGTGCAAATAGACTATTTTACAATAAAAATAAAGATTAAAAAATGTAATAAAAATGACAATAAAGATTCTGCCGGTCTCTAAAAACCCTCACCCTGCGGAGAGAGCCCTTCATGATTCAGGCGCCGATGTCCCGCTGATCTTCCAGGTACGCCTTTGGCTGCAGAGAAATGGTGTGTGTGTGGGGGGGCAGGGCTTGTGTAGGGCGGACTTACGCTAAACCGTGACTTAAACAAGAACATAACCTGGTCGGAGCGGGTTTGAGGCGCTGCATGAATTGCCATGGCAACATACCTCGGGTTAAACGTGATCACCTTTTGTACGATGGGTTACTTACAAAGTTGCACCTCACGTGATCAAGTTACTCTGGAACTTCCCGTAATAAGCCAGTAACCGTGCTTTGTAGTACAGGCCCCAGGTCATGAAAAGCCACAACACTGTAAGAGTATGTCAACCTATAATTGCCTTTGATGGGTAGAGCTGGTGTTGAGTGAGTGGTTGATTGTGGAGTAGTTAACTGAACAAGTCCAGCCAGGTTCACACCGAGCCTTCTGAGTTTCCAGGCAACTAAATGGCAGGCCATGCTGTTCTGAGGTTTAGAAACATGCTTCTCTTTCCCCTCAGCTCAGACACATTCATAACCTTGTATTTTCTAAGATACTGTGCTCTAAAAACAGCCACATTTCTTTCCCACAGGTGACCTAGCTATGATTTCCTCCAGAGACTAAACACTAGCTCAGTGCATTCAGTTAAATCCACTAGATTTTAAGACTGGAATGATCCTTTATGTTCCATTGCATTCCAGTTAGTATGCAGTCATTTTATACTTTTTGAAAATCTCGTGAGAAAGCAACATTTTATGATGAACGAACAAATAGAAATGGTTCATTCATCATTTAGATTAAGAATGTTTGTTTCCTGCTTTACAGATATGAGACCTGGTTTGTTTCCTGGATTGTTTCCTGTTTTACAGATATGAGGTCCTCTGGAGATATTGTACATTGTTTTGATTTTCCCCAAAACTGCTTTTTCTTTTCAAATGCACATCCGTGTTTATCGAAATAAAGAGTGGACAGACTGAGAAAGAATACAAACTGAATAAAAAAACATGAAAGAAAAGGTGCGAATGAGAGAATGAGAGCTCATGTCTCTCTTGGTCCACCTTAACCTCTGACCACACCCTGGCTGCCATACTGCCTTCATAGTCTTTTGAGAATTGGAATTTAAGAATCTCACCTTCAAGTGTACTTCAGGAGCTCTGAAAAGAAAGGCCTCATCAGTATTCCCTGCAGGAAGGACTCTCTGGTTAAGAGATCATCTACTTGTATTGCCCGCCGGCTGCTGAGATGTTCATTGTTTGGTGCGCTTCTCCTCAGGACTGGTTTCATGTAGTATCTGACTGGTTTCATGTAGTATTACACATTACAGTGTTCCTGGGATGAGCCTTGTGCTCCTATTTGGTCTGATGCTGAGTTTGAAGCAGATGGCACTTGACGCATTGAAAGAGGGTAAAAGGGCTTTGAACACAGGATGAATATTAATGCTCCTCCTTGAGTTTTTACGTGTGGTCTAATCATCAAGTCCAAATTTGACATAGTTGCTCTCTGTTACCATGGAACGGCTTTTCAGAGCCTGAACATGAAGTCCATAATTCTAATTAGAATTATACTCATCTGCTGTAAGAAAATCTCCTATTTGAGCCTTGCAGAGAAACAGAGCCAACACACAGGAAAGAAAATGTTGAATGAACTTATTTGTGACCACAGGTGTTAAACAAACACTGCAGCTAATCTAAAAAGATGATTTTCCATGTATACTAAAGATCCTAAATCTGACATACTGATCGGCTATAACATTAAAATCACCTGTTTATGATGTCAAAAAAATATATCCGCATATTACACATAGCCACTTACTAAGTCTACTGCAGTTATACCTGCTTTTATTTTGAAGTTACAAGAAGTGTTTTTATTTGCACTTGGTTTTGATAGAGCAGCATATAAGAAAAAATGAATCAGAAGATTCATTTACATAAATGAATCTTAAGGGAACTATAAAAAAAGGTTTGAAAACAGGCATATGAAAATGAATAATGACATACAACCACAAAGTGAAACTTAAATGGTAAAACAGTTAAATCCAGGACAAATATGGCAAAAAGGCATTTTAATATTACAAAACTTAAATGAACGTACATGAAACAGACCTAGAAAAGATAAATTCACATTAAAAAAAAACATTAAACATCAATAAGAAAAGGACTAGAGAGCTTCACAGAACCCTCAGCTGCCTTCTCCCTCCCATCACGGGGAGTAGAAATAACTGCAGATTAAGTTTTCACTCCTCAGCTTCAAACATTTATTATCAGTCATTTTTCTCTCCTGCTTGTCTTACTGGTTCTGTCGCCTGTATCTGGAGAGCGAGGGAATTCAGAGTCTATTAAGGTACAAATCTTACCAGTGATAAATCTCACCAGTGCAGCATCTGCTTTGATGGAGTAAGGGGGAAGCTAATTCTTGCTGTAGTTCCTTCTGCCAAGCCTTGCGAAGAGTCATTTCAAATTAATGACGCCTGGTATTGGAATTTAGATTCCAAATGAACCAAGGAAACCTTCACTTCTTTTAAAATCAGAATTCTGAAATCTGGGCTGTGAGATACGTGATCTTAAAGAAGCTCCCCGCTCCTCAGCTCGCAGATTTATTATTACTGGATGAAATTGAGGGATAGAGGGGACTTCCATAAAAGAAACTTTGGTCTTATGGATACTGTCCACACTTCAGAATAACAGTGACAGTGGTGGTTTTGCAGTCTTATGTGTGATAAGGACTTAACGAAAAAAGTAGGTGCCCTTTCTCCTTCTCTCTCTGTCTCTCTCTGTTTCTCTGTCTCTCTCTCTCTTTTTCTCTGTTTCTCTCTCTCTCTTTTTCTCTGTTTCTCTCTCTCTCTCTCTCTCTTTTTCTCTGTTTCTCTATCTCTCTCTCACTCGGTCTCTCTCTCTTTCTCTCTCTCTCCCTCTCTCATTCTCAGTCTCTCTGTCTCTCTCTCTCTCTCTCTCACATTCTCGGTCTATCCGTCTCTCTCTCTCTCTCTCTCTCACATTCTCGGTCTATCCGTCTCTCTCTCTCTCTCTCACATTCTCGGTCTATCTGTCTCTCTCTCTCTCTCTCTCTCTGTGCGTCTGCCTCCTGTGGAATGAAGTTGAAACTACAGAAAATTGATTTGAAATTAAACAATGACTATGACGTTAACACACAAAAGTCATCTTTAAATAGATAATCTTTGCAAACTGTAAAAATAATATCATTATTATGGTCAGTTTAATGTCTGTTTAAAGGCAGTTTAAAGGCAGTGCCTCCTCTGGTTCAACTCTGCTATAGAACCAGTGTTCCCTCCGCTGATTGCAGGGACCTCATTGATCAAATATAAGTTTGAAATATGAGCGGTAGACGTGAGAGTGCATTAGAAGTGTTGTCACTGTGCTACATAATGTTAGTTATGGATAGCTGTGTGAGAAACTCAAACTTTAGAAAAACCAAGGCAATGTAATGTGTTTTTGCTGCTTTTCCACCTCTTTGCATCATAGCAGCCACTCTCTTTCCTTCCCTGTATAAGACCAAAGATCTTGGCACCTACTTGACTTCTGAACATTGTAATGCACGAAAGGGTGTATTGGAGGATTTTCTACTAAAGAACAGGGAAGAGATGGGCTGGTCGTGGGGTGCAAAAAGTTGGTCACAGGTAACAGATAGTACAAATAGAAATGTATAGAAAGTTAGACTGGAAGAAACAGGAGCTTTTATTATGACCCTCCTCCCAAAGGTTAATCATTTTTTTAACTCTACTTTGTTGACTGTGTATCATTCCATCATTATTTCATACACAAGAAAGATAAAATATCTAAACATCTATATATCCGAATAGGCCAAGATCTGGAGTTGCTTCTTCTCAACATGAGGGCCACATTTTTAACGTCACTGATGCAGAACATCATTACACTGAAATATTACGATCAGTTTCCTTGACCAGAATTACTAGATTACTTTGTTTCTTTTCAATAGAAAATCTCCATTCTAAATCCTGTGTAGTCCAGCACTAAGCTCAACATCTTTTAATAAACTGACCCTTGGTGTTTCAAACCTGCTTGGTAGAGCAAGAATGCAACCATGAGCTTTTCCATAGCAAACTGCAGGTCACAGAGGAGTAGAGTAGTGGATTACCTGCGAATATAAAGAAAAAAATGTTAAATAGTTTTTGAACACTACCATGGATTTCAGTATACTTGTGTCAAAGACTGCCCCACAGAGAAGTATGCCTCAGAATGACCTTGGAGGATATCACAAGATGTAAACCCTCAGTAAGCCTCAAGAATGGAAAGGTTGCTGTTTGCAACAAAGTGCATAAAAGCCTTTGAAGTTGTAAGAAACTTTCTGTGGATAGGTGAGATAAAGACACAGAGGAACATAATAATGGAATGAAGAAGGTGTAGAGAACAGACCTGCTCATGATTCAAGGCATGCCACTTCATCTGTGAAACGCTGTCATGATCTTGTAGGGTTACCCGTGGAACTAATTCAGTGATCTTTCTTGATGATGGGGTGGCAGCAGCAGGGTAAATTCTACGTACAGAAACATCTTGCTCAGATCCAGCAGAATACCTCAAAGATTAGAAGATGATGCTTGACCATATAGCTGGTGAAGCAGCTATGAAGTTTTTAGAAACCAAAAAGTGTAATCACCTGTCAAGTCAGTCACTTCAGTTTAAACCAAATGAGCATCCTTTTCACTTTCTGACAGTCAAAAATCCCTAGAACAAGCAAGACCTGAGAGCAGGCCTTGTAAGCAGTGTTCTTCAGCCCTGACCTTGGGGCCCACCAGATATTATCACTTTTTTCTACCTGAGTTTGTTGTAATCTTGCATAGAGCAAAAATGACGACTCATTAGGTAGACCCAAAAAAAATGCTGTAATAGGGCATCAGCATATGAGTACCCTGAGCCAAACTGCATACTTCAAGCAGTCAGGGACTAAGGATGATACTTTTGTTTCAGAACCTAAAAACAACAAATTAAATTTATATAACAGCATTCACAACCAAAAAATAAAAAATAAAAAATCAGGAGACGAAGGGCAACAGAGAGAAAAGAATTTACACTCATCTATCAATGGATGAAGACCAGAATGAAATAATTCATGAAGATGATGAAATCATGAAGCTAGGACTGTAGCTGGGAGGAAACACTTTCACTTTGGAATATATGGCAGATTTGGATTGATCTATAGTTATTCAAATCATATGAACCAAGACCAATTTTTTTTCTTGTTTTTATCATTTCAAGTCAAGTGGAACAATACCAGAAACAAGAGATCTATCAATAAAATGCGAGACAGGCTCAGCAATGATGGATAGAAGTTTTTAGGAGGGAGGTGAGGGCAGGGCCCAACTGACAAAAAGATGAGCTTGAGTTTTAATTAGTTCAGTGATAGATAGAGGAGTAATAAGAGTTAAAGAAGATAGCCGGTGCATAGAGCCCTTTTCTGAAATCTCATGAGAAGAAGACAATGAAAGGGAAGCAACTGTAAATGGAGTTAAGTGTGGCATGTAAAGAAATAAAGGAAATGCCACTCAAACCAGTGACAGATGGCTGAATTAATTAATTCATAGAAGAAAGCGATCTAGGTCTGCAGGTGGCTTTACTAATAAAGGAGGACAGATACAATGCTCAGGGAGCATTTAAGATTTTTGTATATTTTATTTTTGATTATGATCACTGTAACTTGTGTTGTTTTCATGTCATCTGCTCAATTATTTAAATCCCAAGGAAATGCTGTGTGCACCACTTTATAAGAAGACGACTCTAACAAAAGCTTAAATAATTATACATTTGTGATCTGTTTCTTTACAATAGCCCACATTCATCTATACTGTTTACTGTTTACATGCTAATGATCTTCAGTTTCTTTAGATATAACAGGTCACTGCATTTTCAGGTGCAGTGGAGCATTTTCAGGCCCCACGGTGGTGCAGTGGGTAGTACTGTTTCCTCAGGGTTGGGGGTTTGAATCTGGGTCCTGGTCTTGTGTGTGTGTGGAGTTTGCATGTTCTCCTCATGGTGGCCTAGGTTTCCTCTGGGGTCTCTGTTTCCTCCCACAGTTCAAAGCCATGAACGCCAGGTGAATTGGGAATTCTAAATTGACTATAGGTATGAATGAATGGTGTGTGTGTGTGCCCGTGGGACCCTGGGCGGGTGAGTCCCACACACACACACACACACACACACTCACACGCACACCATTCACTCACACAATTAACCGCCCAGGGTGAGTCACCGCCTCACACTCATTTGTTCCGGGTACCCGCAACCCTAGTAGGTGAATGAACTGCATATTCATCCAAGGTGCTAAAGCTTAAACTGTTATGTATAATCAGGAGCAAAGTTATTATTAAACCCTTGTATGGGTAGATTTACTGTAAAGTGGGACCAGACCTTATTTCAAAAGGCAGCAATCCCTGTATGCTCCAATATAAGTCTTGGTAATTTAAGAATTAAGGGGAACTTTAACCATGTAGCCATTGTTTCATATCACATTGTCTTGGGAAGAACTGTACAGCTAGAGCCAACCTATACTGCTGTGTGGGTCCCAGCTGGGTACCATGAGAAAACCCCTTGCACCTTTTTGGCTTCTCATCCACTGAACACTACAATTTTGCTTTTAGGCAAGGGCACTGTTATTCCTGCCCTTTCCTTTCCTCGCTATGTTTTTTTTTTCTCCGTGTGTTCCCTGGATAAATAGAATTGTGCTAAATTAACACAGATTGAAAATATCCATGATGATATCCATGTTGCCTGTGCATAAAGGGTTAAACAGTAAGGGCCACCATGAACTCACTGTAGAAAATGTTACCCAAGTTGCCAGTAACTTTGCTCAAAAGATTTGTGTCAAGATTTGCCCCCAAACTGGTACATATTTTCATTTTACTGTCATCTAAATTGTGCCAGTGTCATAAACAAGTTCCACAAAACAGCCCTGACAGATCCCACTGGCTCTTCACTGCATGTTTTCACAGAAAGAAGCCTTAGAACTGGAGGGAGAGATCGAATGGGAAATACAGGGCACTCCAGACTTGTTGGTTTGACGAATATGGCAAGTCTTAACACGTTTGTAAAGTTCACTGACACAGCTGACACCACTAAGAAAATCCATGGCCAGGTTTTGTTACAGTGTCCAGACCTAGTGCACATTAGGTATATCAGGTGAGTGCATGGGGTTCAAGAAAAATTAAGGGCGGCATGACGCCACCTCTTTGTTGTATGACAAGGGGAAGTTTATGACAGTGGGATAAACTGTCTTCCCCCCCCCTTTTTTTAAATGAAATATTCTAACCAGATGAATTTGCCATGTTCTGCTTCATTTCCCTGCATGTTCTCTCCCTATTAAAAAATGTTAATTTCATTTTTATTAGTTTACTTATTCTTTTTAATAACATGCATGAATGAAAAAAACCCTTTAGTTGAGACAAAAAAACCCAAATACCCATTATGTGATTTTGTTTTTGCATTATCAGTTCAGGCAGATTAGATAACACAAGCTTGCAAAATGATGAATCGCACATCATGATCCGACAGCCTAATGAAATAATCTGGATTTGGCAGATGCCCGGAAAGTGCTGCCTACCAGAATACATAGTGCTGCGGTGAAGTTTAATGAAGGGCTGTTTTTCAGGGTTTGGGCTTGGTCGATTGTTTCAGTGAAGGATTGTTTCAGTGAAGGATACTGTTAATGTTACAGGCATACAAAGGCCAATTATATGCTTCCAATTTTGTGGCAAGAGTTTGAGGACGGCCCTGTTCTGTTCCAGCATGACTGTGCTCCTATGCACAAAGGGAGGCCAAATAGACATGATTTGACAGGTTTGGTGTGGAAGAACTCCCCAGGCCTGCACCATGTCCTGACCTCAATCCAGCGGATTACTTTTGGGATTAACAGGAACGTCAGTGGTGGCCCAGGACTTCTTGAGCCTTCACAAAGGTTTTTTTTTTGGCTGAAAATACACAGATTCCCCCAAACCCCAAAATCTTGTGGGAAGCCTTCTCAGAAAAGTGTTACAGCCACTAAAAAGGGGTGGGGGCACACGGCACTTCATATTAATGTACATGGTTTTGGAATGAGGTGTGCAGCAAGCTCATACAGTTGTGATGTTCAGATATTTTTAGCTATACAGTTGCCATACAGCTGTATTAATGCAAACCTAATGGATGATGGAGAATGTAGTGTATTTAGTGGATTCAGACTGCAGTAATGTTTGTATTGTGTAGCTCAAAACAGATCAGGTAAAATGGAAAACATTATGGCTTGCAAGCTGACCTTTTCCTCCTATGACTATTGTGAGCCAAGGCGACATATTACTGGGTCAAGTGGTAGGGGCACATGGTGCTGTTTTTGATTTCTGTTTAATAACACAGTTCGAGGAATGCCAGGAGTATGAACCTTCAAGAAAGATCACTGTTAAATGTTTATAAATTAAATGTTTTAATATTTCATTATTACATTATTCAAAATGATGCTGTGGATTTTGGGTTTCCTTCTGGTTTGGAAGCTTGGCTTAGTCAGAGTCAAAACTACATTGGGTTTCCCAAAGAGCCTTCCAGTGCAAGATTCCTCTGAAAAAAAAAATGTAAACGAGATTTGTTTGAAGAACCTCAACATAATATTAAGCAAGAGTGCTCAGTCGTGGATATCTGGATATCTTCCACCCTACACAGTGTAGCTCCAGCCCTAATCTATCACACCTGATCTAGGCACTGAAAACCTCTGAATATCAGAGCCAGAAGTGTTGGATCTGATCTCTGTTGGGAGGTTGATATCCAAGAGCAGGACTGAGCATCCCTCATATAAAAGTTCAATAGTAATTAAAATTTTACTTGGACCACACATTCAAGCCAAGACTCATTTGGGAACCTTCTAAGAGTATTTAAGCATAACTGAGTGTTTCAGAGGATGTCAAATTATAAAACCAGGCTTCAAAGTAGCAAGGGATCAGAAGTGCATGCTGGGTGAAGGTATTTGCAAGGTAATTTTGGAGTAACGTCTTTAGTACTGGTTCCCTTAGAACCCAAATGGCATGGATCTGTGCTGGCACCGTCCCCACACACGGCGACCTGGGGCGCCCTTTGTTGGTGGCAATCCCCTGCTTCACTTGGTGAATGGGTTAAATGCAGAGAAAGAATTCCACATCGTTCACACTGTGTGCTGTGATGTGTTCATGCATGACTATAAGGGGCCACTTCACTTTACTTTACAAATGTCCAGTGGGGTAAATCCTTTTTGACATTTACTGCACGGTGTTTTTGGCAGTTTCTAATAGGCAAGGCAAGGCAAGTTTATTTATATAGCACATTTCATACACAGAGGTAATTCAAAGTGCTTTACATAAAAG
>JBBPCX010000018.1:8479989-8521847 GCA_037974365.1 Hydrocynus forskahlii | reverse complement strand
CTCTCTCGCCCTCCCTCTCTCTCTCCTCTCTCTCTCACCCTCCCTCTCTCTCTCCTCTCTCTCGCGCGCCCTCCCACTCTCTCTCCTCTCTCTCTCCCTCTCCCTCTCTCTCCTCTCTCTCTCTCTCCCTCTCCCTCTCTCTTTCTCTCCCTTTCTCGCTCCCTCCTCTCTTTCTCTCTCTCTGTCTCTCTCTCCCTCCTCTCTTTTTTTTCTCTCTCTCTCTCATACACCCTGCTCAGAAATATTCGAACCGTGGACATGTCAGGAACATAATGATTAATGGAATTTTTCACGGCTTCAAAGACAATTGTGTCCTGTCAATGACCCCCCCCCCAAGAGAGAAGCACCTCGGTCTGAAAGGTGCAATTACTGTGCTTTTAGTGGATCCCTTTTCCCCTCTCATTGCCTCTTTTCTTCCTCAATCATTCATCAGGGGAATTTTCTGGCTCTCTCAAAAGCCACAGGGTTGCTGTGCTCCAGCTCACTATTTACTTTTCCCATTCACGGGCTGAGAGACCGCATCATGTAAGGTTGGAGTGTAAGTTCACTGATTTAGCCTCCTTTCTTTGCTCTGACACACAGATCTTGCATTTTGAGCAGCTGAGTTTGAAAGGGCTCTGGTGTTCATGGATTAAGTAAGGGTGCAGTTAATAATGTGTTGTTGATCTGGTGTATACACTACCACAGATCTTCGAAGAATGTGGCTTAGGTTAATTTTCTATACAAACACTACAAATATTTCTGCCATCCATTACTTTGCAAATTGTGAAGTTCCGGAACACTTAGCAGCGAAATGTCATGCAAGGCGGTGGAAGAGAGGGGGGTCAAAAGAGAAAAACACATGTATGTTTATTATTTGCATTAACATCACTTCCAGTGTTTCTTGTGCCTTTATTTGGTTATTTCAATTTTAAAAAGCAAAGAAGTCTAAACCTAAATATTGTCTTTGCCAATTTCTTACACCAAAAAAGGAATTCTAACAAATAGTTGAGAAACACGACCATTTTTGTCCTACAGAAACTGGTGATACCGTTTCAAACTGTATGTTTTCAGACATAACAATATGGGTAGAACATTTTTCATCTCAACATATTGTGTCATCGGAACTGTTGTAAAAACAAATGCACTGGACATCCATCTCAGAATCATGTGGGGTTTCCAGTAATGTTGGACTTTAGGATTATGAGTGTTCTCCATCTGACACTCGCATTTCTTTTCACTTTCTTCAGATTTTCACGGCTTCAGAGGGAATTGTGTCCTGTCAATGATAGACCATTTTTGTCCCATAGAAACTGGCGATACAGTTTAGGTGTTAATAACATCCCATTAAGCCCTAAATCTTATAACCAGAAAGAAAATGTTCAAAATGTGACATTAAATACTCAGATTACATTGGGATGGTTTTACCAAAAACCTTGGATGAAACAAACTTACGTTGAACTCTACAATTATTTATTGAGCCAAAAACTGTGCCAGTGGAGTGATCAGGACTCAAGCAAGATTAAAAAAAAAAAAGTAATAACATCCAGCCCTAAATTTTAAAACTAGAAAGGAATTTTTCACTTAGTACTCATATTACACAGTAAAGTCTTACCAAGACTCTTGTTAAGTTCCTTAATCTGGTTATTGTGCATGGAAACAAAACGATGCTTCTGTCATGTTTAAAATGTACATATTCGCGCCAGTTTTAAGATATTGTAAGAGGATGTGAACACAACATTTGTTTGCTTATTTCTACTCACAATTTCACTTATTTCACTGGTAGATTTCTGTTGTCTAATACAAACATCTAATTTTATTTATAGTATATATATTTGTCTTTGTGGATTGCTTTTTTGCTTCATATCACAACATTTTGTGATATGAACACAACATTTTGCTTCATATCACAACATTTTATGATAGCGAATGATCATAATAATGTCATCAGTAACTCTTTGTGCTTGTTTTGTGTTGAAAGTGACTTTTTTAAGTAGGTAGAGCTTTCTCGGTTAGATTTAGGTAATTTGAAATACATTAATAAAACTCACAGTGCTTTTTAAATAGTTTTACAAGAGAAAAATGACTTGCCTTGATATGAGATTACAGTTGTATGGCTCAGCATTGCTAAACACTTTTGAGGGATGATAGATCTGAACAATCTCTGTATTGGATATATTTGAGAGCAAGGGATGTAGCATCAGCATTTATTACCATTTTCTTAACAATCGAAAGATGCAAAAACAAATTTAACATGAACTCATTTAACTTAGATAGTTGCATTTTTTTTTTAAGTGTGAACAAGATTGGGGATTCGACAAAATATGTGCTGGACCCAAACAAGGAGGTGCTAGATTCATATGTATGCTGACTTATTCTGGCACAAAAAATAGGCCTTGCTGCCATTTATCAAACCTGCTGATAACATTACCATTTGGATTTTGTCAGGTCTTTGTGCACGGATGCCTCTGAATCTCAGTTGTAGGATTATCTCCTTGATGAAGGCCTTCTCTATTGTTGGAGCTTCTATTGTAGAAATTGTTGAACACCCACAAAAGAGCTTGAATCTTACCAAACACATGAAAAAGAAGTAGAGGGTGCATTTAGTTTGTATGTTTAGAGTCCATTTGATTCTGGATAAGAAATAAATGGCAATGGATGCTTTCAGCTCACAGAACATTAGCTCTGGGTGGTAAATACATCCATCAGATGACAGGCTGTTCACAGGGTACCCACCCAGTATTTCTGTCTCATTAAACCCTGCCTGTGTGGGGCGGAAGAGGATCTAATAGTGTCAATGGGTTGCAAGTTGGGTGTATTTTTACAGATTTCTCACAATTAGATCCACCAGATGATTTGATAGGAGTTTTAACCTGTTCTTGCACAGGGAAAATGTAAAATTCCACCTTGTTATTTATTGTGTAACTTCAGATCTACATTTTATAGAAGCATAATTCAAACTTTAAACAGGACAGTATCATCAAGTGCGGATGCTTCAATCATGTAATTATTTTAATCCTGTTGAACAAACTTTAAAAAAGACTCTCACACACTAAAGCACCTAATAAAAATGTTTTAAATATCTCTATGTGCCTTAAATGATTTGGGTCCAATCTATCTATCTGTCTATCTGTCTATGTTTCTGTTTCTATGTTTCTATCCATCCATCCATCCAATATAAACCTGTCACGTTGAGCCATGCACGGGGAGTGAGACGAGGCGCAAGGGGCAGGTTCCAATGATGGATTTTTATTAACAAAAAACACAGACTCAATACAGAAAATAAAGAGGCACACGGACCTTTTAAACACAAAGTATAACTACACAAAAGATACATAAGGAACAGGGAACGTGAGGGTTAACCAGCAACCGAAATACAAAACTCTCAGAGTTAAATACAAAACCCTCAGACCTCAACCAATCCTAAAACACAATCACTTAACTGAAACACAGAACAGGTGAACATGACTCTAGACACACACTCACAACAATTTCAAAATAAAAGTCTCTAACACAAAAACTAAATAGCGGCCTCTTCCAGCCACTGGCCGAGACATGACTGTACCCCCCTCCTTAGGGCGCCACTCTTGGGGCGCTAAAGCACCACCAAACGGGCGGAGGAGGGGCAGATGGTGGCAACAAACTGAAAAAAAAAATTCCGCAGACCCACATGTCCTCCCCCTGAATGCACGCTCCTTGCGCTGGCCTACTCTGTGGCCGGGTCAGGCCGTGTGGATCCCACGTGTCCGCTCTCCATGAGTGCCTCTTTCCCCTCTGGGTTAGCCCGGAGTAAAGCTCCCTTCGGGGAGCACCCCTCCAGGTCCCTTTCAGAGCAACTTGCCCCAGTCCTTCTGGGGTAAACATCCTGGTTGCAGGTGGGGGGGACTCGCCTGTGCTCACGGGACGCTGGGCAGACGTCCCTCTCTTCCCGCCCAGAGGCCGGTGCGCCCGCTGTGGCAAGGGATCTCATGTCCCTTTGTCGGATTCGCTGTCGTCCTCACATCCTTGACTTGCCTCCCGACACTGCCAGGACATCCGCACTGGGGCTGAAAGAGCACCAGGGTGGAACGTCCCTCAACGCTGGCTTCAAATCCGGAATGCTCCATGCAAGCTGGAAGCTTGCTTCCCTAGTGCAGAAATAGGGGGGCCAGGCTCGGATCCTATGCGAGTCTGCAGCTGATGGAGGTTGAAACTTCATGCAGCAGCGTCCAGGTGCCTCCACGGAGCTGCGAGCTCCAGCTATGGGATAGCTGAGGGCTGAAGTTCTGCAAAGTTGGCGCAGAAGGCTCTGCAGAGCTACCATCAACACAGCCCCTGCAAAGCTGAGGGCTGAAGCCCTGCGGAGACTGCGCGGAAGCTTCTGCAACGCTACGAGTGGAGATATCAGCGGGGCTGCAGACGGAATGGACCCGTGGTGCGGTTGATTGCTGGTGCCTCAGAGCGAGTGTTACCGATCGTAGCTCTTGTGCTTGTGCGGGAATGGGCTTATGCGTCAGCGGGAAGACCCAAAGAGCGCCAGGGACCTCCCTCACAGCAGGCTAGAAAGCCGGTGCGCTTGCGACGGGATTCTCTAATTTATCCACAGTAAAGCTGAGCAATCATTTTGGGTGGGTCTGTGCTAAAATTTGGTGGGCCTAGGCCCTCTGGGCCTAACCATACCACCATGTACAAAATGTAACATGCCAAATTATTTAAGAAAACATTTGAATGTCATTTTGCTTGGCAACTATAACTTACCGTAACAAATTACACTGCTTGGAATAAGATTTTATTTTGTCCCTATTATTAAAAAAATATATTTATTGAACACTGGTAAATTTTATCATCTTGTGTTTTATCGCTGCCTTGTACGACTACACAGTTTAACTGTAAAAATAACATTTCTATGCATGGTCTCCCACAGTTACTGACAGGTTTTATATCCTTCAATATGCTGAAGAACTGACAAATCTGGTGATTTTGAAGTTGCTTTATTTTGCTTTGGGCAAGGATAAGCATTTTGTTGATAATGTTGCCAAGACCCTAGGCATGAGTCAGAGGCGGATCTCTGTTGTCGATACTCTTTGCCTCTTCATTTTTTGGGGGAACTGAATGTTTGGCACCATGCTTTGAGTCCTGCTGTGCCAGAATCTGATGCCCTTATTCAGTGATATCTCTAGAGTCATCGGACTGACAGATGAATGCTTCTCTCTCAGAGGTTCTCTCTCTGCTCCTCATCACCGATTCTCCTTCTATCTGGCTCTCCATGTCCAAACACAAACATGCCCCTGAGCAGCAGGCCAGGTGGCTATTGGTGCTTCGCCTCAGGTGCTGATGAATTAATGAAAAAAGGGCTCAACAGACATGTCTGACATTGCCTTTGTAGGCTCCATAGATGGACAGTCTGCATATAGAAACACACCATAGGATGTCTAAAGCTGCTGTGCAATTCCTACTGTCATCTCTTCACACATTAAACTCTACCATGCTTCTCAGAGTCCCACTTTGGAGTGGTAGCTCCAAACTGGTGTCTTCCAGCCTACCATTCATTTGAGGACTTGGAAGAGACACCGCTACACAAAGGTGGTCTGTGGTGCACCTTGGAATGACATCTGAACAAGATTCTTCAAATTATTTTTTGTAAATGAGGTGTACAAATGTGCACATGATGGGAGGATTCTATACCACATGGCAGGGACTCACCCTGGGTGGGACGCCACACATACACACACAAACCATTCACTCACACACTCACACCTATGGTCTATTTATAATCCCCAATTCACCTGACACGCATGTCTGTGGACTGTGGGAGAAACTGGAGAACCTGGAGGAAACTTACGGTACCACAAGGAGAACATGCAAACTCCACACAAACAAGTCCACACAAACAAGACCAAACCCCCAAACCTGGAAGTTTGAGCCACTGTGGGGCTGTAAAAGACCAAAATGTGTTTGAAAAATGTTTAATATTTGGCTTAAGAACAAGAAGCCAAGTGGATCAGGAATACCTAAAATGGATGGTTGCTGACAACATGCAAATCTGTTAAAGCACATTTACAAGATTTATATGTAGTTATTAAGCCTCCGGTACACTTCACAGTACTTTGAAATGGCTAATGCTTAGGAAAAGTAGCTTAAGGCTGTGAGTTAAAGGCATAAGAAAGGAAAGGAAAGCTCTGGGTAGGCGTTACTATGATCATTCTCAACTTGTTTGTTTATCACATTTTTGTAGCATTTTTCTCAATGTCTGAATCCCACTGAGAAAGTGATGTGCGGAGAAAAAAAAACTGCTCGAGACTAAACAAATGTGGCAGAGCATTAATTCATGTCAGTGGCTCAAATATTGATTGTGACTGATTTGTTTGTGTTCTCTAATTACCTTATTATATAAAAATCCTACTTCTGCATCTTTCAGAGTTGCTTTAATCAAAGGTTGTCCTGATTATAATTTAACACAAGCAAATGATTACTTATATGCAAATTCTGCTTTATACGTCTATTGTCCCTTATTTATATAAACTAACACTCATAAAGACAAATGTTTCTAAATGGTTCTTGACTTGGATGTACAGTTCAAGGAAAAAAATGGTTTTCATTATGTGGTGCAGATATAACACAGAAACAAATAAAGCTACAGTTACCTCTCATACCTGAGGAATATGAGTATGTCATGGATCTGATAGGAATACAGGGGGTCTTCGGGTTATAGCAGTCTCGACATACAATGTTTCGAGTTCACGACGCTCACTCCCACTCCCACCCCCACTTGACTTACACTGATGCAGTAACACGGCACATGAGTGAGGGACTTTTCCTTTTCCTTTTTCTGTGGCTAACACCAAAATTCGGGTTACATCACTGTCGAAGGAACGGATCTGTGATGTAACTCAAGGACCCCCTGTAGTATAATGGTGACTGATGGAGAAGACAAGGTAAGATCAGTAACCAGGAAGATCTGAGCTTTAACTGTATATATGAATATGAGGTCACTATTTTGCAAACAACAGGTCTGCGCTTACCTTTTTATAAATGATCATTAAGGCTGTTTATGACCTAATTAATAACCATTAATAAACTCATTTGAATCATTTATACATCCATTTATAATGATAGTCGCGGTAAATGTGAAAATGGTTCATTACGCTCAAAACAACTCACTTGCAAAAATGATTCTTCAAAGAAACAATAAATTAAATGTTTTCTGTGAAATCATTCCAAAGGGAGCTCTCTTTTGGAGCCTTTAATTTTAAGAATCTGTTGCCCCTGAAGAAATCAGTTGATGAGTTAATTAAATGGTCTGTGTCAGCTGTGTGGAATGCGAAAGGAATGATGACTGTAAAATGTTTCATTATTCTTGTAGACACTTCTAGAAAATGTGTGTACAAAAAGTTCAGTAATTGTCAGAAAGGTGTATTTTCCAAAGTCAAAGTGTATTAAAAACTACAACATCTTCCTAACAAAGACAAACTGATCTAGTATTTTTTAAAGCAGATGACTTTTTTAATTAATGTTTCGACAGGCAATACTCAGATTTGGTGTGGATTTATTTTTCTTTTCTTTTTACTTTTTTTGCACCTCCGCATGCAGATGTCATTACATCCTTACATCCAAAGTAACTGTAGCCTTAAGCATTCACATAGTATTATGCCTAATATCATTCTTTATTCCCTCTTCAGAACATATATGAAGAAAGAAAAGAAGCAAGCAAAATACATGGACACTTTCCAGAGCCCAGTGTCCAGGCCTGCATACAAAACGATAAAGATGCAAATCAGAATCAGGAGAAAGCGCACAGTATGGTTGTTGCTGAGATAATGAAAATTTATTTTACTTCGCTCAGCATCTGCTGACCATTCGGTCCCAAGATAAAGCTCCCTAGATAGAGGTGAGTTTATGCTCAGTGAAGGAACACAAAAATAACAGAAATTTGGCACATTTGATGTTGTTTTTCCCATCTTTGATTGTTACAGTTAGCTTCAAAATTGAGGTTTAACAGAGCATAGCTCGGCTTTTCCGAGCCCAGCACTGACAAAACGTTTTTCTTTTTCTTTTTTTTAATTTATTATTTCTGCTTCGCAGCAAACCTGAAATGCCTAAAGACTTTGTGGACTCCTGGTAAGAAGCAAAATAACCCCAGGCGTGACATTCACCACAGAGCACATGAATGCTTCGGTGCTCCGAGTCTTGCCGTACACAGTGAAAGGTCACCCATACAAATGGAGGGCCAACTCTTAAGAAAAGGTCAGAGCTGTTGTATTTTGCAAACTGAATGCAAGGATATTGTGAAGGACTACAGGCATATTAGATCGTCCAAAAAAGAGAGAAAAAACAGAACTTTGTGATAATAAAACATCAAGAAAAACAATTCAAAGCAAGTAGTGCAGAGGAGTAGAGAACTCTGAAAACCATAGCTGTGGTTTTACATACACTGACCATGTGTAGTTAGCTTTGTTTTAAAATCATAAAGTACTGGCTTCAAATCATAGAAGAAAAATATCTTTATTGGTGGGTTCAAGTTGAGAATTGGCTGACAGCTGAGAGCTCGGTGTGTCAAAAACACGTGGAGCAAGCATCCATGTTGAAATATGGATGTGTGCTCTGTGGGTAGCTCTTACGGGACACTGACAATATGAATTCTGATGGACAGGGTAGATGGACAGAATACTAAACAGCCACTCCGCTGTTGAACTTTCTGATGATGTCTCAATAAAACTCCGGCCTAGGCTGTGGAGTGATGTACTTTCTCCTTCTCTTGTTCGAGTGTCCGTGGCCAGCTGTGAACCTGCTCATGCATGCTTAGGGGTCATTTACCATGTCTGGCCTCAGGCAGTGGTGTTGTGTTGGTGCCCTTTAAAAATGCAAGCAGTGGGCAACAAAAGTTGCAGGCCTGCAGTGATAATTGGTTTATGCTCAACAGACAAGAGCTGTTAAAAATGATTATTTTCTGAAGCAGTATGTTCTTCATTTTATGAGGGTAAAATTAAGTGAAACGTTTCAGTGAATCATTGACTTAAATTATAAATGACATAAGAAACCAATACATATTTTAAAGATCAATTCATTTCTGTCACCTGGTGAACTGATTAGTTTTAAATCAGCTGGCATTGGTGATACTGTTTTTTTTAAGGTAGATTTCTTAACAGAGAAATCCTTATTACCTGTTTATGTGCCATGAGTAATGTATAAAGACATTTCAAATATGCATGCAACTGATAGATTATGATTAATTAATAGTTAACTAATTAGTCAACAAACAGTTAATAACTCATTTACAGAAGACCATACTATCTTATAAATACACTTCTTAGCTTTTTTTTTTTTTTTTTTACAAATGATACATATCTATTTATTCTTTACTTCTATATTCACAAATAATGAATTCCTTATTTATAGTTTAATCATTGTTAAGATACAAGCTTGAAAATAATGTGTTACTTAAATTAGTCATATATGACACTGAATACTGAAGTCCATTATGACAGGTTATGAGGTTATGTTATGTAGACATCTTTATATACAATATGACAGAATATTACTGTCTTTCTACCCTTAATATACCACCTTGTTGATGAATGATAAACTGTGATTTTAATCAGATAGTAGAATTAAATCGTTTAACAAAATCACCAACAGCTTTCAGTGTCCTTAAGTAACAGTAACAAAAAAGCCTATGTAACATGTTCAGTAAAGCCCTAAATAGACATTTAAATTAGTAATTTACTGTTTAATATGTACCACTCACTTGTTCATACATACAGTCTTTGATTTATACCTAAAGGAGGTAATATCAATGATTTGATGTTGTCTAACAAATGTGAATTCTTTTGATATAGATTAACCAGTATTATACTGAAAGATAGCATAAATGAGACATTCATAAACACAGTCTTTTCTAAAACACAAATAAAGGAATTAGACACACCTCAGTATATTTACATGCAAACATTCCATCAAAGAATTCAACCTTTAATTATACTTAATGAGGCCACTCAGTTACATGACAGTAGCAAAGTTACAAAAAGACAGAGCATTTACTGGAAGTAGAGAGCAGCAGAGTCTGGGTGTTGGCTGAATAAGCTTCCTTAAATCCCTGTCAACAAGGCACTGAGCCCTGGACAGAACAGTGGGTGTGTAACCCACTATATCGATCATGTCCACAACGCCAGTCACATCCCTCTAGCTCAGCCTGGTGGTTCCACACTATGTTACTTGAAATCTTCTCACACAGTGGTGAAAACCCCAACCTTCTATGGGTGGCCGAAAGACTAACACATCGACTGTAAGTTTATTCTCAAGAACTACTATTGTTTTGCTGCTGAGTTAGTGGATAATGAGTGAATGATCTCTGTAAAATGTAGAATCATGAATCAGTTATCTCCAATTTATGATTCTACATTTAAAAAGTATCTATAATACATTTTTGCTTTGTTTGACATGAGAACTTTGTAGTTATATAAAAGATAGACTGGTTTATGAGACATATCTGGCTTTTGGCAAGTAACTTTGTGTATTTTGGTTTAATTCCTTGATATCTCTACAGACTCATACTGCAAACTCTCCGTGACCTGCCAGGCTTCGGTAGAGGAGGTTCAATAGCTTCTGACAGGGTGTGTGATTTCTTCAGAGCCTTACGGATGCGACTTAGCCCTTCGGAACGGAGGACAAAAACCCAATGAGTAACGCTCGAGTTCCCCCTTGCACCTGGGGATTTCCACTGCCAACCATCCACTCTGACAAACTGTAATGGTTTCTGAAGGGCCACGGACGCTCTGAATGCAGATATTTCAGCCAGGCGTTTAGTTGGACATCACAATGCATTACATTAAACCGTGATGGAGCCTGTGTATGCTCCTGAAAGCAGAGAACTGAAAATAAAGATGTTAAATCCACTCAGCTGATTCACTCAGGTTATGCCACTTTGGAACTGGCACTAGTGTATTCCTCTGCACAGTTATGCAACCAAAGAATGGCCTGGCATGGCCTGGCCTTGTTGGATTTAGCTCTGAGATACTTATTTAATGGCCACACACATTTATTTTAAGGGACTGGATTGCTACACAATGGTTCATCGTTTTACAGTAGAGCTAAGAGGCCAGTATAATAGCAGTCTACACTATATGGACAAAAGTATTAGGACACGGGATCATTTCACCAACAGGGACTTTAATGACACTGCATTCAAATACATAGACTTTAATATGGAGTTGGTCCCCCCTTTGCAGCTATAACAGCTTCCACTCCTGGAAGGCTTTCAACAAGATTTTGGAGTTTATGTGGCAGTTTGAGCCCATTGATTCTGTAGAGCATTTATGAGGTCAGGCACTGATGTTTGACGAGAAGGCCTGGCCGTTATGAATCTCCGTTCCAGTTCATCTCAAAGGTGTTAGGTGGGGTTGAGCCTGCTTTGTGCACTGAAGCTCAGTCATGCTGGAATAGAAGAGGTTCTTCCCCAAACTTTGTCCACAAAGGTCAGCATCCAAGATGTTTTGGTATGTTGAAGCCTAAAGATTGCCCTTCACTGGAAGTAAGGGGCCTAGCCCAAATCCTGAAAAACCGATGTGGGTCAATACTTTTGTCAATGTAGCGTATGTCACCCTAAGAGAAAATAATTCCATTAGCTGCTTGGCTTGTACAAATTCAGTACAAGCAACTTTGAACCCCAAACATGTCTGCACTGTATAACAGTATTTGGAGAATAGGGGGACGGACGGTGTAAATTTAATTTGTTGACGGGGCATTCTTTTACAAATCCACTTCAAAAAGTCAAACAATATTTGAACTCGCATACACACTTTTGATGTCAAGTCTGTGGTAAATGCCTTGCTTTTTTGGCTCCCAGTAGATGAGAAATGAAGCATAGCACCTTTGCTTTTTAGAAACCAATTCATAAACAGCCTAATGACTCAACAGTATGTGGTCAAAGCTTGATCAGCAGCCCGCTCTCAGTTGATCAAATGAGTCTAATTTGATTTTACTTCTTGACCTCTTGCTCTTTAAAGAGTGCAAACTGCACAACTGAAAACTCCATCAAAGTCTGGGTAGAGGCTCGGGGAAACAGGACCATGTCGGCACTAGGGAAAGGTCACCTCAGCTGGTGGAGGTGGGGTTTGACTTTGAGAGCAGCGAGTTCAACACACATGACAGCCTCATACTGACCATAACAGCACCATAAATCCTCAAAGGTCTGTTTATGTCTTGCAATTAAAGGCAGACTTTTAATTAAAAGAGAAGTGCAGAAGGTTTTGGGAGGATAAGGTCAGTTCGAAATAAGGCTTGTTTATCTGTCTTTGCTGTTTTCGTGTGTGTGTGTGTTTTTGCATCTATTTTTGAGCTGATAATTGTGCCAGTATATTTGCCTAATAAGATGCAGATATCAGATACACATGAAACAGTGAAGAAAAATGGCTTTTTCTTTTGATGCTTCCTGGCCCAAATTAGACTTTTCATTTTCATACTGGAAAAAACAACGTTCCTCTTTTTAAATCAATAATTCTGAAGGACACTAGTTTTCAAAACAGATACAGTACAGTAAAGTATTGGTGTTGCTAGTGCTTGGTATTGACAGTATAACTGTTTGTAATTTTAAACTGTTTTGTCAGGCCACTTCAGTGCAAGAGCAACTATTTTGACTTGAACCATCATGACCTAAAATTACCCTGCCTCAATTTTCCATTAAAGGAATGGTTTGTGGAAAAATTAAAGGAAAATGTCCCACTTCTTTCATGCTTACACAAAATACTGTTTATTTTTAAGTTCTCTTGTGTGTTGCTGACCTGCTACTGACCCCATCGAATGTAAAAGTAACATCTAAGATTACTCTAATCATCTTTTGAAAAAAAAGAAGAAAGCATTTCATCTCCTGTTCCAATTCCAACGCACATTACAAAATTCATTATGTGATTTTGATGTCTTTTGTGATGCCTAATTTTGCTTAATGAATAAAGACAATTTTGTCCAAACTTATTTTATGTAGCAGCTAAATACAAAAGCATGAATCGAATTCTAATTGCATTATGCAAGGCTTTAGTCACAGTTGACTCAGATTAGAAAAAAAAGTCTGTTGATTGAATTATTCAATTGAAAATATAATTATTTTATATATAACTATTATTATATGTAACTATTATATGCCTGTTAGGTTACTATTTAATACATTCTCACTAGTTAATCACATGTAGACATGTCTCGGGAGCAAATGATTTTGTTTTCCCAACACACACACACGTACACACTTTTTGGCCTTATTAATAGTCATTTCTAGAGCATTTTTACTTTAAAGTACCTAAATCAGAATAGAAAGAGTTCCACTGAAACTGCTGGGCTCAAAATGCTAGTTACTACTTTGCTGTTTTCAAAAGATTGCTACAATGTTTATTCTCCCTCTCACTTCATAAAGTACTTAATTTGCGTATTATAAGAAATTGAATATCATTTAAAATTGTGTGTATTTTCTGTAGTATAGGAGCTCACATAACTAAGTGACCCTTGTATTGTTAATGAAAAGCCTAAGGGCTGTAATGAGCACAATATTTAAATGGTATGAACTTTCAGTTAGTCTAATGTGGTAAAGAACAGTCTGCATTTCCTTTAAAATAATGTATATTTTCCAGTTTAAAGTGTTTTATGATTTTGATGAGTTACTTCCCATTGGTTTCAAGGGCATAGAACAGCATCCAGTTTGTGATTCAAAATAAGCTTGTACAACCGCAAGCATAAATATAGCTCATGTCCTCAGGTTATTGTATGAATTATGAATGAGTTATCTTAGTTTTGGAGCAGGCATTCCTAAATAAATAAATAAACAAATAAACTCTGGACGAAGCTGAAAATGCTGGACTATTCCTTGAATCAGATAATATAAGGCTGCAGGCCCAAAGTAGAATGCTATTGGGTGAAAACATCTTGTTTATAATTACAGATAACGTTTATGGTACTTAAGATTAAGGCTGAAGATTAATAATACTTTTATTTGAATACTGTTTAATACTAAACCTCTGTCATTCTGAATTAACTGTATCTGGTATTTTGTAAAAGTATGTGTCATATTAGTCACACTATATGGCAAAATGTATTCTTTGTCAAGTAACACCTGACTGTCATGCTTATACAAGTTCGCTGGACATCAAAATCATGAGCATTAATAGGAGTTGGCTTCCCTTCACAACTATAACATCTTCCACTCTTCTGGGAAAGTTTTTCATAAATTTTGTGTGTGTGTCTGTGGGAATTTGTCCATTCAGTCAAAAGAGGGTGTGTGAAATCTGACATTGATGTCAGATAAGAAAGCTTGGCTTGCAATTGATATTCCAATTCATCACAAAAGCTGTTCAGTTGAGTCGAGACCAAGGCTCTGTTTGGGCAACTGGGGCACATCAAACTTTTAATCATTCCTTTATGGGCTTTGCCTTGTGCATAGTAAATCTGGAACAGGAAAAGACCTTCCCCAAACTGTTGCCGCAAAGGTGGAAGCATATAAATGCTTAAAATGTCTTTCCATGCTGTAGACTTAACATTGCCCTTCACTGGAACTAAGGAGCCTCACTCAAACCCTGATAAATACCCCATTAAAATAATAACCAATCATCCCACCATCAGACTTCACTGTTGGGCTATGCATTCTGGTGGATAGTGCTCTCCTGGCATCCCACAAGACTGACCACTCCAGAGAACACATTTCCACTGCTTCAGAGTTCTGTGGTGGCATGCTTTACACCACTCCAGCCACTTGGCATTGTGCAAAGAGATCTAAGGCTTATGTGCAGCTGCTCAGTCACTGAAACCCATTTCAGGAAGCTACAGCTACAGGAACGCACAGTCTTTGTACTGATGTAGCTTCTAGAAGGAGTTTGGCTGAGCTGAAGTTGCTCCTAGAAGCATATGGTTTATAATAACAGCATTTACAGTCGGCCAGGGAAAAAATTTAACGAACGGATATGTGGAAAAGATTATATCCCAAGACGTCGCATTTTACTTGTAGTGTTTCTCTATGGAGATTGCATGGCATGTGTTTGATGCTACTGAAACATGTAAACTCAATTATTATGGGGAGTGTCCACAATCATTTGGCCATATAATGTAAGTACAGTCATGTTTTTTATTTGGAAAAAAGCTATTATTCTAGATTAAAAATTCAATATGACAATTTTACATGTTCTGTTAACAACAACCAAAACAACAACAACAACAACAACTATCATCATCATCAACTGATTATTATAATTAATTGGTCAATCTGATATATGTCAACAATCAATCCCAAACCAGTGCATAAATGATGGGACTGGTATAACAAGGACTACTGAACAGTCTACTTTCCCACTGAGAAAATCAGTTTAATATCAAGGATTTACCCCTTTGTGAACTCTCTGTGGACTTGAAAAGTGAAGGCCCCACATGCCCTAAAGCAAAGGACTGAATCGCTTGTGTGCAGTGAAGGATAACCAGCCTATACAACCATGATTAACAGATACAGCAACCATGTAAACATGAAGCATATATAGAGAAACCTTTGTCTGGCAGGCTCTGTAGGAACTGTAGAACTTTGGAGGGAATTCTACACCAGGCTGCACAGATAATCCAGCAGCATGCATTGCACAGCTTTCAAATGCAGGATAGGATTCCATACTGCTGGCAGTCCATCAATTGCATAAAGCCTAACTAGCCATAACTGAAGGTGTTCTGGGTGCAGGTGCCATACTTGACATCATGCCTGAGTGGGAATGCCTCAGAGGCAGAAACAGTGTCAACAAAGGACTGTACACCAATGAAACATTATGGCTGACACTGAATCTTGAGTAGAATTCCCGGGTTCCTAGAAGGGAAGTGAGGGGAATAAAAGGCATAAAACGTCTGACCAAGCCAGCTTTCAGCAATTCAAGCAGGCTCAAGAGCCAAATGAAAAGTGTAGCCATGTTTTCTGACCTTATTGCATGTTCGAGAGGTCCACTGAAGCTTGTAAACTTGTCAGTTTCCCATAAGGGAGGTTAACATAAGGAAGCTGCTCTTAAACTGCTCAAAAATGTACAAATACTGACTGGAAATTCTGGCAAGTTCAGTATTAGCTGAGTAATCAGTTGTGACATATCACAAGTCATTCCTAACTCTGATACCACAAAACCAAGACGGAAAACCTTCTGATCTACCAAGATAATGAAGATGACACTACGATTGTGCAGAAATGACAGGATGACTATCAACTAAAAATCACCAGACCCTATCAATCTGCAGCTGCCAGGTGATCACCGGAAACAACTCCTAGTTATTTAGTGATTTTTTTTTTATCTACAAGCCGTTCTGGGTACTCAAATTGAACATTATCAGTGTATTAGTAATAAGAACAGGAAATATCTAATGAACAGTGACTGATACTGAACATAACATGCGTGATTAGCATTTGCACTAAGACTGGGAAGATAAAGAAGGAAAATGATAGCCAAAGCTCAACAAGGTATCACAGTCACTCTAAAGCTGTGTAACCTCCTGTGCCAAGGAGCTCTGTTGTGAAAAATAGCTGTCGCTGGAGTTAGCTTTGGCTAGACCTGAGGGGAAAAGTTAACTCCAGAGTTAAAAGATGGCCAGCAGAAGCAACAACATTTCTGTAAGTTGTGGGAGTTAATGGGAAAAAACAGACTTAAACACTCTTGAAGTCACCAAAGATATGCCACAGATCCACATTTGGATGGATGGTCCCTTAAACCACCAATTTTGCAAATATAGCATGAAAATGTGAAAAGGATCATTGTCAATAAATGATGTTTAGGTTTTATTCATGGTTCTTCAATAGCTGGTAACCTGGTAGGTAGGCAGTTGCCCCAGTGATCGGAAGGCCATGGGTTTGAATCCCTGAACTGCCAATGGCACCACTGATGTTCCCTTGAGCAAGGTACTGTCCCCACACCCTGCTAACCAGGCGCTGTGTTGCTTACTGTCCACTGCTTCACTTGGTGAATGGGTTAAACGCAGAGAGAGAATTTCACATTGTTCACACTGTGTCCTGTGGTGTGGTGTATTTACACGTGACTAAAAGGGGACCTTTCCTTTACTTTACTAATATACCTACTTGACTTGACTTGACAAGTGTAAGGAGCCTTGTTAAAGTTGAAAGAATGGAGTGTAAATGTTCTATATCAAAAAGGTTTTATCCCACACTTGATAATAGAGCATCCATTTTATGCCCCAGGGAGGCAGTAAAAGCCTTGTGTTCTGCGGTCGCAATGCACTCAGAAAAGTCAACAGTAGTTCCAATAGCCGTTGTAGTTGTTGACTAAAGGGTTAACAGTTAGCTTCCAAACTACAGTATGGGAATTAGCGGAACACTCTTAAAGGGTTCTGAATTATTCTTTACTTGTCTGTTCAGAATAGTTGGCTTGATTTAATATAGAATCTTTGCATTTTGTGCATTCTTTTGTGGTGGAACAGAGGTTCTTTAAACTTTAAAATGGTCCCCCACACTGATCTCATTTACATTGTGTTAAAAATTCTACAGCTCCTTTGATCGTACATATAGTGAGGTAAGATCAAATAATGTTTGATCTCTGGGCTGTATGCTTTCTTCAGTAATCTCTCTTGTAGTCAGCATAGTTATATAAGTAGCCTAAATGTTTTTTTGGACTAGACCCAATATACAGAGACATTTACTCCTGCATTCATTACACGGTGTTAAGTTTGGTTAAAAGCTATTAAGACCAGCTGCAATATTATGATTCTGGTTCTGGGAGGAAAATACTATACAGAGGTTGTTTTAAGCAATCAGTATGCCTTTAAAATTATTTTAAATCCATTTGATTATTATTACTTTTGCATTTGCTGTCATGTTCTGTTGCTGACCAGATCTGGACTGTCTTGCCCCATTTTTAGTTTTATCATTTTACAGTAGACCATCCTTAAAACATCCTAAGAGCATCCTTAAAACAGACGAATAGCTCCTAAGAAAGCTCTTATGTTAGTAAATGCTGAATGTACACTATATGTACAAAAGTATTGAGACGGTTGTTTTTCAGGGTTTGGGCTATGCCCCTTACTTCCAGTGAAAGACCATCTGAATGCTTCAGCATACCAACACATTCTGGACAACGCCACGCTTCCAACTTTGTGTACACAATTTGGGGAAGAACCTTTTATATCCCAGCATGACTGTTCCCCAGAGGACAACGCAAGCTCCATAAAGACAAGGTTGGATGAGTTTGGTGTGGAAGAACTTGACCGACCCGCACAGACCTCTGACAGCCAGGCCCTCTCGTTCCAATATCAGTGCCTGACCTCATAAATGCTCTACAGATTCTCACAGAAACTCCAAAATCTTATGGAAAGCCTTCCAAGAAGAGTGGAGGGTGTTATAACTGCAAAGTTGGGACCAACTCCATATTAAAGTCAGTGTATTTGAATGCAATGTCATTAAAGCCCATGTTGGTGTAATGGTCAGGCGTCCCAGTATTTTTGCCCAAATAATGTAAGTTCCATTGTAAGGAGACGGCTGGCCATGTGTTTTTCCTCTTGTAAAGTTATTAATTTGTTTCTATCTGAGTAAATGATATTTGAGTATCATTTTCTGCTCCTCTACCTCATCTTTGGTTTTAATTGACGCCCCTTCCCTCCCTCCCTCCCGCCTCCACACCTATTCACTCGGCAGGACCGCCAGCGCACGCGGAACACGCACGAGGAGGCCAAGCGCTCCATTTACAGAAACAGAGCTGCTCTTATTGATCAGCATCTCTTTTCTCTCGTGAGCTGATAAGAACCAGGAGGACGAAGAACTCCCCCACACCCCCACCCTTCCCGAACTGGCGTGATCGGATATTTTTTCTTCTGTTTTTCTTGCAAGGACCTCGCGAGCCTCTCCTGGATCCTGGACCTGCACGGGACTCCTGTCCCGGTACACCCCCGCTCGCACTCCCCGTCCCCTCCCCTCCCAATCACTAACAACACCACCACCACCTCCACCACTATTGCTGCTCGCGAGCGAATCAGCGCGCGCCTCTCTACGACCAGGGGCGATTTGGACTCTCTCCGCGATGGCGGCACCTCGACTCGTCCTGCTCCGGAGAGTTCTGCTCTGAACTTTTTTTTCCCTCCTCTCTGCTTATTTTTTTATTCTCCTTATTCTTGCAGATCACGTGGACTGATTGAGTGCCGCGCGTGAACGGACGGACAGGTTCCCGTTCGCACCTGTCTCCGGACCGCAGGGGCACGAACGCGCGCGCGATGGTGGTGGTGGTGCGCTCGCCCTGGCGCGTGCTCTTGCTGCTCCTGCAGTGGATCCTGGTGGTCGCTCGTACGCGCGATGCGCTCGGCTTCACGGAGGAGCCCCCCGAGCGCGCGGCCAAGCCGGACGCGTTCTGCAGCTGGATCATACGGGCGCATCCTCAGGGGGCGAGGAAAGAGGGGCACAGCGAGTTCAGGCTGCGCGTGGAGGGAGATCCGGACCACTACCAGCCCGGCAGCACCTACAGAGGTACGGACCACCCTCTCCTCAGGAGCCCCTCACAGACACACCTGGTCCGAGGGAATATTTCTGTAATAAACACCTGAAAGCGTCCCAGCACTGTGTTCTCCTATTGTAACTGAAGCTTAAAAAACTGTACATCAGACACTTCGAACTGCTACACAATAACGGTTTAATAAGATCAGAAAGAACTTTATTCATCCTTTTAATTGTCCAGCCGTCCGTACAGTGATGTAGCGTCCCAACACTTTGCTCTTGCTCTCCTATTGTAACTGAAGCTACAAAAACAGTACATCAGACACTTTATTCACGCAGGGTTACATAATAGCAGTTTAATCAAATAAGATAATCAGATAAGATAAGGAAGAACTTTATTTGCTCTTGGTCAATAGCATGCTCAGTGTGCAACAAGAAAGAATGAAAGATGAAAAAAGAACAGAACAAATAAAACTATAGGCAATAAACAACAGTGCACCAGAAAAGAACCTCCTTTTAATTGTCCTCCATTGTGCAGAGCAGTCAGTACAGCAATGTAGCATCCCCGCACTGTGCTCTTGCTCTCCTGTTGTAACTGAAGCAAGAAAACATTAGATCAGACACTTTATACACACATGCTTTCATAATAAGTTTAACAAGATAAGACAGAGCTGTATTCATCCTGAGGGAAAGTCTTGCGTGCTCAATGTGCAACAAGAAAGAATGAAAGATGATAAGACAATAGAACAAATAAAAATACAGGCAATAAACAATAGTGCAAAACATTGACAAGAACATAGTTATAGTGTGTTATAGTGTGACAAATAACAGTTTAACAGTAAAATCGACATCAGACAGAGACTTTACTCACACATGCTTACATAATAATAAGATAAAACAAGAAGGAACTTAATTCTTTTGTCATTAGCATGCTCAGTGCAACAAGAAAGAATACAATATGACAAGAGAATAGAACAAATATAAATATAGGCAATAATCAGTAGTGCAAAACACTGACCAGAACATTAGTGAGACAATTAGTGTCATTGCTGACATTGCTGTGTTTAAGATTTAGTGTGCTGTATCAGCAGATCAGTAGTGTACAATGGTTAATGAAATTGGCTTAGTGTTAAAGTAATACAAATAAATACAATAAAATAGCAGCAGATGGTAAGGTAATGAGAGTATCATTCTATAACATTCAATCAATTCACAGATTCACTGAAGGTGTGTTGCACAATGATGACAATCTTCATACTGGCAATGTAATGTGGCTAGATATTCCCACAGTGGTGCATGTATGATGCAATGATGTCTAATTTGTGGACCATAGCTAACCTAATGAAGTAACAATTTTATTACAGTCAAGAATTCTCAAACAGCCTATTACCTCCATTATGTTTACCCCATGCAACCTGACTGGGCCGAAAGTGTCAACCAGTGGCTTGTTAGAGATAAAATGCATCATGTTTTGGAATAGCCAGTGTACTTTAAACCGTCAACTTTCCAATCTAGAATTATCTCATGGTTGTAAACACAGACTGCTATAAGCGTACTGTTTAATAACAGCAGTCAATCAGGCTTTAATAGGCTGTTTGTAACTCATTAATGAGCTAATGAGCTAATTAAAAGAGCTGCTTGTGTTTGGACATGTAGACGTTTGTTGTTCCTGAGAATGTCAGCTTTGTGAACATGTTGAAGCACATTTAGAAGCAGGCTGTGCAAGTCATATTAAGGTTGTTCTGCCTACTTTCTCGGTCCCTTATGCTGCAAGAAGCTTCCAGGAAGCTCTGCTGTAGCAATCATTCAGAAAAATGATGTACTTTACTGACTGACTTGTTCCTTCCTTGTAGTGACTTTATACACGACCAGCCCTGCTTACTTCAGAGGATTCACTCTTATTTCTCTGAAGGAGGGGAGGAATGGGGAGAAAGAGGAGGATTACGCTGGAAATTTTCAGGTAGGAGTGTTTTTCTGCAGTCTTGCACAGTATAAGAATTTAAGGGAAACCAAAATGAACCCAGTGAACACTGCACGGCAATGAAGAGAAAACTACTGGTGTGTAAATGGGCAAAGTGTATTTGCTTTGGACATCAAATATAATTACAGTGTTATGCTTAGGGGATAATGCAACAAAAAGAACATCACAGTATCCCTAGCAGTGCAGCCGTTTTTGTTGAGAAATCTCGTTTGACCCCGGCAATGCTGCAGTCATCTGTGGCCAAGAGTCCAAGAGATCGTAATTGGCCTCTCGCCCTCTGAGGGGCTAGGATTGTCCGTCCTCTCTCCCATCACTTGTAACAGAGTTGCCAGTTAACATTCTCCTTCCACACACATTGTAATGGCAGTTCCAAAAGGTGTAGTGGCGGCTCTCACATGATTTGGCAGCTATTTACCAACCTTTGGCAGCTATCAACTAACCTAGCTTGGCTGCATTGTGTGATAAACAGAACTAATTGAATTCTAAGTAATTTTAGACATTTTCTATCAAAACAAAAATTGTCATGAATTTTTGGCAAGGTGCAAATGACAACTGGTATTTTCAAATGACTCAACCCCCCCCCCCCTAAAAATAGAACAAAACAGATATAGAACAAAACATTGTATAATTAAAAATTCAAGGTGTAGATTATTCCAGATGACCAGGCGGTGGTCAATATACTGGTGTTTGGAGTGTTTGGAACCCCTTTATCTAGGCTCCTTGCATCTTTAGGCACTTTGCAGCATGTTGCAGTAAAACATTTGTTCCCATTTCTTTCATTTAATCTACTCAATATGTCAAAGAAATGACAAGCAAAAAATTTTATTTTTGTACCAGCAAGGTGATTCAAAACAAAATCTAAAGATATGTGACTCAAAACATTTGCACAGTACTGTTTGTAAACACATAAATGTATATTATCATTGATGGGAAAAGAACATTTTAACATTCAGTGTAAGCTTAGAGAATGAGAGTGAATTGTAAGTCATTTTAGACACCGTAATATTATAACGCGGCGCAGTAGCGGCTGGTGTTCTATGTCAAAGTAATTTAAAATATAACAAGTAGTGCTTTTAAGTATCTTTGTAAGTTAATATAATCTCGTACCGTCTCATTTTGACAGTCTAGGCCTATTTGTGTTATCACCACATACCTAACCAACCGTTCTTTATTATAAATCAGGCGTGCTGAAGTTGAATTTTATTTATGAAATTTTATTAATCCAGGAAAAAGTCGTGAATCTTTTCTTTTAATTAGCTCAAAGGATATCAACTTCTTTTTTTAATAGCAAGAAATTCCTGTTCATTTGAACTGCTAAATGTTTGTTTACATGGATTCCAATGATGGAACCACATTTGCTGCAGATAAATAGTTTTTAAAGAGTTTGCTTGGATGCCAAAAATTGTATATAAAACACCACAATTATGTGTTCTCTGAAGATAAACTGCAGTCGACGCACTCAAAACACTTCACATTCTACAATACTAATTAAATCTAATTAAACAGGGCCAATTATGTTCATCTGGAATTCCAATATTTGGGATTTGAATCGCAGCCAGCGTATCCACTTGGGAGCACCGTGCAAATCTTTTATTGATGAAACATGCAGTCGTTCAGTATCAGATAGGCAAGTATTGATGATGCCCATAATGTACTCTGAAAAGATTATTGTGACATAAATCATCATGATTTTCTTTTTGCCCATCCCCAAGAGAAACAATAAACGACCGGTCAGAGGATCGTGTAGAGAAGTAATCTATGCAGCTGCTTACTCTTCCACTGTTGATACAGAGAGGCGCAATGCTGTCGTTCAGATAGCCAAATGCTGGGATCTACTCTAATGCTCCTGCGAGTAGCAGCCAACCTCACACTCAGCCACACCTGGCAGATCTCTTATATCAACACCATATGCTGCTGCTGCTGGGACTGCCTCCACTGCATGAGCTCTCACGCAAGGCTAGGGAGGAGAGGAGGAGGAACGGGGCTTTTAAAGCATCTCATAAACAATAAATCTGACAAAGCTCCTCTTCCCAGACCCCTCTCCTTCGCTGGAGTGATTTCCTGTCTCAGGCATGGGTCATTGAGGATGTTTGATAACTCTCACCTTGCTGCCCAGAATTCTTTTGTTTATGAGTTCCGATGTGCCAGCTGAAGATCCCGTAACTGGCACACCGGCCATGTACGCAGGACAAGAACATTCCCTTTCTCTGTCTTTCCATTGTTCTTTTTTTTGTGTCTCTCCCACCCTCTGCGTGCATCCTTCTTTCCCTTTTTCCACCCCGCCCGGTCCTACACTTCTTTGTACAGCGCAGCTGATTTTCACATGGAGATAAAGTGAGCCCGCTGAAGGGCGGAAGTTCAAAGTGTGGGCCCGGCTCTCACCTCATGCCAGCTGGATGGGGTGAGGGAAGGAGGGAGGGAGGTGGTTCGGTTTCTGAGGGGAAACTCAGCCAAACTGCTCAAGCTGAGATTTCCAAATGATGCAAATGAGAGGAGGCAAATTTAAAAAAAGGACCAAGAATAAATAGGCAGGGATTTGGTTCACCAGCTGTCGATTTAGGTTTCAAAGCCAAGAGCTGCCCGGTAATAGTCTAATGGAACTTTCCCTGCCTAAAAGAGTATCACAAGGAAAGAGACACATAACTATGTAAGCAAGCAATCTAACCAATAGATAAGACAATATTATCCCGTTTTCATAACTGGCAAAAGCTGGCCAGTCTATAATGACGCTTCTTTTGCTACATGAGTAATAAAAAGAAATAGGCACACAAAAACGAGTAAGAAAACAGTGTAATCAATAGAGAAAACAATGTATATTGCTTTCATAGTTGACCAAAGCTGTCCAGCGTTGGTCTGTAATGACACTTTTCTCTTGCAAAATGAACAATGTGAGGAAATTGCACTGTGTGTAAGTAAACAATTAATGTGTTTATAAAACAGTGGTGTCATAGTTGACTGTGCAGTATTAGTCATAATGAAAGATTTGGTTCTAAATGGATAATGTAAGGAAAATGCCACATAAACATGTTTGTAAACAATCTAATAAAATGATAAAACAATGGTCTAATACGGTCATATGATAAAGTTTGGGTGCTATGACATTTGTTGATTTTCCAAGTTCCAAAATTTCTAAAATGTAACTCATTTGGGGGGAAACAGAAAACAAAATGTGGCCTGTGCCATCTTTTTTATCTTTTTTTCCCCAATAGATTAGAAAAAGACACAATTTTAGAACTAAAAACATTATAATAAAAATAATAATATGGGACAAAATACCATGGGGATATTGAGAATGTACTAAATTTCATTTAGAAAATCAACAAAATATGTTATTTGACCCAGACTGTTCAAAATGCATATGACTGTATATAGCTTTAGTCATTCCTTTGCTAAATGAATATTGCAAAGAAAGGGTCAATTAAAGTGGAAGTAAGCAATCAAACAAATAGATAAAAGAACGGCACACTGCATTCAGAATTGACTGATAAATCTGGCAAAATAGTTGCCAGTTCTGTTATTCTCTGCCATGTCTCTTTGCTCTTACTCCTCTTTCTCATGCATCCTGCATTACCCATGCATGATTCCAGCCCCTCTTCTGCAGCTGAGACCCAGACCCAGTATTATGTCAGCTTGCGCCAAAGCAAACAAAAGACTTGCAAAGTGAAAGGAAGGACATTAGTAGTTCTTTCCCACACTTATAAATCTCACTCTTCAAGCTCAGGGATTTGCGCTTCAGACTTGATCCTGGGACTAGTGATAATACTGTATTCATTCCAAATTAAGTACCTAGAAAGCACAGCGTGGCTGAATCCAGTTATTATACATAGTAGCATGTGCAAAAAACTCATCTTATAGTAATTTTTTCATAGTATATGGAGCGTGTCCTCTTAATTATTTACCCTGTTTTCTCTCAGCTTCATGACAATGGAATATCATTGGGAAATGTAGTGTCTGTTTTGATTTTAATGATCTCATTTAACATGCGTCAACCTTTTCCTTCTTTAAAACGAATAAATTAAAACGTTCATGGCACGCCATGTGGGAAGCAGATGACGTGATCATTGTATACCACTTGCTTCACATGTTGTGGCAGGTGCTTAGTGGAATGCGTTCTTTGTTTTGATAACAGTATGGTACATTGAAAAGCCTAATTACATCAAATTGCATCAAGTAATTATGACAGCAATGATGGTCTTATAACATTTTGCTTAAAGAAGCGTGCATTTTTATCCTGGCTTAAAGTGGGCCTTCAGTTTTGAAAGCAACTAAAACTTTTTATTCAATAAGCTTTTTTGTTCCCAGCAGATTCATAAAAGCACTGTTACAGTAATAATAGTCTTTAGGCAGTCTTCTCTGCTGTACAAAGAAAAGAAAGCATTCTGCCAGCTAAAAAATGAATGAATGTTTTGAAAGAAGCCAGAAGTGAGCTTGCTTGCAAGAGTGCACATTTCTGTGTTTTGGGGCTCTGGAGGTTTTGATTAAGCTGTAAAACACTTAGGTGAAGTGATTGAATCTATAATGCCATCATAAATAGACTTTATGGCCCCTGATGCTACTGTGCACAGTAACTGCGTGTCTCGGCAGTGCCTGTTTGAGTTGTAATTACTCTGACTAACAACATCCCTATGGAGAGATCCTGCCCGAGGGGGCGCAAGCTGCTGGGGGAGAAGGAAAGGTCAGACTTGGTGGGGAAGCAGTCTTTACTTTCCTGGCACCTAACCCTCCATCACATTTCTGTTCTCTTCATGCAGTTCTTACATCACGCCGCTTTACCCCCTGGCGTGCTTACCTGTGTCTGACTCTCCTTAATGACTGTAAGTACTAGGATGCTGACTTGTCAGGTTTTTTAATGCCCTTGGTCAATGATACCTTTCGGGGCTGCTTTGGCCAGAGGTAAATTGATGTTAATGTTGAGGTCTTAAGTGTCGCTAAAGGCCGAGGCACCTTCAAGGCCAAGGCTCCTTAATAGCAGCTTTGCTTCGATTCCACCAGCTTAATGCTGAGGACTTGCAGCTATTTCACTTTTAACCATGCTCTGCATTTACACTTCCACCGCGCTCCTCCAGTGTGCCGCATTAAAGAACTAATTGATACGCGTTTGCTTGGAGTGCCCCTTTATGTCCCACTGTTCCAAACATGGCCCTCGCCACGAACCTAAAAGAAATCACCAGCGGCCTTTATCCTGCCTTTTATTTATTTATTTATGTCGCTCTTTTCTCATTATCCCCAGGAGCGGGCCACACTGAGACTTGTTGTTTAGGGCTTTTATTTGCTCTTGAAATTGATTTCATGCCGTTGTTATTTAGCGCCAGTCTGGAGTCTCTCTTTTGCAAAGGTTGTAGTGTACCGTGGAGTGACACACTCGGCAAGAATGTCAGGGGTGAAAAGGGAAGAGGAAATCACTCAGTCAAAGCATGTGTCAGCAATATGCTGTCTGGCTGTGCTTGCATCCCGAAAATAATGAAGGCCTGTGGAGCATATTATTTCCAAAAAACCTGACTCCAACCGTGATGCAAGCGGCCAAAAGAAAGAAAAAAAATCATGATTCTCTATGAAATAAATCGCTTCTTAAAGGCTTTTTTTTTATTATGTGAAGTGGAAAATAAAGGTTGTTGCTTGTTTTGTTTGAGTTCAAGCTTGGGGACAAGGTCCTCTCAGACTACGGCTAATTTCCTCAAAGACCTACCACCTTATGATAAAAATAGAAAGCACAACCATATCAGTATATGAACCCTCCATCTCTTTTCTCATGCTTGTACACACAGACGTTTGGGATTTCATATAGCTAGTCATCTATATTAAATGAGGAGGAAGATGGAGTATTTGCATTTTTTTCTTATGGGTTCCTCACAGCTGTAAGTGAATAATCTTTTCGGTCTGCTGTGACTCTGAAAGTCTGAAAGCTGGGAATAGCAAATACCAACACAAAGCCTGGCCTAGTCCCTTGTTCCCACTCCTTCTCAATCCCTGATCGTTCCCTCCCTCTTTCTCTGCAGTCAGGTCCCTTTACAGGCTCACTAGCTCTAGAGACCAGAGCCAGAGACCTATTCATTGCTCTCTCCCTTTTTCTGTCAGGAGTGGCACTCATATTATCCCACCACCCCACCACAGGATCAGCCACCCCAGACTGCTTGCCTGGCTCACACATACAGCCTGGGGTGACACCCTCTCACGTTCTTCTTTCTACCCCCAAGGTGGATGTGGCCCAAAAGGAGTTTATTTTGCTTTGCCTCTAGATTTGTGGAAAACAGATCCCTCTTGCAACTGGGGTTATTTGAAGAACAGCTTATTTGAAATCTGGAAGCGTGCGCCGTCTCAGCCGTTTCTGCTTGGATTCTGACTGTTCTAAAAGCACTTTTGTTTGCTCCTCTTGGGAGGTCAGTTGGAGCAGTGCCGGAGTGGTGACTGACTACTTTTCTCTCCACTGATAACATTATGTGCAAGAAATACGATTCTAGGGAGCACACAAAATTGGTGTTGATTCTGATATGGTTGGTGGCAATTATGGTCCCGTTGTACTGCAGAGCTTCTGTGCTTGACGGTAGGAAGCCTTTTTCAGTTGGGTCTCATTCCTAACTGACTCCCTTGTGGTCTCAATTCCATCCAGCTGGAAATCCAGGCCGCGTTCTTTGCGACCTCACACTTAAATGGCTGGAGGTTCCTTGCAACTTGCTTTGAGAAATGATCCCAGACTAAGAGAACCTTTATTTCAATGTGCGTGACATGTGCAATTACTTTCTCTGTGTTTGGCCAGCCGTGCAGCCAGTGGGCCGCACAGGCGGTCTGGTTTTGTTTGACATTGTGTGTTATTGTTTCAGCTGGACCAGCAGGCTCACCCTCACTCAGTCAACCAAACGCTGCAGGTCAAAGGTTGGCCCGACACTTTTCACAGCTGGGCCTTTTACTGCATTCTCACGAGGTGTCATAGCGATGAATACACACATGCGCACACACACACACACACACACACACACACACTCACATCCTTCACATAGCTCAGGTCACAATCCAAGCCTTTTAGACCAAGCTGAGCAATAAATGTAAACTCATTCATAATAGGGGGTGACAACTGCAATACAACTGCAATACGTGTGGCTGTATTTTTTTTTATTCAGTGATTTTACTTATCTGCGAATGGATATTATAATAATGGTCTTCCATCAGAAATGAGAGCTTGCCTATGCTCTGGTGGTTTTACTGCTTCCTCCTGCAAACTTAGCAAAAGATTTTTCTGGGGGAGCCATAATTAAAGCCACACTCTGTGCTTTTTAAAACCAATACATATCCACTTTAGGGTTAGAAGACATCTTGAAGATGTTACTATCCCAGCTTGATTTAATGCGTAATTATAGGTTTCATTGCTTATGAATAGTTGGTGCACTGTAAAAGAAATAATAATAAAAAAAAGTTTATCCCTTTCTGGGCCTTAATACTTTGACATTTTGAACTTCTAATAGGAAGCTAACAGAACACAAAATTGTGTTTTACATTCCCTTAACTTATTCTTTTAAGTTATTTGAAGTTTAAAAGAGCTCCAACACTTTTTTTTTTTTAAGTTAAAGCACCTTAAACACCTTGTTTAGTGTAAATGACCTCCACAACTATAGCATTTGAGCTTTGAGGCAAATAGCTGTAGCTATTAACATTTTTTGTATAAAAAGGGATTTACACCGTTAGTGAGATTTGAATGTTTGTGTTTGTTCATTTTCTGGGATACTGAGACATCCCAGTAAACACAACTACTAGAAGAGAATAGGCATTGCATAGACTGAACAACTGGTTGACTAATGAATTGACCATTTGGATCAACGCCTAAAATACAGCAGCATACAATACCTAGAAAGTGCATACCTAGAGAGAAAGCTCTGAAAACATTTTTACACATAAAACTTAAGTAGCTTATTAGTGTGGAATTACAACATGAGGTGAGAACAGTTAAACTGCAAGTTGTGTAGAACCACTCTGAAACCGAGCCTATAGGAAATAGACAGAGTAGGTTTTGAGAACTGCCTGCTTTAAGAGGAATAACAGTGTTTAGAATTACCAAAACAAATATGTGTGGTTTACCGACGAGCATAAGGTCATTTACTGGCCGCTAATGACTTCCAGCTAAATTCTTGAACAACTTTTAAAAGACGAAGCAAGTTGAACTATTTCTCTCTCTGAAAAACTCAGTGCTGTTTTCTGTGCACAAATGACTTTACTTTGCTACTAGAATTTAGGTTGATACACAGTCGTTTGTTTCCTACCAGCGGGGTGAATACATGTGCAAGGGAAGATTCTGAAATCTCCTGTCATGCATATCTCATGCCTCAAAATGCAGCATCTGCTGCTGGACCCTGGCAGCTAGCTAATACAAACATACTTCGCACTGATGGAGGGAACATTCGGGTAGTGCAGTGGTTCCAGTACCGGTCCTATAGTACCCCCTGCCCTGCTCATTTTAGTGTTATCCCTGCTCCCAACATATGTGATCCACCTAATCAGATCATTACCTAAACCGGGTGTCTAAACTGGGTGTCTAAACACGAAAATGTGCAGGGCAGGGAGAACCACTGGACTAGTGAACTATTAAAGTGGTCTCCTAGTAGATTGTATGTACATGTTTAAACTGAATAGGTTGTTCTAGTATGCGATGGAAAATGAAAGAAATGAAAATCAATGAAAACAACAACAGCTGCATAAACAACACGGGCAAAAAAAAAAACAATATTGTTGAGATCGGAGATGGTAGAAAGGAATTCTATGAAGCAATGTTTCCAAGCCTAGTTTTATTAGACACCTTTGAAAGAAATGTGTTTGATGGACAAATAGGCTGTCCTCCTTGTAAGAGCGCAGCAAGTGGAATCTTACTTGTCGTTCAGAAAGGCCTTGCCGACGCCCTGGCATTTCCTGGCTTTAGAAGTACTTTAAGGTCTTGTAAATGGCAGCTGAATAATAATTACCCCAAGCTCGAGTGAAGTGGATAAAGACACTGCAGAATTACCAAGCTTCTGATATGAGACTAGTTTTTTCATGTTTTTAAGTCAGTGTTGCCTTCAAGCCTACCACACTCAGTGGTCACCTTCAGCGCACTGTGTTCGGAGTTCACTGCCCTGTATGTCTATAAAGTCTGTCTAATCAAACCAACAGCTGAGTTTATTGCTGGTGGGGGTTATTGGATAAAGGATGTTAACATAATGGGTATTGCCCCTGACCCCTGTGTGTACATAACATACCTCCATAGAGCACTTCACATGTCTGCACTGTGCTCCAAGGCACATTCAGCTGAAATGCCATATACGTAACCCCCAGGGACAGCACTCATAGCGTCTCAGTGTGTGCCTGGGATGGTATATGGGTTAGTGCATGGGAAATATATTATTATTTTTCTCAGTAATCGCACTGTGGCATAAATTATTATTGCAGTGAGTTATGCCTATGGGATGAGTATCAAAAAAATGTTGTAAATGTTATTAGAAGTTATGAACCATTATATCAGCGAACAGTTATAACGTAAGATTTCAAAATGACAGCTGCTCTAGCACGCTAGTGTCAGAAGTTGTTTGTATTCACTATTCAGTATGTAAGGGATTACATTTATTTGATGGCGTTTCACTAAAAAATCTAATGGCAAAAAATCCCAAATGATAATAAATACCAGATGTGGTTATTACAGGTGATTGATGTGTAATCAGGTGAGAATAATGAATTAATTATTAAAAGTGCATTCGTCTCACATTCTTCTTTTACACAAAGGACTTGTTTTGGGCAATTCATTAAAGTAAACGTTCCATTAATATGCCTGACCTGAGAGTGATTAGGTGATGTGAGAAACAGTAGAAGAGTTGGCGGAGTGTGAAAATGTTGGGACATTTCAGACTGTGATTTGTGAATGTGTTGCTGTCTGTGTTTCTTCTGCAGATCATTGATGAAGAGGATGCACAGTTTATGACTAATTGCCCACCTGCGGTGACTGAGAGCACCCCTCGCAGGAGGACCAGGATACAAGTGTTCTGGACAGCGCCCCCATTTGGCAGCGGCTGTGTACTGCTGAAGTAAGAGACAGAGCTCTTTTAATTTATTTTTTTTATGTTAGTCATTATTAGAAAGTAATTGTGTAATTGCAGTCTATTTTACTATTATTATGAGTTTTTAATTTTTATATTGGGTTCACTTGGTGGGCAAACACAATAAGAAGTTGCATTTATATAGCGCCTTTCACAAACCCAAGGTCGCTTGGGTTTACAGTATGTGTTTGGGCCAGAAAATAAAGTAAAGTGTCCCCTTATAGTCACATGTGAACACACCACCGCACACCATGTGAACAACTCTTTCTCTGCAGTTAACTCATTCACCGAGTAAACCAGTGGGCTGCCACCAACGAGGGGCGCCCAGGGAGCAGTGTGTGGGGACGGTACCTTGCTCGAGGGTACCTTAGTGATGACACTTGAAGTGCTGGGGTTTGAACCCACAACCTTCTGACTGCAGGGGCAACTCACTAAACACTAGACCACCAGCTGGCCAGCAGATGTCAAATGATGGCGCATACAACTTAAACACAGCTTTTAATGACTTACACTTTAATAAAACCTATGTAAAGCACACAATGTCGAATTCAGTCACTTCTCACTGCTCGTAGGCCTGCACTATAATGTAAAAGAGTCTTTTGTCAGAATCTAATAAGGGATTTTTCAATAATCCAAAAGCGCATATTTTCAGGTTTTATACAGTTACTAAGGTCAAGATTCATTTGATTTGTATTAGCAAAATAACCTCTAAAAATAAAGGCCTTACAATTCTAAAGATGAAGTCAGGTGACTTCAGAAAGGGGTGCATGCACTGCATCAGCCATTCTGTCCCCCTGCCAAATATGCTAGGATTCACACTGACAGCTATCATTTACAGTGCTTTTCAGAACCCCCCCCCAAAAAAAGGGTCAATGATAGGCATAATTTGCTTTTTGATATATAAATGTGGTTAATTGTTGAGAAACTTACTAATTTGGAGTTCGTTACGATAATGGAGAGTTGATGTCTTCAGTGCAAATGTGGACAATTTCTTTACTGTCCATAATGAACCCATGCATGTCTTCTAGTTTTTACATGTGTACAGTGTTAAAATAGTTCAGACAACATATCTTCAGGAACCTCTCCGCCATGAATGAATGGAATTTAACATGTCTTAGGTCAAACTGATATCTCAAAAGCATCATAAATGGCTCAGCTTTTTCAGATCCATAGGATGCAATTAATCAGGGTTGCTTTCATTAACGCTTTCGGGTATCTGGTTCCCATTGCCTTCTAGTTCTGATTCTGTTATTGTGCTGAGAACTGAATATTTCACACCAAACCACTCTGAATGACTTTGTTTACATCATAACCATTGAACTATGCAGAAACCTTGATAAATTGGTGGAATTCTCCTTCAGATCCTCGCACTTCATCAAAAGTGCATAGCTCTGCACCACAGAGCTTCGACTTTAAGTCACTATATTCCGTGCAGAAATCAAATCTGTAATTGATGCTGCTGTGTGTGCTTTCGTTGAGACATCAAACTGTGTGCTGAGTAGTAATGCTGTGAAGCTGTCCTTCACAGGACGGATGGATCTGATAAAGAGCTCGGAACAGAGAGAGAAATGGAGGGGATGTGGCCTACATGACATTCCGATCACTGCATTATTAAAGTGCGGAGTGAGCCTGTCACTCTGGACCGGTGCGATGCACTGCCATAAAGGCCGTCTGCATTTCTTATTAATGTACGATATTATGTGGCTGTCGGGATGACTGATGAGTTTCATGTCTCTCTGGTACCCACCATCTCCCCTCAACTCTATCTAAACAGTGTACTGGGGTACAGGGGGTGTGTAAATTAGAGAGAGAAGAAACAGGGCGAGAGAAAGCGATAGAAAGAGAGACACTGATAGAGAGATACATAAAGAGAGAGAGGAGGAGAAAGAGAGTGAACGAGAAAGAGAGAAATACTGAGTAGGTGGGACTGACAGCAGGGGAAATAAAGGATACAGTGCGAGGAAAACTGTGACAACGTCAAAAAAAGTTATAAAAGAATATAAAAGAAAAGTATAAAGGAAAACAGTGGAGTGTAAAAGGAGTGAGTGCTGGAGGCAGTGTGCTACAGGGAGCTTGAGGAAAGGGGCAGGAGAGGTACAGGAGAAAGTAATGAGAGGAGAGCTGTGCTGAGGCTGAGGAACAGAAAGGTTGGTCAGGGTGAACCTTTATAATTGTTCATTCCTCAGTCTACAGAGGAGCTGGTGAAGATATGATGCTGAGACTCTTAGGACCAGAGATCACTGGCCCAAACAACACCACTATTCTAATGCTGGCTTTTTTACATATGTTAAAAACTAAATTAACCATATTAACCAATGGGTTAGAGAACAGTTTAAGTTTTAGAGACAGTTTGAATGGAGAAGAACTTTCTAGAACAGTGCATTGGAGAGAACGTTCTTGGCCAGTGCTAATGCTGATGAGGGAGAGCACTCTTAAATGATGTACATTACATGTACAAAAGTATTGGGACACACAAACCCTGTTTTCAGGGTTTGGGCTAGGCCAGAAAAAAACGGAGAAAGTGACGGGATCTAAAATAAAATTTCAAACAAGGAAAAGATGCCTCAGGAAAGAGAAACGGATTAAAAATTTAAGTTTACTGAGGTAGATACTGAGCCTTGACCTCAGCCTCATCCAACACCTTGATGAACTTGCGAGCCAGAAATTGCGAGCCAGGCCTTCTCGTCCAACACCAGTGTATGAATGGGCACAAATTCCCACAGAAGCACTCCAAAATCTTGTGGAAACTGTTCAAGAAAAGTGGAAGCTGTTATAACTGCAAAGGGGGGACCAACTCCATTTTAAAGTCTGTGTATTTGAATGCAATGTCTTTAAAGTCCCTGTAGGTGTAATGGTCAGGCATCCCAACACTTTTGTCCATGTAGTGTACATCGGTGGACACTGTCATGTCCTTTCAGTGGCCGCTAGATGCCATCCTTGTTTAATTTTGTATTTAGGTTTTGTCTTGAGCTCTTATCATGAAATCCTGAGTGTGCCGGGTTGGAGTTTGTTGATTATGTGTTTCAGCTGGACGGTGTGCTCAGGGGAAAGAGCCTTGTGTGTCTATTGGTTTGTAGTGTTTTGTGTTTCATGTATTTAAGTTTGTTTTTGGTGGACCTCAGCGTCGGTCCACCGTCATGCTACTTTGTGTTTCTCCTGACTCCTTTTGTTTGAGCTGTGAGTTTGGTTTCTGGCCCTCGTGCCTTTGTTTGCTTTTGGGTTTTGCTGATTATAAATAAAGAAGCAAAGAATGGAAGTCTGCCTACGCGCCTGCCCTCATTTGGGAGTTAAAGGGGAATGTGAGCAGCACATAGAAATAGCATTTGGGTTGTTGGTCTTTGCTAGATCAATGTTCTCTGGTGTTATAGCAAACATCTATGTTTGCTCAGAATTACCCTATGAAAGGAACAAATACTTGAACAAATAAGATATTGGAAAATGTACTGATGTGTAGTAGGAGAAGTTTTAGATAACTAAAGAAAATAAGGCCAGGGGGGTATTCCATGAAACAGGATTAAGGGAAAGTCTGACTTACTTTCCCTTACTTTCCCTTGAAATAAGCCAGACTTTCCCTTAATCCTGTTTCATGGAGCACCTCCTAGGTGTGTAACAAGGTTAATTGTTTTGGCATGCCCTCTTGGGTTGTCTGTGAACTCATAAAGTTGACTCCAATTAAAAGTTTACCAACAAAGAGGGACAGGTGCATCTGCAAACACACGGTAAACATCTTACTGTCAGGCACTGATATCTCCATAGACAGACACCATACACACAATTATTCACATTTAAACGTGCAGTAATTGGTTGCCATACTGCTTAAAGAGTTTAAAGAGTAGGTTCTGTCCCTCTCTGCACATTTTGAAGGCTTTTAATTGTGGGATTCGCACCATTCTTTAGAAATCACAGTGTATGGAAATAGAATTATAGGCTTCCTTTCACTTTATAACCGAATACCACAACCAAATAAAATGCTATAAAACATATTACTTTCTACTCTTACCCAAAGGTTTTGCTGTGTTGTCATTCTCATAATTTTGTAACATTAATAATGCATGCTTGGTCAAAATGTACATTTAAAAATCATTTTAGACCATTTTTACACAGCTTTTATGCATGTAAAGCAAGTTTCTACCTCAGTAAACTTCAGTCTGTAATCTGTTTGCCTTTCCTGAGGCATCTTTTCCTTGTGTGAAATTTTATTTTAGATCCCATCACTTTCTCAGTTTTTTATTGATCAACCAGTGTTTAATCCTGTTCAAAAAACAATTCAACTCAAAGAGTGAATTGTTGTTTATTTGTTGGCATGTCTTTTTATTACAAAAACATCTCAGAATTAAGTATTGAGGTTGAAATGGATCATGCACCTGCTACCTCAAATTAACTGTAAACTACCTTAAGTAAACTGAAAGCAGTGTCAGCCTGCAAACATATAAAAAATCTAGTGATTAGGACGGTAAGTCTGAAGTCAGGCTTGCTTGTGAAGTTTTTATTTGATCATCCTGTGTGTCTAACAAGTAGTTCGACAATACAACTGGGTCTTGCTGTGAACAATCCTCTGAAAGAACTATGGAAACAGCAGCACCCTTTCCACAGCCAGGTCTAAGCTGTGTGAGTTGGTGTGTTAGTCCTAATTGGTTTTCCACAGCCATTTGTCAGTTTTATTAGTCATCTGGCATAATTGTCCGGTCCTTTATTTTGTTTTTGAAAGTTGCCTGAAAACAAGAGCAAATTGCATCTGCCATTTGTTGGGGAGATTTCACAAAACAAAAGTAGTAATGATGGTGAAGGTGAAGGAACTTTCTAAAGCCTTGGGACAACATTACTGAAACCTTTCAAAAACAAATATCTTAGATAATATGCAAGGGGAAAGTTCGTAGAACCACAGTGAATTGCCCCTGGACAGGTGTGCCACATGTGCTTTCTCCAAAACTAATGATAAAGAAGGTAAGAGAGAAGCCAGCTATCACTTAAAAAGAGAAGATTTTAAGATTTACCACAAGCTTTTAGACAAATCAGAACTTTTTTGGAACCATGTACTCTGAAACAAAAATAGGACTCTTGTATGGAGAAAGAATGAGTTTAAGAACATTAAATCCCTCAGTAAAGTACAGAGATGAGAGCATCATGATATGGGGCTGCCTCTGCAGACTGGACTTGCAAGGTCAAGGTACATGCAAGTCAGTTTCCAGACTCCTCATGTAGGATTTTGAGGTTTCAAGTCTGACAGAGAACTGAAGACTGGAATTAAACCACAATGCTGTGAAAAGCTATTTACTTCTTACCATAGATGTCTCGAAGCTGTTATTGCAGCAAAGTATTGTGTTATAAGTTTGTGGTGCCTGAATATTATTTCCCTACCAATGTAGTTTTTAAACCTACTCATGAATACATATCAACCTGCAATGGACTGGCGATCTGTCCAGGGTGCTTTTACTTTATGATCCCTGGGATATGCTGCAGCACCTCCAATGATCGTGGACAGACTGTGGTATAGTCCACTAGCTGAGCCCTTGTCTAGCTAGCCTAGGCATGTCTTGATCTGAAAAATACAGGAGGGTTGAGGGATTCTAAGAGGAAAGGTTAGATCCAGCCAGGAAGAGCCACGACTGTAACGTTTTCTGTAACGATCAGTGGTAGCATTTGTGTAAGTTGTGTGTGATATTAGTTGTATAGAGTGATTTGCAAAGCCTGATTATTTCTTACTGTGATTCCAATCAATGTAGATTAAATGAGATGTGTACATGTATTCCCATTAATCAAAAGGACTGCAGAGTCTGTTGACTAGACGAAGAATGCTTCATAGACTGTTCCTGTTCTTCAATTACCCCCCTTTTAGAACTGGCTGGGATGCTACAAGGGAGCATTTTTCCACAGTATGAAAGAGTGAAGAATAGCTATATTTATGTAATCGAAGTGGAAGGAGCATTACCATGCAAGTGGACATAAACACATTTTAGATGGTTTCAGACTTTTTTAGCCCTTGACTGTTGATATTCCCTGTATTGTGGACTGTATTTATTGAGAAAACACTGAATGTTTGGTTTCAGTTCTAAACTAATTCAGCAAGTATCCTATCATCATCTGTGTTTTGGAGTTCTTGAGAGCAGGCTGTTTGAACGGGCCTGTCTATGCTGAAGTATTTATGGAAACAGTTTCTATTACAGAGAGCTTTTAGGCTGTGTGGTCACACTGCCGCATTTTGTTTCAGTCATGGACAGCTGTAATTGTGGAGTAATGGCACTCCATGGATGTTCTTCTGCCTGGAAAGAATGTCTCAATAACTAGTACCTCTCGTCTAAACAGTGATTGCTGTAGGGTCAGACAGGGACAATTCACTCTCCCATGCACATTCCCTAAGGCCCTGTTTACACTTAGTTTTAAATTGCATCCTGGGTGTTTGAATCTCAAGTGGCCGGAGGTAAATGCAAGTGTAAACGACCACGAAGACACAGTGTGAACTGATCACTCAGACTACGTACTGAGGTGGTCTGGGATGCATGCGACTACATCTTTTGTAGTGTAAATGCTATTGCTTCTTGGACAAGGATGTCACAGAAAAATATTTCAAGTAACAGAGTAAAAAAACATTTGAGTCTAGCATACTATAAACCCATGCGGCTGGTGTCCAGTGGATGGTGTGGCTCCAGTTTTTTTTTTTTTTTGTGAACAAGCAGAAGCGTCTCATTTTACATGTTTAGTCAATCTCCAAATGACTGATTGCATGTGCTCCCGCTTTGTTGGAATGAAAACCTGCCCTTTGGGGCTAAGATTGGTCACAAGCAGTGTTTGGCATAAACAGTCTCTGAGTTTGCCATTATTGATGCCGACAACTGATGAATTTTAGTTGCTACACAGTACACAATTCTTGCCCCAATACATTTAGAGACTTTTCCCCCAATGACTCTGCCCCCAGGGTTTGGGAACTTATGCATGTTCACGTTTTAAGAAGTAAAATGCATGCTACCATGTTTTGTATCTTTAAATCAACAAAGCATGATGCTGACTTTAATGTAAGATGCACTCTGGTGGTCTCTGAATGGACTTTTGACCAATTAGTTTAATCAGAGCAACAGTAAAATTGTCTGTATGCTCATATTCATATGTTTTCTTGTTCAAAATTGATTTGAACTTAGGAGAAGGGCTGAGCAAAAGACAAAAATAGTCTTTTATCATTAAGAGTTCAAAGGCGGTCCAAGACAAAAGAATCTTGTCGCTGAGTGTTTACTTCATTTTACCTTAATTAGCACTTACAAAGACAAGTCGACAAGTCTTTGTAATTAAGTAATTATGTTTCATTTGAGTAATTCTTATTATTCTGTGTAATTATCCAAATATGATACATTTTTCTCCTTTATCTGCTTAGCAGCTAGAGGCTGTTAAGTATTTCAGTGCGATTTAGTTGGATTGTCTTGCTCTTTAGCCCAGTTTACCCAAAATATATACACAGCACTTTGGAGTTCGTACCTCACCCAGTTTATAGCTGGAACCTGTTTGACATTTCAGTGTAGTTTAGTCAAACAGTTTTGGAACTCACCATCATGTTACTCAAAATATTACCCAATACTTTGGATGTTGTACCTCATGTTTAGTTTATACCTGGAGCTGCTTAAAGGACTGCACAAGAAAGTTTTACTGACAAAGTGTAGTGTTGACAAGGCAAGACTGGCATGGTTGATCCCTGATACACAGACAGTCTTGCCAGTCTTGGAGGCCTGAGCATGACTGGTGCAAATTGGACTTTTGCTTTCTCCCACTCATCCCTTTTTCCACTACTTGACGTGCTTCTGCGTCAGAACCCACTGCAGCGGTTAAAATGCTTTCGTGCTTTTTTGTGTGCTTTCTCTCCATGCAGGTGCTTTTTCTGCTCGGCCGGATTTAACGCAGCATTCTGACTGAGAAACACTGGACCTTTTTGAAGCTGCGTCAGCCTCTTGCGTGCAGGCACTCAAACTCCTGTTTTATAAATATATGAATAAATGATGAACCCTAAACCAAATCTGCAGCATTGCATTCAAAGGACAGCTCTTTCCCTCCACCTAAATTAGGGTGATCCATGGGCCTGATATGCTCTCTTGAATTTATACTTTCTGGCCTTGAGCACTGGCCTGAAAAGAATGCTCTCTCTTCTCCAACCACACACACACACACACACACACACACAGGCGATTAGCATCAGCAGTGTAAATGCAGGAAAGTGAGTCTGCCCTTAATAACATCTCATTGATAGAATTTAAATTGGATGTTAAATAACCATTACCGCAGCTGATTGCCTGGCCAGCCCTGGAAAGTGAGGAGGCTTTCTTCCGGTGCCTCTCTCTCCCACATATGTGAAATTGGGGTGAGATTGAATTAAAGCATGGACAATTAGAGCGGATCTGGGAGCATCTTTACATAAGAGTGGGAGTGGGTCCGTTCGCATGTGTGGATAGGTGTGTGTGTGTGTGCTAAAGAGAGTGAGAGGGATTGTGTTATTAGAATGCCGTGAGAGAAAGTGACGGAGAAATGAGCCTTTTCCACTGTCCCATCTTCACCCTCTTCCTGTGCATGAGCTTATCTATGACCTGTCCCTGCTGCTAAAGCCCTCTGTGAGATAGAGCTTCCTTAACAATCATTTTTTGCCTATTTATTTGACTATGAAGGAGACGAAGGGTTTATAGACCTTTCTCTGCATTGCACTCATATAAAAGGTAGCAAGGGACGAGGGAAAAATCCTGCATATAATACTGTATAGCTGTCAGGCACCTGTCAATGGAGAGATATGCACTCCTGCTCTCCACCACCCAGCTCCACAAAAGGCCGCAAAATAAACAAATATAGAGAATAAAAGAATAAATAAAAGAGCTGTCACTTTGCCCAGCCCTCGCATCATCAAACATAATGTGGCTGACAGCAGGGCCACTGAAGCTACAGCGGCCCCCTGGCGCAGTCCTTTTCAATTAGGAAACTTAAATAACATCGTCCAGCTTGAAGCAGATATAAGGAAAAGGCTCTAAAAACAACAACTCTTGAGTGTCTTTGTTTTTTGGGGTTTTTTTCACACTCTCTTTGATTTCCTCTACCAGACTCTTCTTCTTCTCTCTTTAACTGAAGAAGCTAGCCTTTTCTCTCTGTCTCTTTCACTAACTCTCTCTCCTGCTCTGTCTCTCGCTTGTGGTTAGTGTCCCTCGCTCTCTGTCCCCCACACACTCTCTGTCCCACATTATAAGATTTTGAAGGCAGTTTGAGGTGCAGTTTGGCTGCGTTGTGCCGGTGTGTTAAGTATGAAACTGGTGCGTGAGCCTGAACGCACGGTTTATTGTGGTTAGGGAGTCCAGTGGTCCAAAGTGATTTACTGAAATGCCTGGTTATTAATTTACGTCCTGTTCAGAATGGGAACGAGACAAGCACACCACGCTTTACCATATAAGGGTTACTGGGCAAAACAATTTACCTACATCTTTGTGTGATTCTGTATGATCATTTAGAAACCTACAAGAAAACATTTGTTCTCATAAGAATATAGTAACCCTGGGATTGGGCAAAAGAATATATGTATATGTGATTATCATACGTGCATGTGCATGAAAATTTGTGATTGTTTTCTGCTGCCTCTGAAATCCTGAGACCCTGTTTCCTTTAGTACTGTGAAACTGTGAAGCTATTCAGCCTGAGACGTCCCTCTTTTTCAGAGAGTACAATCAGTCTATAGGGGACCCTGATTGCATCATTGTTAAAGGCTCTGGTTTATTACAATTCTGTTTCTCAGTTCTTCTGTTCTGTTTTGTTCTGTTCTGTTCTGTTCCCATCTCTTCTCTTCTCTTCACTTCTCTTCTCTTCTCTTTTCTTCCTCTTGCAACTTCTCCCTTCCCACTTTTGCTCCTACTTCTACCCATCTTTTTTAACTTTCTTTTCCCAGTAACTTAATCATTTTCTTCCTTTACCTTTTTATCATCTCTTCTCTCATTCTCTCTCTCTCTCTTCGCAGGGCGAGCATCGTTCAGAGGAAAATCATCTCCTTCCAGGATGAGGGCTCGCTCACAAAGCGAATGTGTGAGAGAGGTAAGCCTTTCATTACCAGCAAGGAGATGAGATCCTCTCACCCTTTCAAGTAGCCCTTTCTCCTTCACCTCCCATCTGGGTGCCATTGCTCTGTTTGGGATATTTCAGACAATGTTCTCTCTTTTTTCTTAGTCGTCTTCCCTCTCGCCTTTCTCCTACATCTCTCTCTGCTTTTAGAACCTGCAATGCATCACAGTCCTGATTGTCACTGCAGTGCTTGCATGGGAATGATCTTAAATGAGTGCAGATCCCCTGCTGTGCATGACTTTGAATGCTAGATGCCAAGAGACAATAAGTATGTGTGTGTGTGTGTGTGTGTGTGTGTGTGTGTGTGTGTGTTTGTGTGTGTGTGTGTATACAGTTCCATGTACATAAGCTGTTTGTTTCTGCCCTGCAATACAGAGCCGTTATA
>JBBPCX010000018.1:8418193-8434737 GCA_037974365.1 Hydrocynus forskahlii | reverse complement strand
AAAATGGCGGATCTTCAACTAATCTAGTGGGTGGGGGCTCGACAGATGAGGGGTGGTTCTATGCAAATTTCCTCATTCTGATATCACAATAGGGAAGATGTCTAAACGTCTCATAGAAGCATATGATTCCTGACACCAAAATCTTTCCATTGATTCACAGAAAACGGATGGGTGTTTTTTTTTTTGCGCTTGGAGTGTTTATACGAGCAGTAGAGACCCAAATGGAAATACAAAAGTGTAAAAGTGAGTTTTGCATAATCTGTCCCCTTTAATGGCTGCAATCCTATTTCTGTAAAAATGGTTGTAAGCATGTGTAGAACCATCAAAAACTGGAATATTATCATTTAAAATGAATTTTAAAATGAGTAAACGCACGTATGGTTAAATATAGTAACTCGTTTCATGTGTAGCGTTTGATGAACGGGTTTTCCGTCATACAAGGACAGTTACACAGAGATCGTTGACATGCAGCTGTTGTGTCTTTCTAAGTGAATTATTTAAAGCATGTGTACTTCCCTTTCCGGTCTCATTCTCTTGTTTCTGATGGCATTGATTAATAAGGTACAAGGAACCATCATAAGAAGTAGACACTCACTCTCTGCTATTTGTTCTAAACTTAATTAGAACATTAGAAGTGTTTAATTGTTGGTCATAAGCTTTTTATGTTTGCAGAAGAGAAAACAGAAAAGCATGCAGTAATGAAAAAAGCTTTTGCTTTTAAATGGGAATGGTTCCGTGTATTTTATTGAAAGTGATTATATCTTTGAAGACTGCTATCTCAAAGGGGTACTAATGCATTATTTTTGGCTAGAATTCTGTGCTTACAATTAATAGTAGCATTTAGTCTGTGGGAGGTTCAGAGAGAAAGAGAGAGAGAGAGAGACAGACAGAGAGAGAGAATTATAAGTAACTAAGGGTTACATGCTCTGAGGTGTGGGTACTGAGGAACTGTCCATTTGAAACTTCATCTTAATGAGCTTCCCCCAGCTGTCATTTGAAAGGATAAGTGAAGGATTATATATTTCGATTGTTTATTGTAACATTTGCAAGAATGACTGCCAGTCACTCTCTAATGCTGTTTTGGTGGGGAGTCTTTTGGTGAAGAGTTTTAATGTTTCTTTGCTATAGTGCAGTTATGTTTAGATAACTTATATTTATGTATTTAAATATCAATTAAATGCATTTGCACTATTGGAACAAAGCCCCTTAATTCTCAAAAAAGTAACTTTTCAGGAGAAGGAACCACATGAACATAATAATACAATTTTCAATTTCAATTTCATTTTTTTCTTACCATTTTCTTACCATTTGCCAATACTGAAAATAGCACCATGTCCACTCCTCACTCCAGATGGGAAATTATGTGTATTTCTTTATTTTTCATTGAAAATGTCTGTTCTATCTGTGCATAAACAAAAATCTATTTTCACAGCACAGTGCTTCTTTTTTATGTGAAATCCTGGTTAAGCTGCTCACTTGGGCATGATCAGATATACCAGCAAGCTGACTGAAACCTTCAGTGATTAGGTTAAAGCTTAAAGCTTATTTATTAGGTTAAATCTGATTTATTATAAAAGAAAATATTTGATATTTGTGATGCATGGTTAGCTTAACTGGATTAGGACATGTAAGGCAGAATTTCATGATATTAAATATGACGTTCAGACATATCAGAATTAATATGAATGTGATATTACAGTGCCTAGTCTAGATATTAGTGAACCAGCAAGTTTACAAATCTCACAGGCAAGACTGCTTCTCATTACTCCTTGACTCTAAATCCCAGGACCTCAGTAGTATTTCAGTTTATGAGCTTTGGCTGATATGGCGGGCTGCTTGCAGGTCATTATTGCATTGTGGTTTCTATTCATCAGCTCCAAAGGGAGACCCTCAAAGCCCCTCGTCCATCAGCATGGCCTTAGAATACAAATATATATATGATGAAAAGAGGCAGCATGTATTTGAAGGATTATGTTTCATCTTTAACTTGTTCATCCATCTTGCCCACACAAAGACCACAATGGTACTTGTTTTGATCTGCGATTTGAAAAAAAAATCTATTAATCTGTGCTAATGAGCAGGTTGTCTTATTATATTCATGGGCATGTCCTTTGCATTCAGATTATGCTTACTCAAGAAATTAAATGCATTTTCAGACTTCATTATAAGTTACCACATTCAAACCAGAAAGTTTTGCTTCAACTTTGGAAAGCAATACTAGTTCCCTTTAATATGTTTAGTGTCGCTGTTTATTCATTAAACCGCTAAGCAAACAAATGGATGTCATTGCCTTTCGATTCCATAATTGCATAATGTGGTTTGCGGCTGTGGATTGCTTGATAAGCTAATGATCTGTAGTGCAATGTGTCATTAAGCCAATAAATTCTGGTGATGTTGGTCATTAGCTATAATAGCAAAAGTGGAGAAAGAAACTGTTTGAGTCAGTAAGTTTATTTATGTATTTTTGGTGTTTGTGGAGTGTTTCCATCTTAATGAGAAGATAGACCACCATATTCCCATCATGCCCAGAAGAGCTGCTTAACAGGGATTTGGCTTAAGGAAAGCATAGTGCTGTATGAATGTTTTTCTCATGCGTAAATAGAACAGAGGTGTTCGACTTAGCTTATTCCATAGGACCCAAACATTTGCGTTTCCTAAAAATGACTGCATATAATCACTATATATGCCGATACTTTCAGCTCCTAAGTGTCTTGAATTCACTCAATTTAAATATGTCCATACATTAAATCATGTTTGTGTATGTTAACTTATATGGAAAGGATGTTCAAATTTAAATCATGCAAATTCACTGCATCACTTTTTTAGCATGGATTTGTTTCAGATGTGTAATGTCATGGCAGAAAAGCACTAATTTGTAATCTTTTTTGTAAAGGCTGAAAAAAATATCAACATCTCAATCATTTTCATTAGAATGATGAAGAAAGTCAATTAAAATGAGCAGCTGAACATGTAGAACTCTCAGGGACAGCATTGTGGCCTGAAGGGCAGGTGGTTAACTGAAATAATCTTCACCATCTAGGGCAGCTTTCTCACACTCAGGGCATCAAAGGGCCTCAACAAATCTCTCTTCCTCTTTCTGGAAATGAAATGAGCAGCTGATTGAATCTATAACAGACAAGCAGGTTCTGATCTGATTTTTTTTTTTTTACCTTCCGTCAGAGTGACTAGCTACTGTAAGCTTAAAAGTTAGTTGTGGGTAAATCCCAGGGTATATTGACTCTGAATGCTCGATACTGAAGCTTAACAACATGATGCAGATGTACTACCATAAAACAAAAAACAGGTGTACTGTTTGTTGTTTTATGGTAATAATGTAAGAACTAAGCAGGAGTGAATGGGGAAGAGCTGCATGTTTACTCAGTAGGTCATTGTAAACTAATTATTAGAAATGTTAACTGTTAACTAAATGAACTACTGAGTTTTAAAGATCTCCAAGAGAACTACTTACTAACCATGGAATCATCATATTAAATACCAGTTCATTACTGATCTAGTAAACATTACCTGCTCATTTAATGATTCTTCTATGCTGCCTGGTAAACTAATAACTTACTTGTCCAACAGTTTTTGAAATCACATAATCTGTATTAAATCTCTGAAGAGTGAATTTTTCAACAATCTTTTGTCCTGGAGAGGGAGTTTTTCCGTTTTTCCCCATTTTTCTAAAATTCTGCAATGATGTACTAGTTTAATTTTTTGCCATGAAGTCTGTTTCATATATAAATAATTTTAGCTAAATCAATTAACCTGACTATCCACCATTCAGCAACATTACTCATTAAGAAGAATCAACCTGCACATACCTTGGAGCTTACAAATTGTTTTTTTTTCATATTTATTTGTTTCCTCCTACATTTGCCTTCTGTTGGGTAACAGAGATATTACTGAAAATTAATATCAAGTGCTTTAGTCGGCTACAATGCAGGCTTGTGACTGAAAGGTTTTAGGCACAATGTGAACACACAATCCTATGTTGTTATGTTTGATTAACTAATTATTGCCGTATTATGTCCACCAGTGGTTGTGCTGATTTAAGAATAAAGGATAAAATAGGCACAGGATTTTCACTTGTGCTTTCAAAACTTTGAAAAAAAAAAAAGACTGAGCTTATCTGGAGGCTATGAATCTTGACAATGTCATCTTGTGATTATTAAAAGCATATATGGTGGTGCCCCAGCAGTAATTCTATTAATCTGAAATTTTATCTGTCTTCAACAGTAGCTTGTTTGAAGTAGCTTACTATCTTGTGTCTACCTTACTGTGGAGTGAGCTACCCTGACTTTGCTGCCTTGTTGCTGAGTTAACGTAGCCTGGTCTGAGTTGACTGACTGTGAATTGATGGGCAGGTAGCTGCCCTGTAGCTACCCCACTTTTGTTCTCTTGTCTGCATTCTTTCTAAGCTAGAAACCAACTTTGCTCTTTGTGCTTCTGCCTGTTTTATCATGTGCATTTCTCCAATATCTGTACATACATCCCACAAGCCTAGAAGAATCTCTATAACCTTTTGCATTCTTTTCTGTCCATTCTGTCTTTTCTGTTCTCTAACTTTGATTTGCGGTGCACCATGGAACTGACAGTCTTCTATACATAGGGTAGATTTCATCTCTGGTCTTGCATCCCTTCAATCCTTTACTTCTGGGCTCTTACTGAAACTTGGATTACCCCAGAGAATTCAGCAACACCTGTAGCTTTTGCCTCTGCTCTTGCTTTCTTCTATTCCCCCTGCAAGACAGAAATAGAAGAGGTCACAGGACTGTTTCTGTCCCACAAATGGCACTTCAAAATCCCACCAGAGTCTACATCATTGTTGAACCTTCATTGAATATTCCGGCATCTTCCTCAGCTCATTCCCAGATGATGACTGTCCACTCATTCTTCTTTGTGACTTCAACCTCCCAAATAACAAACTACATACCTAAGGCATCCTCAAGCTTCTGTCATCTTTTCTCTGCACCTCAACAGGTCTCCTCCCACCCATGACATGGGTAATATCCTTGACCATGTCTTCATCAGAGACACTTATGCGCTCAGCATTTTGGCTCCCCCTCTCCATCCATCTCTTGTCATTCACAGTCTCTCTGAACCTACTCCGATGACCTTACCATCGTCTCTTCAACTGCTCATCATCGCTCCCTTACTACCTGTTGTCCTTGACTCCCACTGGAACATCCCCCTCCTGTCCTTCAATAGCTACTAACTCCCTTCTCTCCTTACTCCACTCCTCATTCAACACACTTTATTCATTATCTTCTAGGGTAACATGCAGCTCACATCCTTCACTGTAGCAATCTGACGTACTCTGCAGCAACTGGAAAGAACTGAGAGCAGAGGAACATAGATGGAGGAAATCACATCTTAACTCTGATCACTTCCCGCTTTGTTCTCTTTTATCTAAATTCACCACTGAGCTATCTCCTTCAAAGTCTTCTTTCTTTAAAGCCAGCCTAGAAGAATCTGCATCCAACCCTTGTCTTTACCACATGTTCTTCACTTCTCAAACCTCTACTCCATCTCTACCTTTTCCCATTACCTCCAAGGACTTCTTTGATAAAAAGATTGACAAGATCATTTGATCCTCCCCTCTCTCCTACTTTCAACCTAGTGACCACCCTCCTCTTATCTGCTTTAGCCCACTTTTCACAGATGATTTTCTTTAGCTCCTGACATTCTGCGTCCAATCCCATCACAGATCCTTCTGACCATACCTTTGAATCTTCTCCCTTATGTTGCTCACATAATGGTCATAAGTCTGTATACACAATGGTCATAAGTCTGTATACACATCAATCCTAAATAAGATCAAATCCACCTGGGTGCAATTTAAATTATAGTTTTAATTGTAGTTCGCCCTACTTTGTTTTAAGTAACTAAAGTTTCTTAAACCTCTGTCACTGAATATGCTGGGGAATGTTTAAAAAATTGGAAAAATATGGGAAAATATTGAAATGGGAAGATGATGAGAAATACCACTACAATACGGGAGAAACCTGAAAAATGGGAAAGTTTGCATGGCTCGTTATGTGTGTGGTGGATTGAGTTGTTAAGAGATAATTAAAGCTGCACGTACATGAATATTTAAATCTGTTTTAAATAAATCTTAATATTATTTAAAGTTGTTGACAGAAGCTGCATGATTCCTGTCATTTGTTTTAGAAGGAATGAGTTATGGTTGAAAAGTCCCTGAGGGTAATAGTTGGGTCATAATAAACTCTCCGTTCTGTGTTTTAATCCCATATCTGTGATCGTACTCTCTAGGGAGTACACCCAGAGTTTATCACATCTTTGTGATCATGCTTCTCAATGGCTTCATGTTAACACAAAAAGGCAGCCTCATGGGCCTGGATAGGCAACTCAGTGATGCCCCTCCTGTGATTTTGACTACCAGCCTTAGGTTTCTTCATAGTTTTCACACCAAAATTCAGGTTACATCACTTTTGAATGAACGGATCTGTGTCGTAACTCGAGGACCCCTTGTATAATCTTTTCTAAACATGAGCTAATTAATGTTTGTTTTAGATATGAAAGTGTCACTCATACTGCAAAAATGTTCCACTTGGTTCCTACATAATTAACTAAATGCATATATTGTGTAATAATTATGGTTCTGACCATGTAGGCTGACTGAAAAATACATACAAAACACATGTACTATTTCCTTTATTTTTATGTATTTTTAATTTTTTTATATACTATATAAATACAGTAGTATTATAGAGAATAATACCACAGCTGTATACCATTATATGCAGTAACCTGTCCTCTCATTTTCTACTGCTGTTAAGTATCTCTGTCTGTAAGAACTACTTTGCACCAGGAACATAAACTTAATATTGAACTGTTGTAAATACATGCATGAATTCTATCTCAAGTGCACCCGATTGGATGGCTGGGGACAGAGTTTCATATGTGACGGGGATTCCGTGCTTTCTAAAGAGAATGGTTAGATTTAGGCATTACAAAATGCGAGGTATCTAGCAGGCATGGTCAGGGATGCTTTTCCTGCAGTGGAATGAGACTGTGATTTATAATCTAGAGTGACAGCAAGCAAGGCAACCAAACATACATCTGCCTTTCTTTCATTTTTTTTTGTAATCTTACACTCAGTGCTCAGAAAGCATAAACCAGTGAAATGTGCACTCCTGACTTTGTATCGAAGTCTGTCGGAAGCTACCCGCTCTCCGGATAACAATAACAGAGCTGATGTTGTTCTGATATGAACAGAATTAGCATATTCTGCTTGTCATGTTCGTCGATCTGGGTTGAGGTGAACTGTAACTGTTCAGTTATGACATGCATATTAAAACTGTAATATCCTACAATTGCAGAGTGCTTGGAGCACTGTTAATGCTCATTGGTGTAAACTTCGATGCTAGGAGTTATTTCCGACGCCTTAAATTATACAGTGCTGTCCTATTACTTTTCATGGAAGCTGAAATATTACAGATATATTTCATTGGCTGCCTGTATGGATTTGACTAGGGCAGCATGGGAATAACCCCAAGTCATCCCTACAGCAATCACCACCATGGGAAGTGTAGAAAACTGCATCCAATAGCAGTACCCTCTGTGTGCTCTTTCCTAGTCCATTCCAAATCTGAGAGATTAGCTGTAATCATTTCTAGCATAAAATGGAAAAAAAAATGACTGCAATCAGAAACTCAAGGTAACCCTTATTCATGGCAGGAAATCGCATTTGACAGCATTATTGCAACAAAGTAAGAATAATGCATTGCTCAGTCAGTGGGTAAAATCTCAGACACTGTTAAATGTCAGACCACAGTCAGATGAGCTGACTCCTTGCCTTATTTTTATTTAATGACTGCTTGACAAAATGATTCATTTTTGTCTGAAGATTTTCTCTTTGTTTTGCTTTGGCATTTAGAGCTTCTCTTTCTAAACGTAACCGCCCTAATATGAACCCCATACTGACTCTCTGACCGGAGAATCCATCATATACTGATGTGGCCATCATATACTGATTTGCTTCTTGGTGAACTGCTGGAAAACTCTACCTTTACATTAGCTTTACCATTACATCAACCAGGACTCTAATGACATTACATTCAAATACATAGACTTTAAGACTTTGGAGTTTCTGTGGGGAAATTTGTGCATGTAGAGCATTTATGAGGTCAGGCACCGATGTTGGACGAGAAGGCCTGGCTCACAGTCTCCGTTCCAGTTCATCCCAAAGGTGTTGGATGGGGTTGAGGTCAGGGCTCTGTCTGGGCCAGTCAAGTTCTTCCACACCGAACTCATCCAGCCACGTCTTTATGGAGCTCGCTTTGTGCACTGGGGCGTGGTAATGCTAGAACAGAAAAGGTTCTTCCCCAAACTGTGTCCACAAAGTTGGAAGCATAGCATTATTTGTATGATGAAGCGTTAAGAACCCTGAAACCCTGAAAAACAAATGTATATAAATATGTTTGTGTATGTATGTATATGTATGTATATAGTGTTTACTTATAGTGTATACCTTAGTAATAAAGTATTTTAGTATACAGTAAAAGGTATACTGTGCTGATCTTTTCAGTGGTTCTGTGCTGATCTTTTTCATCAGATCTTTTAAGATTCTGGGCCTTTCAAGACTGCCTAATAACCTAATAACATTACCAGAGTCCAATGACAGTAGAACTTTAATAACATGAAATCTTCACTGTCTGATCTGTTTAGTGAAACTACCTCATAATTAAACGAATATCATTCTCCCATTCCAAATAATTTCCTCTGCTTTACTGGAGCAGGTAAATATGTGAGACCTTAATGGTTTGGTGTTGATCGAATGATCTGCTCGGTGTATCGGACAGTCCCTGAATTGCTCGCATTCTCAGGACGCCGGGGAAAAGGACGCGTCTGTCATTAATTCCAGAAAACTGCCAGAAGGTGCGCAGGGCGGACGGGAACTTCACCCAGCAGCACTAATTTACCACAGTAATGAGCATGCCGTCGTGCATGATTATCAGGCAATTATATTTGGTTACCATGCAAACAAGGAGCATCATGGGACATCATTAAAGACAGCGGAGAAAAAAAAATACAAGCATGTATTTGGGTGGGAAAATGAGTGAAAAGGCCTGGCATCCGAAGCGCAGCCGTTACTGTAGTGCCGACTCATTTGTCTTCCACCAGCGCGAATATTAAAGGTAGCACGGGTCCCTTTTGTTCCCGCACGAAACTCGTCTGGCATGACAAATTGAGATTCAATTGGTTTTCTCAGTCAAATATGAATTATGATTACAGTCAAACGAAGTTACCGGACTGTGAGGACAAAGTGAATTTAATTGTTTGTTTTCATCCCTACAACTCACTTAGGGGATTGTAGAGGGGGTTCAGGTTCTGTAATGTGGTTTGATTTCAAGAGGAAAAGTGGGGAAAAGGGGATGCACGGTTTATCAAAATGACAAACACTCAAACATTTCTGATTTCTCTACTTACTTCGTAACATCTCCTCAGCTCCTCCCGGCCCTCTTTCCAGGAGATCCAAGGGTACTAAAACGCATCCAGCGATGGCAATTCAGCTACATAGTTATGTTGAGCATGACAGTCCATCAGGATCTATTAATTTTAATAGCTATTGTCTTTTTTATATAATATAACATGGAGTGCAAACTCTTTTTTTTCGCTGAAAGGGCTTTTGTGCTATGTATCAAAACATATCTTCATCAAACTATAAAGGTTACACCTATTATAATGTATTATCATATTCACTACTGCACTACTGTTTTTCATGTCTTTCATACATAAAACGCTCATGTATTTTAGTCTAATTGCCATGTGGCTCCAGGGAGAGAGGGAGGCGCAGACGTGCATTTCCCATGATACTAGACTTTAATTACAAACTCAAGAAAGGCACAAGAGCCAAAATACAAAATAAACAAAAACCTTAGAGACGTTTAAACTGCACGTTTGATGGAATAAACTCTAGACTTAAGATGGTGGACCGACACAGGGTTACAACACGGAGGAGACTAAATACACAGATGACTAAACTAGGAGCCAATAGGAAGAGACAATAACTTAAACCGAAACACCGGACAGCTGTGAACAATGACACCAAACCAGAATCCGATGTTCACACACAATGTCAAAATAAAAGTCAAGACAGGACAGGGGGACCTCTAGTGGCCGCTGACTAGGGATGTAACACTAATCGGTCTCATCAGTCTAATTTGTTAATGTATTTGTTTATTTTTTTGTTTCTTTATTGTTTATTTATTTGCTTTGTATAAATCCCTTTATAAATCACCCTTTCCCCCACTTTGGTGGGAATTTCCAGGCAGATTATCATAATTCATGATACCCTGTCCTGCCTTTAAAATGTCTCATGTTCAGTTATGCCACCGTGTATCAGTGCCCTCCGTTTTCTTAATCAATTTCCCATCAATGTGAAAACCATATTTAATAACCTTGGATTCATGCGCTGGAGAGACTTGCTGTAAATTCAGCTGTTTTTCAGCAGAGATCCAGTGTCATGAATTAGAGGCACCGAGGCGGGATGTAGGTGGGAGTGGACCAACAGAACACTAAAATAAACACCAGGACACTGATAAGACAGAGTCACAAAGCTAACAAGACCAGACAATGGCACATTAGAACTCAGAGACTTCTTCTGTATGAAAGAGGACTAGGAACACCTAGGATCGGAGGGCTAACAAACTGCGCTCAGGTGAAGAAATTAATAAAGAGGCAGGAGCCACTAGGGCGGAGACGAGAAACAACAAAATTCATAACTTTCACAGTTCAGCCCTTTCGGGCTTCCTTTTTAATCTAAATAGGCCAAAATTGTCCTAGGCCATAGACTAGAGGGTTTATTAGCGATATCCTCTCCCACCAGCCCAAATATATGTTTCACGTTGTACGGAAGACAAATGTATTCCAATTTCTGATTCACATTTAAAAAAAATTCAGATTTTCCATTTGATATTATGTAATGCATTAAGTATTTTCCAAAATATTTAAAATGTAATCAAGTCAGGTTTAGGTTTCTGAATTTTACCAGTAGAATAAAAAAAAAAAACGAATGTGTCATCAGGCAGATGAATATTCATGACAGAAGATTCAGACAGGTCTACCGTGGTCAGTTTGTCCCAGATGACGTTCGGCCGAACAGCTTGCTGTGGGATGAGACTGTGGCATTTTCGGGTATTCCCTGTAACACGCGACAGATGAGGACACAGCTGAAGGGCCAGCTGGTGCGTAAGACCACCGCTACCCAGCCTAATAATGTAGCCCCTCATGCCAGGCCTAGTTAAATACTCTACACAGTGACTCTCCACTCACTGTCAGCAGCCATTTTTCATCACTATGATTGTCTGGGTAAACTGGACAGGCATCTAACTATCCTTTAACCCATCAGCGAGAGAGTTGTTTACCCATTGCTGCATGAGTTTTATTGCTTGTGCGCCAACATTTTACACTAAATTTCAACTTGGTTACTTTGTATTGTGGGGACAGCTGGATGGCCCTGCAATCAGAAGGTTGGGGGTTCATAAACTGCTAGTGTCACCACTGAGGTACCCTTGAGCAAGGTACCGTCCCCACACAGTGGGCGCCTCGTTTGGGCGGCAGCCCACTGCTTTACTTGGAGAATGGGTTAAATGCAGAGAAAGAATTTCACTGTGTGTTGTACTTGTATGACTATGCATGTGACAAATAAATAAAGAATCTTAATCTTGAATTGTTCTTGTATTTGCACCGGTTGTGCCGCCTGACTGAGAAGAAGCTTAATATCTCCACGTCAGTGAGACGACCTTTACCTCAATGCTGGTGTCACGCGTTTGGTTTTTATTTGTTCATTTGGATGATCATGTTTGTTGTACAACAGCACAAGCTGTGGATGCTATGGATTCAGTGCCATGGTAGTGAGAATATGAACATGAAAAAGAATATGGGAGGACGATAAAAACTCGACAAAGACAATTTATAAAGGCATGCAACCAAAACAGCTTGGCAGAGTCATTTACCAGTGTTATTTTTTGATGCATGTCAATTATGCTCAATGGCTAAAACAAAATGTTAAGATTAATTACAGTAGTGCTTGTTAAACAGCAAGTCTGTGCATGTTTTCATTGTGTGTGCTCTTGAGTGTCCTGCGCAGTGCTCTGTTCATCAGTAGGTCCTTCAACTGTTTGGACGGAGCCCGAGTTTAGTGAGATTTTGGTATGGATCCACTGTCAAATAAAAAAAAAGTTAGAAGTTAGCAGTTAGAACGTTGCTGAACATTCCAAAGCACCCGTGTGATGCTTCATTCCTCCATATTTGGCAGATTTTGAGACATCTTTAAGACAGATATAAGTTGGCTTGTTTGTGCAATGCAGAAACTTTTGGTTCCCTAAAGAACAAAGTTTGCATACTGTAAAGTCTGTGTCCCAATTTATGGGATTCTTCCTGCAATTTGTTCCTGATATAGAAGTTAATTAAACCTTAAGACTCACATAATTCACAAACAGTTTTAGAGTCTTTGAAACTCTTAGAGTCTTTGAAAGTTTCATTTGGTTGCTTCTTTTGCACAGGAAGACTCTTTTCTGTGTGCAATCTGCTTCTTAAGTTACTGCATAAAGTACAAAGTTATCCTTTTTGTTTAGCTAAATGACATTCTTTTGTCCACTTTATGATAACAGTGTTTCATTCAGTGTCAGAAACCATAGAAGCAAGTCTATACGACATTATTGTTGAGTTATTTAGTAACTCAACATGATCTGATGCAAGCATTGGGAGCAGCTGGTGGCCGAGTGGTTTGGGTGTTCGCCTTATGATCAGAAAGTCATAGGTTCAAATCCCAAGACTGCTTATGGCATCCCTGAGGTACCCTTGCGTAATGTACTGTACCCACACACTGCTCCCTGGGCGCTGTGCTCTTGGCTGCCAGCTGCTTCACTTGATGAACGGATTAAATTCAGAGAAAGAATTTCATGCTGTTCACACTGTGTGCTGTGGTGTGTTCATGTATGACAGAATGGTGACTTTATTTATTTATATTTAATGATTTAGGCATGCAGATATATCCATAAGCTTTCATAGTTTGTTAGCCATATTGTTTAGAGAATGTGTACTTGTTTTTAATTAGAAAATCAGTCTTTTGACTGCTTGACTTTTTCATGTAACTCTGTGTGTGTGTGTGTGTGTGTGTGTGTGTGTCCGTGTAAAATGAACCCAGGTCTGCTGGACTGATAGTCGTGTCTCCCGGGGGTTTCTGAGGTTGGGCGAGTTGCTCTGTAACTCAGCGCTAAAGCACAGCTGTAACTCACTCGGACAGGGCGAAGGCGATGGCCATCTCCAGACAAATCTGCCCTTGGAGAACAGGCCAGGGCCAAGCGGAGCAGAGAGAGGATTGAGGGGTGAGGGGTAGACAGGAGGGGTGGTCATATTGAGCCAGGAGGATGCAGAAAGTGAGTCGGAGTTGGAGAAATATGCCAGCTGGCCAGTTTCTGCTTAATATTCACAGCCCGAATGCAATCAGGTGGGATGATTGAGGTGGGATCACTAAAGGACCCTCAGTCTGATCAACTGTATCTAGATTCCGACTTTAATAGATTTCTGAATTTCATTTCAAGCCGGATGATCATTCTGAGGTGCTTCTGGGAGTATAGCTGTTCGGCCTGCATGATATGGACAAGATGCTAGCATTGTGATTCTCGTGCCACATGACAGGCAATATATTATACATGTGCTGGTGAATCAATAATGTGATCTAAAAATAACCTTTTACATGGGAATTTAATTTTTAAGACTGATTCAATGGTACCTAGCACGTGTCCTTTTCTTGGTTCGATCTGAGATCCCTGCACTCTCCTTCCTCAGTTAAAAAAACCTCCTCCGGCTAGGTCTCTTCTTCTGAAGACATTTACTGGCTGGATGCCCTATTGTTAGGTGAGGGGGATGCATGCAGCTTAGAACTAGCCTCTTCAGAAATGGATACCTCCGGAGGAAGGGTTGGTGACCACTAGGTTGGCCATGAATATTATGATCATTTTCTGTTGCTGGATTACATGAACGTCAGTACACCCACAGGAACACTTATTTGGATTTGAGACTGGTCAGGGCGCTTACAGCCAATCATACTGCAAGGTCAGAGCTCACTCTGGTATTAACAGAGTTATGCAGATACTGAAGTATAGGAGAAGGACCACAGCTGAAGTTTCTCCTCCTTACAAACTAAAATCTTGTAAATTCCCATGCCCTTCTTTTCATATCCTCCTCACGACTCTAGCCCAAGTTCTCACAGCTCTCTTCCTACCTACAGTTATACTATATGTTCTTATACACCGGTCGACTATTGCTTTGAATGGTATACCTAATAACCATACCTAACTAAGCAATTTCCTCGGGGATCAATAGTTTTCTGATAGCGATTCTAATGCAGTGTAGGTCACCCTTGTTCGTACTGTCAAATCATCTTTGACTCATTGAAATATGGACATGACTTCTGAAGGTGTGCTGTGGTATGTGCACCAAGACAGTAACACATCGTTCAAGTCCTGTTAGCTGTGCGGTGGGGCTTCCACTGAAGGGAGTAGTTTGTCCAGCATGCTCCACAGATGCTCGGCCACAATGAGGTCTGGGGAATTTGAAACCAATTCAAAATCTTAAGCTCTTTACCATGTCCCTGAAACCATTCCTGAACAGTGCTTTTGGTGCGGCCGGGCGCATTATCCTGCTGAAAGAGGACCCTGCCATTAGTGAAAAATGTAACAATTATGGGGTGCATCCTGGTGCCATCTCTTCTCTAGGCAAGTGATGCACATGCTGTCCATATGATCCAGTTTTGATGATCATGTGTCCATTGTGGTCACTTTCAGCCGTGGACAGGACTCAGCATGGGTGCTCTGACTGGTCTGCTGCCCCATATGCAGCAGGTGAGCACCGCACTAGGTGTTCTTACCCCTTGCTATCAAAGCCAGCATGAACATTTTCAGCATTTTGTGCTACAGCAGCTCTTCTATTGAATTGGACCATTGTAACACAGTAACAAGATCATCAGTATTATTCACTTCACCTTTTAGTGGTTTTAATGTTTAATGATCTGTGTATATCAGCCATGTGTGGAATGAGTGATCTGGTCTCATAAATGAATAATAAACTTAATTTGTGAGGATTGTGGCTGCATAGTTTCAGAAATGTATCTCAAATAATTTGAAAGCAGCTCTTATGAAGCATAGAATAACTTGAACGCAGCAGAGAATCATGTTACATGAAATCAAGGTATTTTGGTTGTGACATGTTCACAGTTGTTCACAGTCTTCTGTACACCTTTAAGACCTGACCTTGCACCTCCTTTTTGTCAGCCTCCATTTTACCTGAAGGTTATGGATTAATACAGTTTTACCTGGATACTCTCTCTTTTCTTTTCAGCTCTGACATAGTCCTCTTTCTTCACTTCTCAGTCAGTGCTTCTTTTCGTCACCATCAGCGTGGGCGAGAACAACCCACGGCCACTCTGGTCATACGGAGACGTTCCTGATAGAGACGAGATGGACACAAAAGAGTAAAACAAAATAGAGAAATGTTCTGCCCGATTCTGGTGAAATGGTCTTGAGAAAACCATGAGGCTTTTGAACTTGCATGGCATTAGCTGATCTTGATGTAATGGAGTTGTGAAATTAATTACGTTTGGGAGGTAGACCATGAATGAAACTCCCTCTATCCAACATCCTAAAACTTCCTATGTATCTCCATCTCCACCTTCCACTTCCTGAGACATCCAGAGACCTCCCTATCTCCTTGTTTTTTAGTCTCATCTCTTGGTGTAAAATAAAACATGATTCCTCCTTCCTCTGACCCGTCTGACCAGTTGGGGTGATGGTAGCTCAGTGGGTAGGATACTTGCCTCTGGACCAAGAGGTCATGGGTTTGAATCCTACCTTCAGCACCACCACTGAGTTCCTGAGCAAGACCCTCAACCTCAAGTATGTAATGTAAATGTCTGTAGCCATGCCACTCTTCTGTCAGAGCAAGCATGAACTTTTTCAGCAGTTTGTGCTACAGTACGTCTCCTGTGGAATCGGAGTAGATGTGCTAACCTGTGCACCAATGACCCTGTTACTGGTACACTGGTTGCTCTTCCTTAGACTACTTTTGGTAGATACTGATCACTGCATACTGGGAACACCCCACAAGAGATCCTTATACCTAGCCATCTAGCAATCACACGTTGTTCCTTGTCACATTTACTCACACGCTCTCTCATTTTTGCTGCGTGCAACAAATCAACTTCAAGAACGGATCGTTCACTTTCTGCTTAATGTATTGCACCCCTTGACAGGAGCCACTGTAATGAGATCATCAATGTTCACTTCGCCTGTCAGTTGTTTTAATACTGTGACTGATCAATGTTAAAATAATGAAAGTAGTTACTCTTAGACTGGTAAAGAGCCTTTATTAAGGCCCACTCTCTCACAGAAACACATGCAAGAAATGTCCCAACCCCTGGGCACACACACACACACGCACACACACACACATACACACACACACACACACACACACACACACAGACACACACACACACACACACACACACACAC
>JBBPCX010000018.1:8407272-8418093 GCA_037974365.1 Hydrocynus forskahlii | reverse complement strand
TATAGAGAGAGAGAGAGAGAGAGAGAGAGAGAGAGAGATGTACACTACACAGTGTAAACAGTTGTAAATTGTGCAAATGAGGCGTATGTAATGATTGTCTTGTCCAAATATAGCAAATTGTCCAAGTAATGCAGTATGTGAGCAGTGTTCAAGTATACATAAATGTAAATGTAAACATTCACTCCTGTAGCAGCAAAAAGTGACAAGGTAGTGTTACATAGTGCAGAGCAGGGTGTGGTGTTATCAGGGACGTGCACAGGGAAGGGCTAAGGTTGCCTGGACAACTGCCCACCTGCCCTATTTGACTCAAGCTGCCCCTAGAGAAAAAATATATTTATATTGTTGCAAGCTTTCACCGCGCAAAGAGGATAAAATATGCGGAAGTCATCTTCTTCAGGAAAATACTTCAGTCACATACAGCAGCAACTTAACAGCTTCACAGCTTAGCGTGGGCTCCCTGAGCGGCCCATTCCCCTGCACTGCACACCTACTGAACGGTGGCAAACTGCGTACACTTTTTTAAAACCGCCACCCGAAACGCTTCATGTAAAATAGAGAGAAATGCATAAGGCTGTAACATTGATGTTACAGACTCATTCTGAGACTAGTTGTTTCGCCATCAAGCTATTCAGTTCCCTTCGATAAAAAGCAAAGCAAGTGGAAGTAGCTGGTTTCTGAAAGCTCAGCCAATCTGCTTCTCTTTGCATCCATGGCACTAGAATTGTCCCCCAATAGGGGGATTCTCCTTTAAAGCTTTGAGTAAATTTGGAGAAAGGTATATTACTAATGACTTAATTAATAATAGTATATTTTTCAAACAGTCATACAGTGTTTTTTTTTTTTTCTTGGGGAGGGGGTGCCCTTTTTTCAGGTGAGAGCAATGGATCTTTCAAATTTCTGTGCACGTCCCTGGGTGTTATGTGGTGTTATGTAGTGCAGGCCAGGGTGTGGAGGAGACAGTTCAGTGTGGGAGGGGGCAGCATGGTGTTCAGAGCTGGACTGCTTGGGGGAGGAAGCTGTTGCACCGACTAGCAGAGCTGCTCCTGATGCTGCAGAATCGTCTACCAGATGGGATGGGGGTAACAGTTTGTGGCAGGGAAGGTGCGGGTCCTTCACAGTGCTGGTGGCCTTACGGATGCAGCGGGAGGTGTAGATGTCCTGCACGCCTGGTAGAGAGCTGCTGCTGATGCGCTCAGCGGTCTGTACAATCCTCTGAAGGGCTCTGTGGTCAGAGGCGTGGCAGTTTCTACCCTCTTCAGCCGTCGCAGAAAGTGCGGGCCAGTCACGTTCTTCCACACCAAACTCATCCTACCATGTCTTAATGGACCTTGCTTTGTTCACTGGGGCACAGTCATGCTGGAATAGAAAAACACTTCCCCCAAACTGCGTCTGCAACGCTGGAATCATGGCGTTCTCCAAAATGTCTTGGTATGCTTAAGCATCAAGATTGCCCTTCACTGGAAGTAAGCACAAACCCTGAAAAACAGGTGTGTCACAGCACTTTTGTCTATATAGTGTATTTCATCTATCTCTAGTCTTCCTTTGTTCTTATGGCCCATGTGAAATCAACGATTTTCTAAAAGGTCATCCCTTACCCACTTTAAAATGCAACAGAAGATGGATGATCTGCACTAAGTTCTTCTCAATAGCTACTATTTCCGAGTAATTTCAGGAGCCTCTCTATTGTTATGTTCTGATGTCCTCTTCCTCTGAGATTAACAAGGCTTTTCCTGCCAACAAGTGTTGGCTATTGGCTGCGTTAATGCATTTAGCACTTAAAACGTTATAGAGATAAATGCTGGATCCTCCCTAGAGAGGGAGTGACATTTGGACGCTGCCTTTACTGTCACTGATAAGTGTTGTTACGGGCTGGGTCTTAAATGCCAGTGATCACTTGTCCATTTAGATTACTCAGAGGGTGTCCACAAGCACTTTTCTTTCACTCTAGCACTCTTCCAGTCTAACCACTCACAGTGACTGCATATCTCAGTTATTTAACCTTAAGCTTTCCTCTCTGCTTTGTTTTGGACGCACTTTATTTTCCCTTGTATATCTTTTTCTTTTCATGATTGGTTTCCTTTTCCTTGTAATGTAACTTGCCTTCTGCTTTCCTCTATTGAATGTTCCATCTTTATTCTTCTTCTCTGCACTGCTGTTCATGTGTAACCTCCACGCGTGTATGCTGCTCTGTATGGGTGACTGATGTTGCTTGCGCTCTCTAAAGATGAGAAGATTTAATGCTGCTTAAAGCTGCAGAGAATGGAGTGATATAAAGTACTGGCAATAGAGTAATGCTGTCAATTAACCCTGGACAGAAGAGACTTCTTATATTAGAGATGCCTTGTATTAGAATGGCCTTGTACTTTATACTTTACATTAGAAAGGACTTGTCCTTTATACAAAAAGTGAGAACTGGAGACATTATATTCAACAGTGTTATGATGTTGCAAAAAATTGTATTATCTGATTCTGAGGCCAGTGAATAAACTGACTGGAAGTAAATACTTTCCATGAAGATTGCAGGCTTTAGACTGTTTATATTGTTTTTTAATACCAGAATCAACTTTATTGAGCCCAGAGGAAATTGCTTGTCTCGGAGGAAATTCTATATTTTATTGAACCAAATTCACATTGTCTTCAGTTAACATGATCTGCAATATATGTGCACTTAAGTAAAAGATTTTAAAATATGTAAAAGCTGGATTGTTTTTGTATAAATTTAAAAATCCACTCAATCGAATCTGTCTACTTATCCGACAAAACATGACAAGCACATCTGTCTCTCGGCTTCTTTGGGACGCCCATCGTAAAAAAGGATGTATTAATGTGTTAAACTGTGTTTCAATCGAAACACTGGAAAATGAATAACACCCTTAAGGTTAGTTAATCTAGTTTGTTATAGAATTATTTTGAACAAAATCTTACAGTATTCAAAGCTTTTCAAATACTGTTTGTGCAAACTCACAAAATGAGTCCACTCTTAGCCTTAGCTGCCCCCCACAAACTTTTTTTTCCTAATTCGTACATTAGCATGTGCCCCTGAATTACTTTTGTAAGTGATTTTTGCAAGCTTCCCACTGATTTGGACCTGGAGGTAAATTTGGACCTGGAGGTCATGTATGTGAATTTTCCTCTTTCTGAGAGTTTGACACATCTATGTCTCCATCCAGGATAATGTTCTTGATGTTTTTATTCCATGATTTTAAGCATTTTTTGCCAATCTTCCACTGTGGTCTTCTTGTGTTCTGTCAGATCAGTTCTCTTGCTAACCTACCAATGATTTAGACATGCCTGATGTTATGACTGTTTATGGTTGATTTAGTCTGACCTTTCTGTCCTGCTTTACTGGCACTGATGCTTATTTGATCCTCATGCTGTGAGACAATAGAAACAAACATGTGGTGCGACTGCAAAATCTAGAAGCAACTCTAGACATATTTTTATCTGTTTAGTGTTGCAGTTGAATTAGGTATTATGTATAAAAAAGTACTTGGATTACTGTTAGTTTGCACTTTAACCCTTATGTGCCTGTCGTGCTATTTTGTGCATAAGGTAATTTTTCTCCATAGTCATTATTATGAAAAAAATATGTTACTTGGTGCTTATGATTTGGGCATTGCTTACTAGCCACTCACCTCCAAATTGGAACCAGCCTCTTTGTTCTCTCACACGTGCAAATATATCCATCTATAAATATGTATCCCATGCAGAGTTTCCTTCCCTTTTAACTGCAACAACTTGAATATATGGCAGTATCTTACGTTCCTCTTAGACCTTGACACACAAATGCACAAACAGTCTCATAATGACAGAAATATGCAGAAGTGGGACCTTATTTCTTTGCTGCAGTTCCTAAACAGGACTCCTAGTCACACAGCATATACCAAGTACAGTAGTGACTGATAAGAGCATAACTGATACTGCAGTACTATTTTCTGATTCTAAATTCTGAACTAAATCACATGTAAGAAATCTTGGTGTCATTCTAGACTGCAATCTGAATTTTAAGTGTCATATTCAAAATGATACCAAGAATGTGTTTTACCATCTGAGGAACATTGCTAAATTAACATGGACACATGCTTTTATTAGGAGCTGTCTTGACTACTGCAGTTCTTTGTTAGCCAGTTTACCGGACAGTACTATTAATAAAATACAGATTGTGCAGAATGCAGCAACTCCAACACTTAAGCAAGCGAAGAAACCTGTTCATATTACTCCATTGTTATGTGAACTTCACTGGCTGCCTGTTTCTTTTAGGATAGATTTTTAAATTCTTTTACTCACAAGACTCTAAATGGACAGGCACCTGCATACATCACTGACCTTTTGAACTTTTTACACTCCTTTTAGGGCCCTAAGATCTGCTACCTCTCTAATCTTCAAGTACCCCTGAGTCAATAAGAAATCTAGTCGAGATTCACCTTTTAGTTGCTATGCTCTGAAACTTTGGAATACGTTACCTGTAGCAGCCAGAAAAGCAAATCGCTTCCATCTTTTAAAAGTCTTTTAAAAACCCATCTTTTTACTAAGGCTTTTTAGATGGATTTCTGTTTCTTGATATCATTTCTCTTATTCTATTTTATTATTATTATCGCTCTTATTACTTTTTATTATCATTTTATTTTTCTGCTATTTGTGGTAAAGCCCTTTGAGTTGTATGAAAGGTGCTATATAAATAAATTATCTTCTTCATTTGTACGACAGCTTCTGCCTCATCTTTTCCTTCTATATGATAATCACTAGAACTTGCCCTTCTTTAGTACAGCCTCCTGCTCGGCGTGCTTGTAGTTCATTTGAGAGGTAGCATTCATGTATTTTTTCTTTGCTGGAACAAGTTGCCATCTCTTGCTGCTATTACAAAGTCTCGCACGAGGATGAAAAGAGTGAAGCATGGCCTTCCTGGCTTAACCCAGCAAGCAAAATGAGGCCTTTTTGCTGTTTCTTTCTGTATTTCGCTGCTAGAATGCTTTATTCCAGTTTTGGCTGTCTAATGAAATGTCTTCACAAAAAATAATAAATAAATAAATCCTTTTAAAATTTTTTACGCAGAAGTCCTGAACACAAACAGCCAATTAGATGACTCACGGCATTTAGGAGTCTTACCACTTTGTACCCTGAAATGAAGTGTAATTTTCACTTAAAGTACATCTATTTTATCCTTGATATGGCCATAGGCCTATTGTGACGCTCTCCCTTTAAGGGACAATGAAAAGGGATTTCTGATACATTTTCTCTGCAACAGAATGAAACTAACAGTGGGGGCCCCTCTCTCACACACTCTCTCTCTCTCTCTCTCAGAAAAATGAATCACGATCCCTCAATTAAATCAAATGGATTTTAAAGTGGTTGGGGCACGGGCTACACATGCTTAGAAATGCGGTTATCAGTTCAGAGTGCATTCTAGTGCAGTGGAAAGCTGGTGCTCTCTGGAAGCTGTAGTGCAGGAGTAGGAGCTCTCCACTTGCACATGAATCCAGGGCTCAATCTCTGCCTCCATTTGTGTAATATGGTATAATAAAGCATTCTGGACTGCTAATACAAGAGTGCCATCTGCCCCCTCAGAGACTTTTGGATTTTGTTACTGGTAGGTTGTACCCAGTGGTTCCATAAGATAAGATAAGATAAACTTTTATTAGTCCCACAAGGGGGAAATTTGCATTGCTGCGGCAGAAAGTAGACGGTACAAAGGTAAGAGCAGCAAAACAATAGAATAAAAGTTATACAACACAACAAGATAAAATAAAAAGTACACTTTACAACTAATACAAAAATGTAAAGATAGACATTTGTCTGTGTATATATAACCTATACATGTATGTGTATACATCCATATTGAATGCTGTACTGATTTTGTTCATACTTTTCTACCTAATGGCAAAAAACAAAGGGAAAAAGAAACAGAAAGAAAGAAAAAAAAAAGAAAATTCCAATATACAGTATGTAATATATATACATATATATATATATTATTATTCTTTTTTTTTTACTGCAATTAAACATGCAGCAGAGTCTTCCAAAGTCTTAAACAGTATAAACACAAGGCTACTAGCTGTGTCAGATGTGGAAAGTGAATGGTAGCATTTCGATAGAAGAGCTGAGAGGAGAGCTGTAAAGTTGCGCAGTTTTACCAGTAGTACCTCACACGAGCCAGCTCTCATGTAGTTCCCGAGGCATTTGTATATCTGCTGTAAGGTTTATAAAGTTGTAAATTTTACATGTAAAACTCTACACACACATCTATATATTTTAACTGGCTATGCGCTGTATTCACTATTGTTTGTGTTTACATGGTTGTCAGCTACATTGCTTCATACCCAGGAATCAATTTAGGCAGTGCTACATGAGCAACACATGTTCATCTACATGTAGTACATGTGGTGCTGGGGCAGAGCTACTTAGAATTCAGAGTTTTTGGTAATTACCTCTTATTTATAATCTCCATCTTATTGTACTTTTCAATGTCATTTATTATTATTTTTTATTGCTATTGTTATTGTTATTATTACTACTATTATTATTGTGATTCAATTGATTTTTTTAAACTTATAACAATAAGCCTTAAACATCATCACAGGCTGGTAATATTGATATATCAGCTGGGCCCTGCTCTCTCTCTCAAAAGTACCTGAGTGCTCTGCTCCCAAGCTGCCATTAATAACAAATGCACAATGACAGGTAGCTTTCATGATGTGCACAGTTCTCCGGTACCAGGACTTCAGCTCTTTTCTTGCTGGAGCACAATGGCCTTTTCTGCTGCCTATGTAAGATCGTATTGATCACCTTTTTTCAAATTACCTGAGGAAATCGTTTCATGGGAATTGCAACTGCTTACAATTTTTCCTTTTTTCCCAGAAAGTGCACTGACCTCCCTCTTTGATATCAGAAAAATATCCTAAAAACAGTCCAATTATTGTGTTCCATTGAACTAAAACACAATAATATATCATTTTCTTATCCACACATAGACGCACATACAAAGTTTACTTTTGTGCTTGTAAACAGAAACAGCAGATTAGTATTTTTGATTTTAACAGACGATTCCTTGTGAAATGGAATAAGTCTGATTGACCATGAGGCCAATGAGCACAGTTATCTTCAGAATGTGTGCTGTGATGTTTGCATGTTGACAGATGGCGTTGCATAATAACACGAGAGAGCTCCCCGTCTCTGCAAGAGATCGGCTGCTGAAACCTCTCATTATATCTATGTGCCAGGCAGAAACAGCTGAGTGCAGACAATTGCAGTTTTCATGGAAGCAATTTGGGTTTTGATTTTGCCCCAAAGCCGTGCAAGAAGATAGCCTTTAAAGTCGATGACAGGCCTTCAAGCAGGATAATAGCAATGTTGAAATGTTCTCTAGGAAAAGCAGCTCAGAGAGACAAGATCAAATAGTCAACTGGTCCTGGATTCCTATCGTGACTGACTTTTACATTAAAGGAAGATATTTTGCCTTCTTGTTTTCTATAGAACTTTTGAATATTTTCATGATGCACTCAATGTTACTGACAGCAAAAAAAAACATATACCACCCATACTATACTGAGGTGGTGTGAGGGACCTCATGTATACTGAAATGGCTTTATCAGTGACAAGTGCTCTTATACCCAGCGTGCTATTGCACAGCACTGGGAGAGAGTCATCCAGATTATCCTGCACCATTTCAATCACTGCCATAGCTTGCAGGAAGAGTCAATGCAAAGAGCGACCTCAAAGGCATTTGAAAGCCCTTTCATGAATAATGTATTCCCTGCCAAGGCTCTGTTCACTGACTTCCCATTGTGTGGTGGAGCGCTTTGCAGAAGCATGGTCAGAAATCTTAAGGCTCACCCATTCAGAGGTCTAATTAATGCTGTTTAATTCCATGCCAATATGTGTGGATTAAGATCCAGTGTGGGTGGTCATTTGTGGGAACAATAGCCCTGGGAAGGCCTCAGTGGTGGCTACTGGTCATTAGGAAATAATAGTTTGGTAATATAAAGGCAGTGGAACAGTGTTCGAGTGGACCTGCTGCATGCAAAGAAATGTATTCAGCTACTCACCACTGACACATCCATGTGTAGCAAACTTGGTGTAACTGTACAATATAGTGTATTGGATCTCACTCTATTGCATCGCTTTGGATATAATTGTAGTGATGAGTTTTCCAAGTTAGCTTGTGGCTAGGGTTTAGCTTGAGGCTAACATGTAAGCTTGGACCTAAAGTGTTAGTTTGGTGCTTACACAATGCAAGTTTTGCTTCAAGCATTGTACCTGCATAATATCAAATTCTGTAATCACCTGAAAATGGAAGCACTGACATATTATTATTAAAGCACATTTTTAACTACTTGTTTTTGTTGTTTTTTCCCTCCTGATTTTTGCCTAGTATAGACTCCAAGTCCACCAACTAACTAGAACTCCCCTGCCATGCCATACAACCAACACTGGGAGGGTGGAGGATAGCACATGCATCCTCCAAGTCTCATAAAGCTTGGAGGGGAATGCTAACTTCTGTAATATTAACTAACAGACATGCACACTAGCTAGCATGGATGGGGGAGAAGGAAGGCCTTCGTCCTCACCCACAGAGAATTTAACAAAGAAATTGTGCTTTCTTTGGCTTTTGGCCATTGATGGCTGCAGCACCGGACATCAAATGCATGACCTCCTGATAAGAGTTGTTGCACCATTTGCTGGGGAAAATACCCTGTGACAGCAGTCAAATCTTTTAAAAGGACTGTCTTCCCATGGGGCTGTAGTGTGGGGTCTTCTCCAAGTTACCCTATGTCAAGAAGTTGACATACACATGAGCATGTGTACTGTCAGAAATGTGGACATGATGGCATGTTGCACATGCTCTGTCAGATTGTTGTTTCTGACTGTATTAGGCAAAAGAGGAATGACAGCCAGTGGAGTTTTCATGTGTTGACTGACAAGGTAATGATAATGTAAGGCTAAATGATAAAGCGATGTGAAGTAAACATATCATCAAACCAGATGGTTAACAGCCATGTCAGTTAAGCTGAGCTATGAGCTCATGGTCATTATATTTTTAAGATTTGTTTTTCTGTCCACATAAAAACAAATAGTTTTAAAAATTGTTTAAAAATATCCATTTATGTGAGGACGGAGCTTTAGAAAGTTATGAACTATCTCAGTTTTCTTCTGTATATGTGAAAGGCAGATAATGACTTTTTACAGAGGCTAATTCAAAATGCATGGTGTTTTCACATATCAAAGTCATTACACAGGATGTAATGTTAAGCCATGTTTCTGAACAGGGCAGTTTTCTTTCCATATCTCCTGAGCAGATCTTGAGGTCTTGAATAATTTTTGCATAATGCCTTCCTTTAGACTCATTTAACAGGAAGACAACAGACCAAGTCTAAACAACGATGTATATCATGCTCCTTTTATGCCAGAAAACAATGTGTGCATCATGTGCGATTCATCACCGTTTATGTCTGTGCCAGCATCCAAAAGCTCATGGCCCTCCCCAAGATTCATTACTGCTGAAATGTGATGTCATAAACTGCGTGCATAATGAATGCGGGTGGAAACAAATGGGCTGCTTTGCCACAGAGCCCCTGTTTTTTTGTTGTTTTTCATTTTATGATTAAGACTGCCTTGGCAGCTATGAGTCAAACAAGCTGCTTAGAAGCAGCTTCCTGTGTAGTCTTTCTTTCCTCCTTCATTATAGAGATCAGCACCATAGCTGAACTATAGCTTTGCTGGACAAAATTGTCTTTGATAATTTACCAGGACCTGATCGAACCTTCGTCACATAATCTGCAGGTTGATCTAAATCCCTTGTGCACCTTGGGTTTGTTATTGTACTTTACTTGTGGTTTGGGACCAGATTTAGCTTGATTCTGAAGGAGCTGCACATCCAGCAAAGCTCCTAAATGGTTCCTGGCTTGCACATCTGATTCTAGGGAACATCTTTTATTCGTATTCAGCCTGTACATTAGCTTTCATATTTTATCTTTAACTTGTATTCCTGTTTAATTTGTTTTTACTTTTCATTTTAGATTTGCTTTTAAATTTAAATTTTTACTCATTTTATAATGTTTGCACAGTCATCAAAGGAGCAGTTCAGGATTTCACTGCATGTTGTACTTGTATAACTATGCATGTGACAAATAAAGAATCTTGTTTAAACTTGAAATGGGGTCAACATACTCACACACATCATTTAGTCATTGAAGAACATTATTTAAGGAAATAAAAGTGGTTCTTCTATGGCATACAAAGAATCATCTCTGGCACCTTCATTTTTAAGAGTTTAGAGATATTTTTACTTGTAGTTTGGAGTTTAAGACCAAACTTGCCAAAATATTTGGGTGTTAGATACAGTGTTCAAAGTGATACTAAGATGTGCACCCTCCTAGCGCTGACTAACGTGTGAGTAGCTCTGTGCAGTGTGCCGTCTTTTTATTGGCAGTACACGGCGAAGACCTTGCCGTGAACTCTCCCACAAAGTGACATTCTCTCTCTCATCTACCTTCTGTTTCTCTCTGTGTGTCTTGCTCCAGCTCTCTTTTCTCTTCTCACCCCTCTCTAATAGACACACACTGTGACACAACTGACCTGCATGCCGGAAGCAATTGATTAAATATTTATATAGATATTATGAGGCTCTGGCGCCATCATTTCTTCAGCATAGAGGCGAAGCCTGCTTCATTCATCACCTTCATTAGAGAGGGATGAGGAGAGAGAGTGAGACTGAGAGAGAGAGAGACAGGGAAATAAAAAAGTAAGGGAGAGAGAGAGAAAGAAAGAGAGAGAGAGCAAGAGAGAGAGAGAGAGAGAGAGAGAGAGAGAGAGAGAGAGAGAGAG
>JBBPCX010000018.1:8391180-8407172 GCA_037974365.1 Hydrocynus forskahlii | reverse complement strand
ATAGATAGATAGATAGATAGATAGATAGATAGATAGATAGATAGAGCCTTTGAATCCTTTATTTCTGTGTGTTTATTTATGTCTCCTTATTTTCTCTTGCAGGGTGATGACGTGTTGACGGTCATTAAGATGAAGGCCCAGTGGCCTGCCTGGCAGCCACTAAATGTGTAAGTGTCATTACTTACCGTCTTTGTTTGTGTGTGTCTTAAAAATCATCACCTCTCTCCCTTGAACTGCTCTGCACAGCTTTTCTCAACCCTTCATAGAAAACCATATAAAACAAACTTCCATCAGCAGTGTTCCTCAGAGCTTGTTTATCTGATGGTCCATTTGAACCCTGTTTGCTCCTAACATTTGCAGAAGCTTTTAGTTCAGATCTCTCTAGGCAGCTTCGCCTGCTTTGATGAGATTTCTCCATAAGGTGCAGCTTCAGTGTGTGTGTGTGTGTGCGCATGCGTGTGTGTGTTTGAAAAAGTTTCCTTCATGCTTGTTTACATGTGTGCTTGTGTAGATTGAGTTTATCGTGAGATATAACTGCTTGTGCTAACATTGAAAATTGACTGTCTTCAACGACAATAAAAAGTAGATGACTGCCGGCTGCACCAATGGGACCAGACTGATGCAAAGTAGAAATCAGATTTGCGACATCTAATTAGCACGCTATCTTGTTTATGTGAAGGGAAGTTAATTGCGCCTTACAGTCGACATGTAAATGCCATCTAAATTAGCATGAACTCTCCGGTGCACCAACGAGCTGGTCCAACCGGCTCCTAAGGTCAGAGACATGGGAGAATAAGACGACTGAACATTTCTACTGTATGGAGCTCCTTTATTAATCAAACTATGCCTGCTGGGAGTGTGGGTTAACCCTCTCAGGGAGTAACTGTGTGTGTGTGAGTGTGTGTGTGTGTGTCTGTGCGAGTGTTGAGTCACCCAAAGGTGTTTTTTGCCATCAAGGTTAATGGGCGCCTTGCGGTCCTTTTATATCATGACATCACATTAACTTATTTAAAGCTGCAAACCGAGCCCATTGAACAAGCCACGCAATTTCCTTCCCTTAAAAGAAATGGGCCTGTAGAGAGCTCTGATTAATCACTGTTAACTCAGACATGCTCCCTCTCTCTGATCATATATTACTACACTGCTGGTGGTGAGTAGGAGAGGGGTGGGCTGCCACAAATATGACATCCCTTATGGGACCCACACAGAGTGGTGACTCTTTTGAGGCTCTAGAATAGGTGTTAAATTAGCAAAATTTGAAAAGCTATGAAATGTGTGTGAAACACACACTAGCCCCTTGAGTTAAACAGTGTGAGTCAAGGTCAGAGTAGACCACACATTAATATTCAGTCATAATAGCACACTTCCAGGTCCCAATTTAACTACTGGATATGTATTCCCTGAGTGGACTGCAATAGTACAGTTTATACAATGCACATGTGTGCAACTTATGTTTTTACTGGAAATACACAAGTGTATCCTAATGTAATGAGATGTAATTGTATGACTATAAACTTGCCTGTGTTATGCATGCGTATTTACATAAGCTGCCCTACTGTAATCCAGCTCTGACAGTGTATATGTCAGATTTAGTACTTCCCACTTCCATTTGGTTTTGTGGCACCTTGGCAAAGCACTTAATAAGATTATTTTCAAAATAATACGCTTATTTAGATTCTGAGAAGAATTAGTATTCATAAAAGAGATGTTGAAATCTCAGTACCTTCATGCAACTTACAAACTTAAAAATGAATCCACACAAAGGTTGTAGGTGTCTGAACACTTCAAACAATCTAGATGCTACTGGCCTTACATAAAATTATCAAATATGAATGTTGCCACGATGAAGCAGTATGCAACAATTTTTCGTGCATAAAGATTTTGAAAAAATGGCAGTAAATGAATATCCTGCTATTGGAGACTACCATTTCTTTTTACACCACTTCAATTATTACACATGTTTTGTTTAGGAAGAAGGCTTTTAACAATGATTCAGGTAAACATGCTGCCACATCAGGTTTAATTTAATTTACCACTTATCTTACTTACTTGGCCAAAATTGTTTCAAAAATCCATTTAATAAGTGTTCAGAGTCAGATCCGTGCATCGTCAATACACAATCTGAGTAGACTCGAGCATCTGCTGATAGGCTTCAGTTCTCTGTAGATCGTTCTCACTTCTTTTCACAGCAAGATCCCCAGTGCTAAATTAGCATCCACAGTGTAACTGCACAGTACACACTGGAGACCAGTTTGACACATTTTGTAGGAGGTAATTTAACACTGATGATTTTGTTGTATTCGCAATAGATGCCCAGTGTTGTTCAGCCAAAGAGGATTTTGAATGCTTTAATAAAGAATCAAATCAGTCTTTTTGCTCATACTAAGATGCATTCCACTGAATATCTGGCCTGTTTAAGGACTACAAAACCACTGGCTCTTCTTCTGAAGTGTCATGAAAGCTAGACTGGCCTTTTCTGCTGCCGGAAACCTACGTCCCTTCTGTGTTTTTGTTCTGCTTCAGAGAAATTCACAAAATGGGATGCACTTTTACCTTCAATTCCCATCTTTATGGCTTTCTTGTCTTTTTTGACCACGTTGTCCTCCTTCCTCCCCCTCTCTGGTGACTCAGTAGCTGTGTTTTTCAAACAAAAAAAAAAAAACAGCTTGAGCTAGAAGTTTCCAGAGGCCATGGAATGCTTGCTTGGAGTTGGTTAGCAATGCACTGACATGTGGACAGTGAAATAATGGGTTGTCAGTGCATGAAGAGTCTTAAATTAGCTGCATGGTTTGTCTAGCATGGGCGTGTGTTTGTGTGTGTGTGTGTGTGTGTGTGTGTGCGCGCATGTGTGTGTGTGCATCTGTGCATAATTGCCTGTATGTGTCTGTGGTAGTGCCATTACTAAATGATACAGTTTCTTTAACATACTGCATCTATGTGGACAAGGGTTCGTGTACTACATGCTAACATGCTATTCATTAAACTTTATTTATTTAGTGATTTTATTTCTGTGGCATTCATAAGCAATGCAGTATCATGTGTGGTCAGTGCCTCTGGCACATAGATGCACGACACATCTGAGACAGTTGCGTGGGTGCTGGTTCCTAGTTTATCCCCGGAGGACACAATGAATTAACACCAGCTGTAGTTCTCTCTTCACACTCCCACACGCACTCTAATAAGAGTGTGTAACGACACGTTCGGCTTCATAATCCCGCTGCCAGCGCCTGGCTGCCTGGCGTGCATGCACACAGACACACACACACACATACACACATACCCCGAATCGGTTTGCCTCCTCATTCTCTCTTTTAGCGCGGGGAATCTCATAGGTGTTAGCTTTATCTTTGACGACCATATTGGGGCAACACAAAGGCGAGCTGTAATTGCCAGGGAAAGGAAAGAGGTGGGGAGTTATCAAGCCCCCAAGAAAGAAATATAACCACGGTTCGGTATTAACAACACTATTTTTTTGTGACGTGTATGTGTGTGTGTATGGGGGGTGGGGTTGGGGGGGTGTTTGCTGCACGAGTTGACGTCTTACTTAAGATTTACAAATTGGTTGGGCTCTATAACTTTCTGCTCTATTACAACACAGCAGCTTCAAGGTGCCCATGGTGGCTAATAAAACATGCTTTAATTATTTTCAACTTTATATTGTGGTTTTTGATAACTCGATTGTAAGCCCGTGTGGGTACACGTTTGAGAAGCATTTGAGAGAGTATGTTGAGGGGGAGGATGAGAGAGTGCTGCTCTTCCGCTCCTCTTTCTCCAAATCCACCAAACTAATAGACTGCAGACTCCTTCGTGTCACTTTAACGACCCCCTTTTCAGTGATTTCTCATGATAAAAACACTCAGCTTGTTGTCTTTAATCTGGCACTCAAACATTTCCAATCACATTGCAATTTTATTACTGAAACAATTACTGTGCAGGCACCAAGTTAGTGCTGCCAGCCACAACAAAATGCTCTGATGAGACAGCGAGGGAGAGATGGACCCATCAGTGTGCAATTACCACATTAGATGAATTATCCATTGATTAGATAATATGGGCCTGATTTTAGAGCTGTCTTTTAAACCCAACACGATTGTCACCTATCAGGCTTTAAATTCCATTTGTCCCTGAGCTGTTAGAAAGTTTTTATTCTTCCACTTCATTTCGACCTTTACCTGCCCTCAGCCTCTTCTCCTTCCCTTTGCTTTCTGTAGTGTTAGTTTCTTTTATTGATGTAGAACATTTTCAACTGTTTTCTCACAACTTTTTCTTGTTTGGCTTTGTTATTCCGTCCGTCAGACTTGACCTCCCTGTACTCTGCTGTTAGCTGAACTCTTCGTTCCTCCCCTTGTCCTGTTTCTCTTATTTGAGATATTTTTCTCTCTCTTCTCTGCCTCTTCAGTGTTAAATGCTAGAAAAAAATCAGTACAATGCCACCAATGGTTTGGAGAAATGCGATAGAAGAACCGCTTTTGTTTCCTTAAAGACAAATTTTTGTAAAGGTAAAATATGGTGTATTTATAGCAGTTAAATATTTTTTATAGAATTGTGTGTAGAAGCCAAGAGACGTTTGGGAACCTTTTACTTTGGCCTATTTTGGTCTGAATATTATATTGTTTTGTCTTACCGTTGGGTAGGCGGGCAGCCCCGTCAGCGGAGTTCTCAGTGGACCGCACGCGTCACCTCATGTCCTTCCTGACCATGCTGGGGCCCAGTCCCGACTGGAACGTTGGCCTGTCAGCCGAAGACCTTTGCACCAAGGACTGTGGCTGGGTCCAGAAGCTGGTGCAGGACATGATTCCCTGGGATGCAGGCACAGACAGTGGGGTCACTTACGAGGTCAGTGTCCGTGCGACTCACCTCCCTTCTGTCACACAGATGGATGCTTTTGGTTTGTAAATCATGGCAAGGAAAGCCCTCTCTGTGACTGAGATATTACTAGAGGTCAGCTGTAAACCTGCTGAAATGCAGATGGGCTTGTGTGTTATGGGCTTGGGCTGTAAGATTACTACTCATTGGATACTCTGGAAAATAAGAGTTCTGACTGCCATATAAATAAGAAAACACATGTTTGTTTTCATACAGTGTGAGGGTGTGAGATCGGGGTGTGAAACACAGGGGGTCTTGGGGGTCCCAAGCAACAATATTTTAAGGGAAAAAATCTTCAAAACTGCAAAATAGTTGAAATATTTTGTAACATTTCATTTGTCACCAGGCAGCTTTGTCCAACAGGCTGCTAGCATTGTCAAAATAAGGAAAAACCAAATAAACACCTAGAATGAAGGTACAAGGTTTTGGTCTAATAGTGAGCATATACATGATGTACTTTGAGATATCATGCAAAATTTTATGATAGATTTTAGATTTAAGTTAATATTATATAGAACATATCTCATTGTAACATGAGATGACAATATGCATGTACAATTGACAGTTCAGTCCCCTAAAGCACACTCTGCTCTCTCTGTTCACCCTTTCTGGACAAACTTTATGCAAATGAATTGCATGGCAATTTATCAGCTGGTTGATGTATGGAGCAGTCACCAAGTATGTCAACCCTGCTTAGATTCAACACTTGCACTCACACGTCAAGCTTATAAAGACTGAAAGAGCAACTAATGAATTGAAAATGTTTAACATAAAATATTAGGCCATATTAAAAGCAAGAAATATGTAAGATTAATATAAGAATTTTCTAATACTAAACTTAACCTAACCTAATCTTACCCTCAGCCACCAAAAGAGAAGTGTTTTTGCCATAGAAAAATGTTCAAAGGACATGTCATGTTTTTCTCGACAATTTCATTACAAAAATGTACTAAACCATCTCCCGAACTCACACACAGACAGACACACAATAAAGCTCTTTATATGTTTGTGTGAACACAGTTTCATGAGGAAGACTTGGACAATAGTCCTGATCACAGCATGACTGCCATCTGCTGGTGTGATAGGTCATGTGAAAAAGTAGCGACCTCTTTGGTAATTTCTCCATGGCTCATAATAATTCAACATGGATGTATGTTGACATAAAAGAGCCAAATTTATGGATAAAAGATGAGATTATTTGATCGAATTTCTGTTATCCTCCGTGCCATTCTCTATGTTGCCTTTGTTCAAGCTCCACGGGCACCAAATGGGTCCAGCAGGTAGCTGATCATTTACGGATTGTGAAGTTTGACCACTCTCAGTTTGTAGTTGATATGTGTGATGTGTGTAATTTGTGTGGCCCCCTGGCTGTGTTTGGTGGATTTGTCCCCTGCTGCTGACCCTGCCACTGTGGAATATAATAAATCTCGCTATGTGAAGCCCAACGGGCCATGGTGATAGTTCGGTGGTGGAAGTGCCTCTGTGGTGTAATAGGATTTAGCAGAGACAGAGAGAGAAAGAGAAAGAGGGAGGGAGAGATAGAGAGAGGGGGGGAGAGAGGGAGAGAGAGAGAGAGAGAGAGAGAGAGAGAGAGAGAGAAATGCTCAAAGCTGAGGCAGAAACTTCAAAAGTTAACTGCATTAGCGTATTAAGACCAATGAATAAATTATGCAGAGCAAAGCATAGTTAGATGTAATTCTTTTCATGTAGTAAATATTACATGTCTCACTTTTTTTAAGATGATGTATTAAAATGTCCAATTATTTCACCTTTCTGTATAGCCCATTAATGGAAATGAAGCTGCAAAAGCAGCATATTTTGAGGTCACTGATCAAGTTCAGCTTGCAGCATTTCAGCCCCACCTATTCACACTGAAGTCATTAAGAGTGTTTCAGTGTGGTGTGAATCTGGAATAAGGCACAGTACAGGACAGCCAAACAGCTCATTTTTATTTTAAAGCATGAAGAGGTTGGCAAATGGTCATGCAAGAATTAGGTATTACTGTATTTCATACATCAACTTACTAATATATCATAAAGGGGTCCCAATTAAACTAAAAAATAATTGAAGGATATGGGACCAAATAATGTTTTTTTTTTTTTTGTAATGCACTAATTCATGATGTTATTGCTCCATGCAGTCTCCCAATAAGCCAGCGGTTCCCCAGGAGAAGATTCGGCCTCTCACTAGTTTAGACCATCCTCAGAGCCCTTTTTATGATCCCGAGGGTGGTGCTATAACTCCAGTGGCCAGAGTGGTTGTGGAGAGAATTGCCCGCAAGGTCTGTTCCACCTTAACTCTGTAAATATGATTATATGCTTCAAATATAGATGATGTTGCTCTGTCATTGTTTACTTTATTTTTTCTTTCTGAGCTATTCTGAGTGAGGCTCAGCACTGTGCACGTCTGTTTTCCAGCAGCTTCAGCCCGAGCTGCGGGAATGTGCGTCTTGTGAGGCGTTGGGTATTTGTTGTTTTAAATGTCAGGGTACAGCATTTGCTCCACAGCCAGACGCCTGGCCTTAACTTCTGCTCAGTGATTTGTTATTGCAGACATGTCTATTTGCTGTCTGAGGACAGATACTTATAAGTTATTAATACCTCACCCTGTGTGGGAGTGTGAATCAATACACTGTTGGATACACACCATTATGCCTGCTGAATTAAGTCTGTGACCCAGCAGGCATCATTGGATTTTATTTTAATGAATTCCTTTGATGCGGAGTCCATGGCTATGGTGGAAGCTTAAGGTGGAACCCTCCGCCTCTTGAACATTTGCTAGCACTGTTGTGCTATCTGTCCAGGTCTGGAATCTTTCTGTTTTTTGATGATGTGATAAACAGCAGGCAAGTACAAGCAATATGTTGTGGTTGTGTTTTTTTGTGGCCACAGGGTGAGCAGTGCAACATCGTGCCTGATAACGTGGATGACATTGTGGCAGATATCGCCCAGGAGGAGAAAGAGGAAGGTCTGCAAATTTCATTGCATATGCTTCACAAACAGGACTTAATCAAAACCCTGATTATATATAGTGTATTTGTGTATTTATATGTTAATGAATAATGGGCAACGGTTTTTAACTATTCATTAAATGTTTCCTTAGATGTTTCTTCTAATTTCTTTTTAACAGCAGTGTTCCCTTTAACACAGTTACACAGCTGCAGTTCAAATATTTAAACATTAATGTAATCAAATCAAATATAAAACCAAAGCTATTTTCTACAGCAGGGCATTCATGTTTTTTTCTAGTTTGTTATAGAAAAACGAGTTACTCACAGAGTCCAGAGTATTAAAGCAGCTGCAAAGGAGGACCAGCTCCATATGGAAGTCTATGTATCTGAATGCAGTGTCATTAAAGTCCCTGCTGGTGTAATGGTCAGGTGTCCCATTACTTTTGTCCATATTGTGTATGTTGATTTGTGGGCATTTGTATTGTCCATCTTACGAATTTACAAGTTTTTAGACAAAAGTTTCTTCTGAAATCAAGAATATCATGGGGAATCTGTCCTCTCTTTGCGGCTGTACTTTTCTGGGAAGACTTTACACTATGGCTGGAACATTGCTGTGAGGATTTGTTCAGCCACAGCAGTAGGTACTGATGTTGGATGAATATTTCTGGAACATGGGGGGCGGAACCATCATAACTCCACATTAAAGTCTATGTATCTGAATGCCGTGTCATTAAATTCCCTGTTGGTGTAATGGTCAGGTGTCCCATTACTTTTGTCCATATAATATAGCAACGAACTTTCAAAATAAAAGGATTAAAAACACTGCGTTAACGTGCAATAAATTAATTGTCGGCGTTAAGTAAATAATGCGTTATAACGTGACCAGCCCTATTTTATACACTTGATTCCAAACTTTTGAGCAGTACTTGATGGACAGATCCTTTTAAATGTGTTTTGTTATGTTTTTAAATGTCATAAATGTAAGTAAACAGCAGAGACTGCAAGAAAAAGAAGAGTTTTAAGGTTCAGAGCTTTCCAAAATTCCCAGCAGATTAGATTATTTTTGTTAATTAGCTTTTCTAAGCTAACACTAAACTAAACATTAGGTTTGGATGCGTTTGACCTATTTTTATTCATTAATCAAACCAATGATTGGTGTTACTGTTGTAGTGGAAATATATAGAGACTAGCTGCCAGTTTAGCAGCCTCTAAAACTGATACACAAGTAAGGAATCTTTAGAGCCTTGTGGTGCTTTATGACTGGGATTTTTGCCAGGACTGATAAATCTGTGAGGTCTTTCAGTTGGGCCATACTGTGCATACTTGTGAGTCTGTGCATGTGCATGAGTTGTGGGTAAAAATACCATGTGCCAAGTGTCCTCTAGTTTGACTTTCACTTATATTTTGGTCCAGGACATCCATTCTTTTGGAAGGACACTGTAGCCCACAAAGAAAAAGTCCAGCAGTTTTTAGATTTGCCTGTTCTCCAAAATAGCTTCTCATTCTTGTGTTTTCACACTGTCAGATGACACTCCTGAGACGTGCATTTACTCCAACTGGTCACCATGGTCAGCGTGCAGCTCCTCTACCTGTGAGAAGGGCAAGCGGATGAGGCAAAGGATGCTGAAGGCCCAGCTGGACCTGAGTGTGCCCTGCCCACATACCCAGGACTTTGAGCCCTGCATGGGACCTGGCTGCAGTGATGAAGGTGCCCTCTACATATTAGGGCTGGTTTGAAAATTCTAGTTTAATGTCTGTGTATATACTTAAAAGTAAACAGATTTCTTAGTTAAACAGGGCTTTACTGAGTATGTGAATATAGGTTTCAACTGTTTCAATAAAACTGTTCAATTTAGTATGTTAAACCTAGTTAGAAAAATTCAAAAATCAGTACATTTACATAAGAGCTTTTTGAGTGAAACACCATGTAGTGTATATATATGTATATATATATATATATATATATATATATATATATGCATCAGTTTTAAAGGCTTAGTAACAAAAACAGCCTGGGTACATTGTAATCAAGCCACTGAACCTTAATATCAGTCAACCACTAAATCAACTGGGGCCTATTAGGTTGTATCTTATCTCAGTTGTATCTGATCTTTTAAGAGAACATACTGAAACTATAACAGAGAACCTTCACTGTTGACCAAGAAGTCTTGTTTCTATAAAATACTGGAGAAAGCTAATGCCACAGCCTGTTATTAGGTCACTCTATGGGGAGCAGGTCTTTCCTAGACATCCAGAGTTTGTGGTCAGAGGTGCATGAAAGGAGCATCATGGGAACATCAAGTTTTTTACTGAAGGACGTTTTGAAAAAGTCCTGAAGTCTTAAGAGGAGCTTTATTGGTCGACAGAACCTACACATCACATCTTGGCAAGCTTCTGGCTTTGCTTTTTACTGGCTACAGCACTGATTTCAGCTCTGCCATGTTTAAAGGTCAAAGCTGATTCAATACAGTGTTTATTTGCCAGGAGGGATCAATGAAACCCTCGGCTCATTTGTACATGGGCCAATAAAAAAGAGCGAGGGAGGTGCCGTATGAAGAAGCGTTTATGAGGCCCTGGGTGGCATGGAGAGGGAAGGTGTTGGAAAGAGAAATTTCATACCACCTGAAAATATGAAATGAAGGAGCTACAGTGTTTTGACTCACACTACAGGGAGCTGGAGATCCTTTGTTATGCAAACCTAATATTAGCACACTGTCTCCTGACTGAGCCTCTTTCTTTAGAATTTAGATTAGCCCAGCCGATCCTGAACACTTCTTTGGTTCTGTTCTAATAGCCCCACAATTGAGTCTGGTGTCACTCTGTTCTAGTGGTGTTTTTCTTTCCCCATATTGCTCAGACTGCCACATACAAGCCATCACCACTGGGCAGCTTTTCTTCCTTTATCATTTAATGATCTGTTAACAGCTATTATCGACCAGTGGAGACGTGGCTGGGTTGATAAAAGTGACCTTGAGATTCCATGTTTACTCAAGGTATTTCACTCCCAATTCTGTTAGCACGGATCTAGCTACATGGAGAAATAATACCTTTAATTTAGGAAGGGTGACCCTGAAGGAGAGGAGAGTATCACTGAGGTTTTGACCATCTGTGCAATATTTGAATTTGAATTAAAAAAGCAAAAATTATGATTTACAGAGAGAAAGAGAGAAAGTTATTGTGCATTCAGTCCATTTTCCTAAGAAATTGCATTTGACTTGTGGACAATATATCGGTTGGGTTAGGGTTAGGGTTAGACAAAATTATCTGCCACAGTGTGGGTTGTGGGCTTGCTCCAATATAATAGAATGAACCCTTAATTACATAGGTGTGTCAGCAAACATTCATAGATTCCTCAGTGTCAGCACTTACAGCACTTACTTCTTCAGGGTCAGGTCCTAGTGAGATGCATTTAACATGCAAAAATGAAAAGAGTTTATTAGTTGTTGAATGCTTGAATGTGTTTGAACTGTAATAACATGGACAGAAAATGACCCACCCGTACACTACTCTTTCTCTCTGACTACCCAAGATCCTACAACATGCATGATGTCAGAGTGGATCACCTGGTCACCATGCAGCGTGTCGTGTGGGTTGGGCATGCGCTCCAGGGAGCGTTATGTAAAGCAGTTTCCTGAAGACGGCTTCGCCTGCACCCTGCCGACAGAGGAGACGGAGCCTTGCACAGTCAATGAGGACTGCAGTGAGTACACAGGTTTATTATGTCCTGCATACTGAATTTCTGTCCTCCTAAAGCACGGGACTCTAAATCAGACAAACGCGGTTCGATCCACGGCGCTTCAAACACTACCTTTATAGCAACCATGCAATCACACTTTGCATTTTCTTGCGGCTAGGCATCTAGTTTATTTTTGCACTGGAGCTACAGGGCTAATATTGCTAACAATCCATGGAAGCATATACCCACCAATTAGCTTCAGTTAGGTCCTGACATTGTAAGACATGCTATAAAAGAGCATATAAGTACGTCACACCTTAAAACAGTAGAAATCATCTTGAACCTGCATGCGGTTCATACTTTAGTTCATTTTTATGCAAATTGGTGGATGTTTTGATTTCTCTTTGTAGTTCCAGTTCAAAGCTATATAATCAAAATTTCAGACATCACTTCAGTCTTGGTTGATCAGTTACAGTACAGTTAAGGAGAGCACATTTTTAGTCCCACCAAACAGTTGCTTTAAGCCCAAACACTGAATTTAACAAAACCAATCAATCAGTCCTGATGAAAGATTATGATGTTATGAGCTGTATCACCATATTCAGTTAACCTGTTCTCTGCTGGTGTTTGATCTATGCAGCTCCTAGCAGTTGTTTGGTGACAGAGTGGGGGGAGTGGGATATCTGCAGCGCCACCTGTGGGTTGGGCATGAAACGCCGGGAGCGCATGGTGAAAATGCCCCCGTCTGATGGCTCTATCTGTGGCGCAGAAGTGGTGGAGGTGGAGAAGTGTATGATGCCAGAATGTCGTGAGTTACAACCACCAACATGAAAACACCTATACTACATGTGTTTTATCTCGGTATACTGTAATGGCCAAACACTTTTACACACAATTTAATGTATTATAATGCGTCATAATTTTAAAAGAATGCATTTGTGATTTTTTCAAAAGAAAATCTGCAATATGCTCCATAGAAATATACTCTAATTTCTGGACAAATTAACTGGTTCAGATGTAAGCAAAGTCATGCAGCTCTCTTCAGTGGTGATAATAGGAGCCAGAGTTTCACAACACAATCACAATTATATTATTATACACAATAATAGATTATTATGAAGACTATTATTGTGTCTGCATGTACTTGCCAGCCATCAACATATTAAATATATATATATACTTAATAAGGCCTATCCTAATTCTATATTTTATTTACATGTGTCGGATATCTGATTGATGTCCTATGCAGTTCTGACTTAATGAGTCTCTCTAAAAGGGAGCATTTGACATCAAATCACTTTAAATAATTACATTATTCAAATCTTAACAATTCAATTATACATTAAAATTCCCTTTAAATCTGCTTAAATGCTTGTTTTTTGTTTGTAAGACAGGTTTAAATGGTTTTTATCAGCAAACAAGTGCAAAAACAGCATCCAAAGTGGCTCATCATAAAGCCCACTCTATTCTAAAAATACACGCTTCGATGTTTTTAAGAATTTTGACAACAGGACAATTCCAGATAGTCTTGTTATTGACACTATTATGCCAGCAGTAAAAATACCATACCTTTTTCTAAGTTGGTGTGTCCAAACTTTTGACTGCTCCTGTGCACCAGGCTGCTGGAGTAGCAATGTAATGCACACGACTGCACAAGATGTCTGAAAAAAATTCAACATGGGCCATTAATTGCTTTTTGGCGCCAAATGTCTCAACATTTTTATAAGCATGTACATGCCAATGGCTGGGAGGGACAGCGGCTCTATTTTGACAGCATGTTCTAAAACGAGAGATGTCTTGTTTTGACAGATACCATCCCATGTTTGCTGTCTCCATGGTCTGACTGGAGTGACTGCAGTGTGACATGCGGTAAGGGCACGCGCACACGCCAGCGCATCCTCAAGTCACCCGTTGAACTGGGAGAGTGCACAGAAGAACTGGAACAAGTGGAGAAATGCATGCTGCCAGAGTGCCGTGAGTAGACAGACACACACACACACACACACAAACACGCACACACATAAACACGGCCTATAATTATAAAATGTAACATTTCTCTGAAAGGTAATGTGCATAGTTAAAATGCAATCAACATCACTCACTCAACCCTAACCTCTCACGTAGAGAACTGCATGCTGCCACCGTGCCATGAATGGTGCACACACAGGCACACACGCATACACTCGCATGAGCCAAAATTATAAAATGATATGGCTGTATTTACCTCTGAGCTCTAAAAGATAATGTGCATAGTTAAAATGCAATCTTCGGTGCTCCCCTTACCCCCCACATGCATAAACACAGCACATCCCTGGAAATGAACCCATTCGCTTGTATCATGTTTTTAATACAAAACAAGAAAAAAAAAAAAAGAACAATTCCAAAAAACTCATTAGTTAAGGCGGGATGCAGTCCTGCCATTATGTGTGCTGGGGAATGAATTCAAATCAGGTGGTTGGGAGAGCAGCCCTGCACAGCAGAAAATAAAGTCTACTGCTCTCCCCCAAATTAAGTTTGGTTTGGAAAATAAATTGAAATTGGCAAAAAGTTTAACCTCGATGGGCTTGTTGGAAATAAACATTTGTTTTTATTTTATTGCAGATGAAATTATTTTGATTGTAATGTAGAGTTAGAATTGTCCTGTTCAAATCATCATTTAATATACATTTTTCCATTTCTTGCTGTAGTAATAACAGAGGCAGTCAGACCATGTGTCACAGTGGATCCAGGGCCTCAGCACACGACTCCCTCGTTTTGCATTGGCTGTTTTCTGGACTCTTTAATGAAATAATATATTCTCTGTTGTTTGATTTCACATCTTGCCATCTTTCCTGCATGTTTCTGAACCGTTTCCATTGTTATGATTCATTTTAGTGTGTTTTAACCTGTCTTTGTACTGATTCCTGCCTGTTATCAGAAGCCTCCCAAATCACCTTCTTCTTAGGGGTGTCCCAAGCTAATCAAGACATATTTTAATGAAGCAGATCAACTATATTAAATAATGGGTGATGCATTTCTGTTCTTTTTTAAGACTGTTACTTCATTATAATCTTTATTTTCAAGTCACTGTCCATCAGAATGTCACGAGTAGTCGATATCTCTACAGTCTGGATCGATTTACTAATGGAAAATGGAACATTTGTAATACCTTCAGTGTCGTCATTATGATTGCTTGAGCTAGCTTCGTTTTGGTGAAATATGGATTAACTGATTTACATTTTCATTTCAAAACAGTCGAAAAAAAAACAACTGAATTGAATAAGACAAAACTTAACCAGTTAGTTTAAAGTTTTTCCCAGCTCAAATGACCAAGGTGACAGTTGTTTACTTGGTCCAACGTAACATTAAACTTCGGGCTCAGGGCAATCAATGCAATCAGTCAATCTGAGTTTGAAGAACTTTCTGTTGCATTATGATTTAGATAATTCAGCCACTGGATGTTTTAAAATATATCTCGAACTGGTTGACTGCAATAACTACATTTTCAGGAGTTATAGCCCACATTTGTTAAAAATAAAAAAATCTAGAAGCCTTGACTATCCCACATTTGGGAGAGCTACCACAAACCTGCTTCGCCCTAGAGAAAAAAAATCGTCTTACTCCAATGCCCAGCTCACCTTCTTTATCACTGAAGGAGACACAGAGGGCTATGGTGCTGTTTGTGATGAAGACCACGATTATAATGAAGACAAAGGTGTCAAGAGTGAGTGGAAAGAGATATGGGACATTGTTGGAGAGGCTGGGGAGAATACCTCCCCTAACTGAGCCTTGTTTTGAGCTCAGAGTTTTACCCTTTCCTAACATGGGGGAACTGGATTTTGTTCTGAATCAAGCTCAAGAGAGAGTATGTCGGGGCTGTTTGCCCCTGAGCAGGAACATCATTATTCCACTGGCTCTTCATCCAACCAGCTGTAAGATTCCAATGAGGGAGATGTACTTGAAAGACTCATGGGGTACATCCACAGGAGTCAACTGCTGTCAAATGTGCAAAGGTACAAGAAGCTTTCAAGTCATACACTACACAGCTCCAGCGTGGGGAGTCCCTACCAATTTGCAAAAAAAACAAATAATTGGGCCTTCCATTCAGCCCAGTGTTCAAAGCTCTACAACCATTGATGCCGACTGTCAGAGACAGAGAAACTCTCAGATGAGTGCCAATAATAACACACCGGTCACAGCAAGAGGGGAGGATCAAACCAGTATAACACTGACTTTAGCTTAAACAATATGAAAAGAACATGCATATGAAAAGAATACGAAGTGAACATGAAAATTAGAGCCTATTTAGTGTCTTTTTACTGTGGTGGGCTGGCGCCCTGCCCAGGGTGAGTCCCTGCCTTGTGCCCTTTGGTCCCAGGGTAAGCTCCAGGTACCCAGGACCCTAGTGTGGAATAAACAAGAAATGAGTGAACAGATGAGTGAATAGATTTACGAACAGACTTATTAAAGGCCTATTAAAAGATGATGCTGTCAAGATAAGCTAACTAGATACAACCATCA
>JBBPCX010000018.1:8369879-8386127 GCA_037974365.1 Hydrocynus forskahlii | reverse complement strand
CATACAGAAATGAACAAATAAATAGTAAAATAATAAGGATAATAATAATAATAATAATAATAATAATAATAATAATATTTTGGAATATTCCACCTTTACAATAAAAGTGAATGTGACAAATTGCCTAATTCATTTTTGCATCTGTAAACAGGACAAAATCGGCGTGCAGATTCTGAATTTCTCGTGAGCAATGCCACTGCAGATGTTTTTCAGGTGGTTCTCCACCAGATGGAGCCAGCGAGATGCCAAAGATTCCTCCCTTAAAAGTGCATTAGAGTAGAACCCGCTGCTGTTGCGGGACCCTAACCACAAGGTAGCAGCAATGGACCATCAGAATGCACGCCAAGCAGGTAGTGTCGGCCTAAAGATCAAATGATAAACCTTTCTGGAGGAAAACAAAGGTAGCTGGCCAAAACATACATAGCTGAAGAAATGCCCAACCCACTAATCACTATTGACCCAGCGAAGGCTTTCATGCATTCTCTGAACGAGGTTGCCATGGTAACCACATTTTGCACTAAACCCTTCTAAGCCGCAGCCCATTTTGACAAAGTCTGCCACTTTACCCCCTTGCCGAGCTCTTCCTTTACATTCCTGTGTATTTTTTTTTCCCCCCTAAATTTCCTAGAAGGAAAAAAAAAACAATCAGATGAAACCAGTGTATGAAAGAACCCAACACAAAATCTTCCATGCTTTTATCTGTTCACTCTAAGTTATTATATTGCAATTCTTGTTTTCTATGTGGCTTTAACAATCGAATTACCTTGTTTTACTTGCAGCTCTGGTGCTCTCAAGACAGAAAGCTGAACAATAATGGGTGGTGTTATGTGGAAGGTTTCATTAAGTGACGCACAGAGACTCGACTCTCTCTCAACTTGTCCACATTTCCCACATGGTATTTCCATATAGAGTCCTGTTCTCTACATGGGGTGAGATGACGACGATACATATGCATGTGTCTAGTGTGTGACTGAATTATTCAGCACTCGCATGCCAGCGTTGTACAATTCTGTCACTATGGTAACAAGAGACCCTGTTCACACCCCACGACTTACATTGCCTTCACAGATCATGGCTGGTAATTGTCATAGAGATATGCTGTTGACATGTGTTAAATGTTTATTGAAATCACTTTGGAGTGGGGAGTGCATGCTCGGGTGAATGGTGCAACAAAAATAATAGCTTGGCTCACCCTGATGTTGATTCTCTCTCTCTCTCTCTCTCTCTCTCTCTCTCTCCCTCTCCCTCTCTCCCTCTCTCTGGAACTCTGAGGTGGCGTTCTCTCATGTAAAGAGTAAAACAGCAGGTGTGAACTCTGTTTGAAGTTACAGTCTTCTTTGAAATAATGGAACTCTTAGTGATGCTTGAGCAACCCTCAGCCCTCATATCTCCAGCAGCAGGGATATCGGTAAAACCACTTAATCTCAGCAGCACCTTGCGAGCAGTGAGTGTCTTGAGCCTGAATACAGGCATTATTGAAATTCAGTACTACATAGACCACTATCGGTGTAATTTTGTAGTTCACCATTAGGCCTAAGCTTGAGTCTTCACCATTTTCAAGTCATCGCCGTTTTCAGCTCTCTGTGCTCTTTATTGCACTCTGTGGTTAACACGTGAGCCTTTAGAATTGTGCATTTTTCCTCCTTTACCTTGAAATACAGCCCCAGAAAAGAACTGGAAAAATGTTCAGTTTCTCAGGTTTTACCTTTTATAGGTGCAAGTATTGAACTGAACAGCTTTGCTTTAGTTTTTGAGAACTGCTGACAATCTAGACATTTCCCTTTAAAAATGTTGTTCTTTAAAGCATAATTTTAAAGGAAATGACAAAACATCAAAATAAGAGAAATGATGCCGCGTTTACAGAACTCGAATAATTCAATGAAAACAAATCTCTTGTTCACTCTTAAACAAAAATGGCAATAATTACCTTTGACAAACTTCTAATAGTGTTTTGCTGTCCAACTGGTCACATTGCGAGAGGAGAGTGTTGATTACAGCAGTGTTTTTTTTTTTAATAGTTTTTCTCATTAAATAAGATGTGATTCAGGTGATCACTAATCGGTACCTCATAAAGCAGAATGAGGTGTTTGTGTAGGACTTTATCAGAAACCAGCATGGAATGGTTGGAGCTGTACATGGATGGGTAACTTTCCTTGCCATGCCTTTTAATATGCTATCATTAATAGTCATGGCAGGGTATTACCAGTACTATTACCATCAACAGTAATTGTGACAAATGCTGTAGTTCACAGTTTGTAATATAATAATTTAATTTCGTAACTAATGCTGGGCAGCGATTACATTACACCCCTGTGAAAACCAGCCGAGACGTAGAACCATAAACACAGAATACATGCCTATGCCTAGAGCTGTGTGCTGCATGCACTCACGAGCAAAAAAATGCAAAAAAAATAAAAGGATAAAAAAAACTGCATTAACGCACAATAAAATAATTGTTGGCATTAAGTAACTAAATGCGATAATACCACGTTAACATGCCCAGCCCTAGTCAAAACACCAGATATTATGTCATTGCGATTACTTGTAATAGTGATGACAGTTTGCACTAATGGACATAATCTGTCTTGACATTCATGACAACATGTGCTTTCTCCCGTGACATGTTTTACAGCTTGGTTGTGTCAGTACTATGTAGCACAGTTCAAGTAAAATGTTGCTCAGGGTTGTTTAGTGATCCACAGACTCAGTGGCAACTTATTCAGTTGCTTACTTCACCCACTCTAACAATTCATAAGGCATCCTACCTCCAACCCATCTCCGCCCTCATTCTTATAAATTTAGCCACTCTCCATTGTTTGTGCCCATAAGGGGTTCTCTGAGTCACATCACGTCTGGACTCCTCACCGTGGACTCCAGCACACAATTCCTACAGAATCTTCTTCTATACAATCCTTATATAATTTATTATTGCTATATGGTGCAGCAGTTTATTAATCCCATGGCTAATATGTTCAAACTAATTACATCATCACTGTCATATATTTTTCTTTCAATCATTTGATAGGACTAGTGCTGCTTACATGGTATGAACATTTAATGACACATGGAGCAACAGAAATGGTTTGAATAAATTGACATTACATTAAAACTGAAAGAATGTCATTTTCTCTTTACCCGCAAAGTAACCAAGACATGCATGATGTCTGAAGTTTGCTTCTTTAGTTTGGCACTAGAGCTAAAAGTATGTTACAGGATAATTAATGGTGCTTTATTATGAGAGGGTAATGCAATTGGAGAGGGAAATATGACTGTATGTAAACCTTCAGGGATCTTAGTTTGATTACTTATTTGCATTTTCTCTCTCCCTCTCTCTCTCTCTCTCTCTCTCTCACACACACACACACACACACACTCACAAACACACAAACAAACATACGGATGAGATACAATATTTAAAGTCCAATAAACATCTAAATGAACCCTAGCAGGTGGTCTCTAATCCTTGCATGTCGTGTCACAGGGGTTCATATTTAATCAGTGAATCTTCATCAAAGCTGCAAATAATCACAACAAGCTTTACAGTGTTGATTAACAATCAGCTGAGACCGAATCCATGAATGCTTAAAGAAACCATGGTGGAGTTGTATCTTGTCTTACAAGCCAGACTGGATGTAGCACTAAGCACCTGCAAAATGTCAAGCTGCTGCAATCTGAAGCTGAATGTCTGGGCTGGAAGACGAAGAACATAAAGGTCAGATGACGAAGAAGATGTTAACAAGGGGACGGGCTGTATTACATTTAGTGCTGTAACTACAGGACAGGACGACTCTAAAAGGATGAGGAGGACAAGATGTTACAATAATCGCCATCATATCTGCTGTGGATTGTTTGTCTGTCACTGTAAAGACTCTGAGGTCTGTGCAGCCCTCGACCCCTCTGCACAGTTATTGCTCTAGGATGTGAGAAAGAACAGATAGAAATAACTCAATTTCTCCTTTTACAGACAAACTGACTGCTTCAATTTCCTACTTTAGGAAGTAAGTATGGGTTAATGCAATAAAATGATGGGATTCAAGTTTGAGGTTATGGTATGAGATCAGACTTCTTAATCTGTATGTATTATCAGTAAGCCCAAGATTCTGCTTACTGAGAAAGAGAGTAATAGTTTATGCCACCAAACATCTTTTTTGGTGACGTTGTTCCAACTAAAGATGCAAGCTTTTCTTACAAAACATAGGCAAAATATTACATTTCGCATAAAAAACACCAACCAAAGTTAGGGTGTCTATAAAGTGTGTATATTATCACCTGCTGTTAAAGCATCTGCAACTCATCTAATTGTAAAAAAACTCCAAATGTGCTGTATTGGACAGTATTGGAGAATAGGAAGGAAGTGTAAATAGATATTAAGTGAATTTGTGGAAAGCTGGTATTTTGGTCAGGGCTCTGGAAGCTGCAGAGCAGATTTGTGGACAGCCATCAAAGTCTTCAGGTTACTGTGTTTGATTATGCAGGGGGCAACAAAAGAGTTATACGTAGAAATAATATTTTACTAGTGCAAGATTTGTAAATAGGACAGAAAATGTTGTTCTTTTCACAGCATGTCTGACATATAATACAATTGTATTATGTTGCAATTGGTTATAATGCATAAAAAGGTTATTAGCAAAAATGGCTCATTAATCAATAGGTCATTACGAATAAACAGGGTATTAGTAAAATGGATCATTAACCAAATTCATTATTAGAAAAAAATGTGAAATGGATTATTCATCTAATAGGATATTAGGAATAATCAGGTTTAAGGTAAAAGGTTTTTAATCAAATAAATTATTAGCAATGAACAGGGTATTAATGAAATGGATTAGGTTATTAGGAATAAACAGGGCATCAGTAAAATGGATTATTAATCAAATAGGCTACTGGGAATAAAAGTAAGGTTTTGGAATCAAAACTTGGCGTCTGCAGTTTAGTCAATTTCAGTCAGTTTCAGCACAAAGCAAGGAAGGACGAAATGTGATTTTTATGGATGTGGCAATGCTGAGCCAAAAAAAAAAAAAAAAAAAGACACTTCCATTACTGCAGCTTAGCCGAGGTCTGATCTGTTGCTGCTCTCTGATTTCATGTCAAATCCTGTTTCATTCCCAAAAAGCTCCTGCTAACGCTTTGTCACTCTCTGTGAGTTTAAAAGAGTAAAAGGTCTTAAGAGAGGGGCATGTGTGTCGTGTGTATTTGGGCAGTGAATGTGTGTCTTTGTTTGTGTTAGTGGCATCGGATCTCTCCTCTTTTCATATCCAGAGTTGACTAAAGTGCTGGCTTTGTGCTTGATGGAACCTTGCATGTTCCGATTTCACATCTCAGTTCGATTAACTGTGAAAAAAGCTCTAACCCTGCATTTTTACTCAAAGGTGACCATGTTCTTAAAAGGTTTAACATGCATTTACATATATCTGCCTCTTCAAATAGATCTTCTCCCATCTTCTCCACAGAACGTCCACAGCTAGAGCTTCTCGTTGGTTTTCAACTGAGGTACATGTTTCACAAACCTGCACGTGAATACACTCTGTCAGCTGGATGGTCATCAAATTTGATGCTAATTTACAGTGAGTACCTGCTGATAGCGTAGCACTGCTCAAACCCAATGGTGAACAAACTGTGCCCAGCATTGATGTTGAAGCACTAACAAGCTTATCAACTGAAAATGCCCTTAGGGATATTTATCAATTAATAAAATGAATGAGTCAGTAAAATCTATTGATATATAGTGTGTGGAGTACTTCTCAAAACAGGATTTCTCTAGTTTAGGAAGAAAACTGTGATCATGCCTGTCTAATGGGTAATGAGCTAAGGGATATTCATACTTGACAGTCCTCAACATTAGCCACCAGTTATCTTGCTCACTCTGAAAACCTACTTTATGAAATACCCACTGGTTCCTTGAAATGATCATTTCATGCCATAAAACCTCAGTCAAGTCAAGTCAAGTTTATTTATATGGCACCATATACAAACCTCATTCAATGTGCTTTTATAGGAATAGAATAAAAACAAAATAGAAAAAGAAGAAAAAAAGAATACATTGCAAATCAATACAAGAAGACTGGAAATGCAGTAGAAGTGCTGCTATTAGAAACGAAGGTGGAGGAGAATAGTACAGTTTTTTATCAACTTTTGAAAGCTGTTGTCGGTGCAGATCTGATAATGATGGGCAGTCTGTTCCAGCATCGAGCAGCATAGCGACTAAACGTCAGTTCACCATGTTTAGTTTCGGCTCTTTTCATCACTACCTGATCGGGTCCTGCAGTTCTAAGAAACCTCCCTGGATTATATACTTCAAACATATCAGAGGGGTTAAGTAAGTAAGGCTAATCTTATCGGTGTCTAAAGCAGATGTGGAGGTTGTATGTGAAGCAATTCCAGATGGAAAGCATATGGCATTTGATGTAACTTCAACTGTGTAGAGATACACAGAATACAGCGGGATAAAAAAAAGTGGGCCCTCTGAGATACGCCAGTTTGTTTGCTCTTTGGAAGGATCAAGCTGACAGCAGGACATGCTTTATCATTAGGTAATGAACGTGAGCTCATGGTAAATGAGGATGGTGAAAGACAGGCACAAGAGACTCCCCCAATAAAGCAATTAAAGCCCCTGAGCCTGCCGCTGCTCAGCCATTCACCAAGCATCACGTTGCCATGGCAACGCCAGCCAGCTCCAGTATGTGTGGATCGCGCTGCTAAGAACGAAGAATTAATCTCCCTCCCGCGGTGCTGGATTAAAAAAATGTGATGCCAGATTTTGACATATTATGTATGTCTTCTTCATTCGAACATTAATATCCTAAACTAAATGAGGCTGAGGCAAGTATTGAATTTTAACGCTATTAATGAGATCAAGGAAGAGGCCAGTGCTGATGCATGGTAAAAGCTGGGGTCAAAAATGTAACGGGAATGTGATGGCCATAAGACGCTGTCCACGGTCCTGATCTGCTGCAACTAAGAACACTGGGGAAGCCGAAGCCCAGCAGCGTTCTCCTCCATGTTATGGCGTGTAGTCTTCAGCTGAATGATCAAACACTTCTGCCCGTGCCTTGCACCAATGGTGTGTATGTTTCCGTGGCAACGGCTTTCCTCGAACCGTGACAAGTGTTTGTGTGTTTATGGGCGAGTGTGAGCTTGTGTGTTTTCCAAACATAGTGTTGAAATCCCACACAGCAGAAGAGGAGGCCTACAAACGACTCGGCTTCGCGAAGAAGTGATGAGAGAAAGGGTCGGACGAGAGCAATAGGAGGATGTTAAGAGCAGCTGGAGCACCTCCACCAGGTGCTTCTCACATACTTAACAGGCTTTGCAGAGCTCTAACCAGCCCCCACAGTCTTTTACAGAAGGCATGAAGACAAATGCATAATAGCTCGGCTTACATACGTAGAACATCGCCCAAGCACAGGGCTGCTCCTCAGATGTGCACTATATTTGTCTAATTACTCTCATTGTACAATATAGACCCCACATACTGACGGCGTTTACATTTTTTTCTCACTTGCTTAAAATTCTTAAGCCATTCTATTCAGCACAGCTCACTCTGACCATTTAACAACATGGAATATTATGCATTAGCAAAACGAGTCCAGCCAAGCTTCCGATGATCAATATCATAAATCATTGCTGCAGATAAGTCAACAACAGTCTTACTTTGTAATTACACACTACTTTCTAGTCTTCCCTAAATTACAGTAAAGAAAACCAAATGGAAAAATAAAAGCAGTGTTACAAACCTTTTACATCACATGCAATTAATCCTACATGCTACACTCTCATGAAATTCTTTTTCATCCTTTTTTTGTGTTTATGCCAAATTTCAGTAGCTTTTCAAAATGGTTTTAGTTTTGCCCTGAAGTGTTCTTTTTGTTAGATGGGAAGGTTAACATGAGTGCGAATGCAAGTAAATTTCAGATGATTGCACACTACAAATTTGCATAGGACTCTTTTGACAAATGGATGTGTAAAAGCAATCAGATTGCAGATTGCAAGCATGTTTGCATGCTGAATGCGCAGCAGAAAGACTGTTTGCACAAATGTAGAGAAAATAAAATAACAGGTATAATTACGTTGTGAAGAATGTTAATGCACACAGCTTACAGTACAGGCCATAAATACTTTGGACCATGAAGCAAAATAGTTCAAATTATGAAACCATTTAAGCTATGAACCAAATTATAAAGTGTGCAACACACAACACAGTACACAAGAATTTGGACAGTGACAACACAAAGTACATATTTGTTGTTTTGGCACTACTACAACACATGGCTCATTTTTTGTCTAGTTCTTATTTAAGGGGAGCCAGAATTAACCCAATTACAGCCAAATACTTTAAAAAGTATAAGAAAAGGCTGTAAATGCAAAAATCAAAGTATGACCATAATGGATCAATGGGACAAATGAACATGATTTTGAAATGTATCATATTTATTTGTCTCACAAATTTATCATAGTTGTCTCACAAATCCTGTGCCTGAAGTCTGTTAGTAGATACCATACACATTACCAGATGGACAATATCAATTCTGCTGATACTCTTCCAGGCCTGTAATGCAGCCATTTTCAGTGCTTGATTTGGGAGCTACTGGCCTTATCAGTGAGGTTCAAGTAGAGTGACTGATTTGGCAAGTCAAAAGCATTCAAGTGAAATACTCAATATTTGCTTTGGCAGTATGTTCCAGGTCATTCTGGGGGTCCGGTTTGAAGAACCATCCATAGGCAATCATCACTTTAAAGGGATATCATCTTACATTTATGACTTATGACCTTTGTGTTGTTTTCATGTGACGATTTACCAACCTTCCTGTTTCCACTGGAATTTAAGAGTCTGTTGTTACTGTGCCTTTAAGACACACACACACACACACACACACACACACACACACACACACACACACACACACACACACACATATATATGTATATATATGTGTGTGTTTGGGTGTGTGTGTGTGTGTGTGTTGGATTGGATTGGCTGCTCTATAGTATGTCTGTGGCTGAAATATTTCTTAGTATTTCCATTTAAATAGGAGCTAAACCTAGGTTGACATGATGTCTATATGTAATATTGTCGGTTTACATGACAGAACAAAACAGTTCATTATAAATGGTCTGGGGTTTTTTTTAGCTTAATTTTCATTTAGGGACTGAGGAATAATCAGTATATTCTAAATCTTACACTGGAGACCAGAACCAAAAGACTAAAAAAATGTACCACAAGTTACTGACAGACTACACTATGTAATATAGTGTATCTGTAGTAATGATTACTAGAATATGGTACAGTTAGCAAATGGTAGTGAGAGTCATGGGTTAAGCTGATGAAATATGCAGAGAGAGCCCATTTTAAATAGTCTCAGTGGCTATACTCACTACTGGGAGTGCAGTCTGCATTGCTCCAGATCTACCAATCCGTGGCATCTAACACCAGAAAGGTTCACTGAAACCCATTTGCTTAATGGGGTAGCAATGCCTTTACAGTCGAGCCTGGTCAGTCAGTCCTGAGCTTTAAATCTGGCTATTTTTTCTCATTTCAACACACCAGTAATGAACAGAATGACAACTGTGTGTAGTTTCCACTTCCTCTTGGGGCGTCCGCAGCAAACGCTCTGGTGTCGAACCGACATTTAAAAGGATTTCACATGACAACTCTTGCCGTAGAAGATTAAAGCGCTCTGTTTGAACAGGTGCTCCACTGGATCAATACAATGCTCTCTGCCAGTACTGATACACATCACAATCAAACAATGTGTGTGTGTGTGTGTGTGTGTGTGTGTGTGTGAGAGAGAGAGAGAGAGAGAGAGAGAGCTCATACTTTTACCTTCTTCTATCCCATTCAAGTTTTTTTTTCTTTTTTTTCCTCAGAGTGTGTAGTGCAATTAGGCTCTCTGGGGGAGAACATGAGCCAGAGCAGAGGAAAGAGCCAATCAGGCAAAAGGACGACTCAGTTAGGAGCTCATCCGTTTGCACAAGGTAATCGCTTTTCCTTCCCTTTTAGACCACATAATGGCTCCACTAGCACTCTAAGACACATACTCTTTCTCTCTCTCTCTCTCTCTCTCTCTCTCGCTCCCTCTCTCCCTCTCTCTCCTTCTCTCCATTTAAAAGAGTTATAGTCACACTACCAGTGACTGGGTGGCCCAGAGTTAAATATGTGACTCGAGTTTTGTAGTAAAACACACCAAGTGTTTTTATGATGTTACATCATCCATCACAGAACAGCACACAACAGCCAAACAGTATCAAAATAAGTACATTCAGACACAATGCTTGAATTCATGCCATTGCCATGGTTTTATTTTTTTTAATTTTGTTAAGTGTATCTTCTCGGAAACTGAAAGTCTTTGTTGAGTGAAATTGTGTACTTTATCTAATAACTGCTAGAAATTGCTATTTTTCCCATATTTTAAGTCGATGCTTTTGTGCAAATAATTACTCTCATCTTCATTCTGTATTAAACATTTAAGCACATTTGTTAATGCAACACATGATTTTTCATGTCTGGATGGTGAGTATCACTATAGCCTATTGGAGTATAAGTTTACTACTATTTTCTGTGTTGCAGATTACAGGTCCGTTGATCACATACTGTTCATATGTGACGACCCCATCACATGTACCCCACCAAAATATATATGCTGTTTTTCCAAAAATAAAGTCTATAGTTTGGAATGAAACGCTTCATATTGTGTTCATAGCAGTTATAGAGTACTGAGTAGTTACATTCGTCCAAACATTTAAAATACATTCACCATATTCACCTTTTGGCAAATTGCACATCCCTACATGTTTTGTATTAAGTGACTGTAGTGTATGGTATAAAACAAATAGTCCAGCACTTCTGGCACTGGTTTAATTAAAGTTTAGAATGGAAAAAAATGAATGACCTTAGTGACTTTGAACTGTATTGATGGCAAAGAACAAGACAGTGTGTCTTTAGCAGGCACAAGAACATAAAAACTGAATTATTTAAGTGCAGCTGGACAGGTAAATCCAGATTTCTTTTGCATCATCGTGATAAAATGGTCAGTATTGGAGCAAACATCATGAGTCTGGGGAGTCATCATGTTTGGTGTCGTCAGTACATGTTGCTGGTGAAAGTGTGAGGATATGGTGAATTTTTTCTGGTACATATGCACGCAAACACTAATGGCCAAAAGAAGATGCAATATACTATTGGAATTAGAATCAGATTCAGAAAACTTTATTGATCCCAGAGGAAACTGCTTATGTTACAGCTACACATGTCAAGTCACAGACAAAAGAACAATATAAAAATCCAATAAATAAATCCAGTAAAAATCTGTAGAAAAACCTCAATTTGAAATACATTATGCTATACACACAATGCTGGGTATAAATACTATAGATAAGCAATTTACAGTTGTGAAAAACACAAATGGTGATTAGTAGTATGTTATTGCACATTGTAGAGATCAGAGGTATATAAGTAACAATGACATAGGCAGTGATTTGATAGACAAAAAATTGGCAATTCAGTGTGTATAGCAATATTGTATTAAACATGTCATTGGCATGCTAGTTTGGTGCAGGGGGCATATCTCTAACTATATGGTAAAGCAGGTGATTGGGCAGGAACCAGGTAAGTTTTCTATTAAAGAGGAGCAGAGCTATGCCTTTCAGTCTTTGTTGAGTCTTAGATCCCTTTTTTCGACTTTCCGTGAAGGCAAATTTGTTTCCTGCTCTGCTGTTCCTCTGAGTCATGTTAATTAGAAGGGAAGTGGCTGCTGCTCTGTGGAAAGCAGTATCTGAGCTCAGGGGCTGTGGAGCTGTCAACACACACAATTCATCATTTTCCTTGCCGTCTGCAGGACATCTGGATTCAGAAAGCCTTGAGGAGCCTCTGCTTTGTCTAATACAAATGTCTTTTTACCCACATTAACCAGTGAGACAATATATTTAAGCCGAATACATCAGGTGCTTGAATCTCGTTTTAGCATGCATAGTGTGTAGATGCATAGCAAAGTTCAATCATCACTATAGAACCCATTCTCAGAAATAGCATAAGCCAATAGACATCAACCTCTACCCACTGGCCTCTATTGTAAGCAAGTCAAGCGATTTCTGTTTTTATACTAAGAACATGTAAATGTCAAAATCATGCTTCGTGGAAACTGAGCATGTGGTACAGATGTAGACAGACATTAAGTTTAAAAAGGGCTATTATTATTATCAGGCAATAACTATGTTCAGCGGCTATTCACCTAAATGTTGTCCTATTCACTTCTTAACACATCACAAAGAAAAGAGCTCTGGGAAATCTGTCCATACTGGTTATTATAACCAGTATGGATGAGGGAGTAATGCAAGTTCTTCACAATAGCACCTAAATGAGCACTGGTGAAAGAACAAAGAACAATTCTTAAAACAGACATTCTTTATTTCATGTATTCAATTTGGAACTCTCTACTAATCAGTGTTTCATTTTTCTATTAGAAACTGCCCTTAGTGGAATGTGTGTTACTGCATCAGGAAGCACACAATATACAAATAGCTCTCTTAAAAGAAAGTATGTGCAAGAAAAATGTGCATTTAAAGAAATCTTTTGGCACATATTTTTAATATGAATATTAATGTACAAATGGCCAAACTGGCTCTTAATATTAACTACTACTATAAATGGTAAACAGTGTCCATTATGGACTATGTTCCATTAACACCATGTTCATCACTAGAAGCTCAGCAGATATGTTCTGGTTCTTGTCCCCACATTCGATAATAATAATATAATACCCCCCAGATAATCACTACTTTCAGTATTGCCTAATGATCCTATATGATTGATCACATTTACTTTGAAATTCTGCAGTAAAATTAGTTATATAGACAAGGGGTGGCAAAATATCACTTTTTAATTTCACTGATATCACTGCCTCGAGTATCTGTCAATATTGTTACTAATCCGGTTCTGTATTTTTTCCCTTTCTTAAACAACTAAGCTGTTAAAAACACATTTATTTGGATGCCCTTTGAATCTGAAATAGTGTCCTGCATCCTCTACAATGTGCTCTATAAGTTATGAAATTTGAGTTTCTACACCCATATAGTACATGAGTTGTCCATTATGGAATTCTGTGTGCATGGTTAAATTACCCATGGCTCTTTGTTAGACACTATTGGGTGAAGAAGCATGTATTTACCTTTCGTAGTGCAGAGACTTGGGAGGCATTTGAGAATGTTTTGCTGCTCATCTATGTACTCATGTTCTCGTTTGTGTATCTCTCGTTATAATATGCCGCTCGGAGTTGAGCTTTTATTTGATGAGCACATGATGACAGGGGTGGACTGGGACTTAAAAATGGGCCTGGACTTTCTTCACCAGCTGTGCGCAGAGATCTGCGTCACGGCCATGGTTCGAGAGTTCGGGGGGGCGGGTTGGGGGGTGCACAGAGGTCGGCATCTCGGCCGAGAAAGACAGGCAGACGGCCGTGCACCAGACTTTTCCAGAAGACACAGACTGCCAGTCCGCCTCTGCATGATGAGGTCAGCTTCACCAATACCCGATTTTGGCCATAGTAGACCTAAATAAACCTAAACTGAGCTTCACACCCTTTATGTAGACCATGAACTTTCTTTGCAAACTACTAAAATACTTACTTTGTGGCATCCCAAATACATTTCAATTTTATGTTGCCCTAGCATACTTGCAGTAGCCTGTTCAGAGGGTCATCAGAAATGGTCCAGGCAAAATACTCCTGAATCGGCTCGAAACTGAATTTCCCTACTCATAGTACTGTAGCAGCAGCATCGGAGGAAGTTATAACGTAGAGCCTTCTCTTCTGTTCCTAAAGATCATTAACAACAATCAGCTCTGTAACTCAGTTTTAATCACTGTGTTTCTTCAGTAAACTTAAAAAGTGAAACAGCATGAGGGCAGAGTTAGAGATGAATTTGCCTGCCCTGTCAAAATGCTACCTGAACATCATTTTCCCTTTAAATAAAGCCACAACAAAAAGTGCTTGGGTGACACGTTGATCCTTTAGAGCAAGCCAAAACACAGTAGGTCAGCCACACATGGATAAAATAATAATAAGCCACAAGACGACCGCACTAACGGTGATATTGGATTTTGTCTAGTCTAGTAGCTTTTGTGGCCAGAATGTCTTAAGCCTTCAGGATATGGAATCAACAATGACAGCTTATGTCTTACAAAGCAGCTTTGCCAAATTAAATAGTGGTGGAAAGGGAAGCTGTTCACACAGGGAATTACAATGAGATCATTGGAAGAGGGAAGATAGCATGTACATGTCATGACAGTTAAGTAAACTGAAGTGGTCTCTTATAGTCACATGTGAACAGACCACAGCACAGCACACAGTGTGAACTGTGTGAAATTCTTTCTCTGCATTTAACCCATTCACCAAGTGAAGCAGCGGGCAGCTAGTAATGCAGTGCTTGGGGAGCAGTATGAGGGGACGGTAGTTTACTCAAGGGTACTTCAGTGGTACCATTAGCAGTCCTGAGATTTGAACACACAACTGTCTGATCACAGGGCATCTCCCTCAGCACTCTGCCTAACCACAAGAGCAGGGATTAAGAGTTTCTTTCTCTGTTACCAAGTACGGACTTCATACTTCTTTTTGGGAATATGTGATATTCATTCACATGAAGCTTGACTGGAAAAGTATGGTGTAAAACAAGTTTCATTTATTTATAGTCAATTTAATCAGCTATAATGTCAGTTATGAATTCTAGATGCTCAAGAAAGTGTTACGCTTATCTTGGCCAGCAAAATGGAGATTGCTAAAGAAAGATCTTGTGATTTTGTATTTGCAAAATCCACAAGTTGAATGAGCAAACACAAAATAAAACATAAACTATAGTAAAGGGTCCAGGGTCAAACAGAAAACACAAGATAATCCACTGGGTTGAAACAAAGATTTAGGCAAGGCACGATAACTAAGGATACTGAACAACAGCAACAGAACACAATAATATTCACAGACCATCCCCCAACACAGACTGAAACACAGGGGTATGTATACCAACCAGACAGTGAGAGAACCTGGACAGAGGAGGACACAAGAACAACACACAGGTGAACAGGATAATAAAGGCGGCTGGGCTAAGGTGGGGCTAGGACCAAAATAACAACATAGAACACAGACTAACATAGAACACAGACACATGGCAAGTATAAACAATGACATGTTTGAAAAAATAGACACGCATTACAGGACTATTACGTCTCAAAATGCAGGACTGAATGCCACAGGAAATCCTTCTACCTGAGGCCATAAGACTGTATAATTCCTCCACTTTTTAAGTTTTAAGTCATTGTTCTGTTCTGAATGTATAACTCAACTGTTTAATCTGTGAACTGATTGCATCTATTGAACGTTAATCTCATTACTTTATCATCTGCTGCTGTTTTACTGTATTTATTTTTTATTGCTTTAACACTAAGTTTCCTTCATAAGACATTTTGCACGACTGATCGGCTGGTGCAGCACACTAAATCTTTACCCACTGTTATCTGTCACATGTTCTTGTCAATGTTTTGCATCATTGTTTATCGCATAAGAATAAAAGAGAATAAAACAAAATAGAAAGACAGACAATAATAGTGAAACACAATGAGTAGAGTTTTAAAACTGAACTTCAGCTGGGGACTGTTTTAGACGAATATTCGCACATTTTACTAACCCTGAGTAAAAACTGTGTTAGTTTTACCACCTTTTTTTGGTGGCTACATACAGTACATGAAATCCATTTAGATTTAGTATGTCTAAAGGGTCATTTAATATGTGTTAAAGACTATCTGTAGTCTATCTTTCAACAGAGGAGTGAAAGTAGCTAGGACAAAATGTTAGAGTAAAGAAGGGATAAGATAAGTTAAACAAAATAAGACTGTTATTGTTATTGTTGAAATGTTATTGATCCCGAGGGAAATTCTTGTGTCATTAGCATGCTCAGTGTGGAATGAGAAAGAATAAGAATGTGCAAATACTCATCTAAAAATACCCAGCTCAAGATCAGTTGCAAAACTCTTTACTCAAGTTAAAAGACAAAAGTGCTAATTTTTAAATTTAAGATAAGATAAACCTTTATTAGTCCCACAGTTTGCTTAGTAATGGCAGAAAGTGGGCAGTACAAAGTTAGGAGCAGCAAAATTAAGAAAAACAATAGAATAGAATTAAATAACAAAATAGAAATAAAGTACTATGTCACAATATAGTATAAAATAAAAATGTTCAAATATACAGTCTAAGATGTACAGTATAAAAT
>JBBPCX010000018.1:8350571-8365294 GCA_037974365.1 Hydrocynus forskahlii | reverse complement strand
ACACACACACACACATACACACACACACACACACACACACACACACACACACACACACACACACACAAAATGTTCTGCACTATAAATAACCCTGTATGTATTTACCGCACATGTTTTTCTAATCCTGTTGCTGCTACTTGCTATTTTTGCACAATCATTTATTGCTGTCTACCTAAATCTTTGCGTTCCTTTGCACCTTTGCATTTTTTGCACACTTAATGACTCTGCAGCTAGAATTCAGTCTGCTGCTAGAATTCAGTCATAATACTGTATTCACTCACACTCTGTCACTTTAGTTTTGTCCTTTCCTGCCTGGAATTGTGTAGTCTTGTGGTGTTCTGTCTTTGTTCTTTGTGTTGCACTATGCTCCTAGAGGAACATTGTTTCACTTCGCTGTTTTCTGTGAATGTGGTTGAAATGATAATAAGCATTATCTTGACTTATCTAGCTCTAGCAGTCATAGTTCACCTCTGCTAGAGTGAAGCTTTTAAGACGTCAACAGAATAGCCTGCCTCTGCACCACAATGACTGTTTAGCCTTGGTTTAGTCCTTATTTTGGTGAACAGAGGACAGAGGACATGTCAGTCCTTCTGGAAACAATAATTAGAAGCAGACATAGTCCAAACAACACTCCTCAGGAGAGAGCAAAAGGGCCACCCTTTATTCATTCTGTCTCTATCATGTGGAGTCTGAATATATACGTCTCAAGAGCCACTTACAGCTTAAAGGGCATGATGGGTTTACAGAAATCGTATTTCGAATAGTATTTCTATGTTAGATGGAATGAGAATGTTAAACTCAGCGTACTATCAGATGCTGTCACTCTGGGACAAAATGTCAACACTGAGGCTGATCACACATACTGGCTGACCAGGGATGTTTTCTTTGAAGGGCGACGACAAGTGCAGATACCTGCAGCTCTCTGGAGGCAACACCCTGCTGCCTAGACTAACAGCTCTCATTCTGTCAGTTATCTGGAGACCCTAAGGGAGGTAGGCTATGATTTAAAAGAGGGTTGTTTCAGCATCTGAAGGGAGGAAAGCATGGAGGAAACATTAAAGATTGGATTTGTAAGAGCTTGAAATGCGCTGGGGGTAGTTGCAGTGCCACTTGTTATCCAAAATATTATCCCTAGACAAAAATGTTGAATTGCTGCCATAAAGAAATGGTTCTTTAAAAAAAAATTGTGAGCCATAAATGGTTCTTCTATAGCATCACAAAAGCTTGAGTACATTTTTTCCTATAGTATAAACATTGTCACACAACCTTGTAATCTCAGTAGCATACTATACAAAAAAAAGCTAAATATGTTTGTTAACAATGACAGTTCCACTGAAAAGAACTGAAACCTTTCACAATAATAGAGTGTAATGAATAGATTATCACCATATCAAGCGATAGCTAATAAAATTAGACACACTAAGGAACATATGGATTAATTCCTTTGTTACAAAATGTAAGACAGTTTTGGGGAAAGATTTAAGTAGTAACTGATGCCAAGGCTTTCAATAAGTGACAAAAGTTTCCACAAGTTGTGTTATACAAAACTAATGAGACAAAGAGAATATATTGCTCCCCTCTCAGTGTGAAAAGGAGAGGGATGAAAGTCTTATAAATGGCCCCCGCTGGTCTACTAGACTTCAGTTGGATTCAGTTGGATAACTCACATTGTCTGCTTAATAAAGTGGCTGCAAAGACCACAAAGTAAAACTACATAGTACACTACACTGATACAAATTTCAAGCTTAAACAAATCCTACGCTGTGTTGATTCTGGAAAAGTGCAGAAAAAATATAATTCAGTCAGTCAGACTATCTGTTGATTCCCAGGCATATTTTATGACCGAATCTGGAGTTAGACTTTTAAAATATATCCATGAAAATGTTGTGAGCCTGCTGCCAGTACTGAAAAGTTAATAATAAATAGCAGTGGTTGCTAAGCATTGTTTGGAAGCCCAGTAAAGTAAGGGGGGCTTGAAGTTAAAGAAATGGCTTGTTGAGCAAATATGAATCATAGTGTTATTGTGATTCTTTCATTCAATAATTAATTCATGATCAAATAAAACAAAAAACGTTATTACTTCTTTAACAAAGTGTTTCTTTCCTTCCTTACAAATGTCCTTCTGCCTTCTCCCAATTTACAAACACACTGGGATGATGCCAAGCCGTGTTTTTCTGACCAGTCCTGCATGAATCAATGTTTTAGGGCCAAACCAAACAGCACAAAGCTTCTAGCATGTTCAATGCTAGCATTCAATCTCTCAGAAGTAGCACTGTGAACGTGAAGGAGAAGTCATTACCCCAGTTATCTCAGATGTAGCGGAACAGTTCAATCACCCACAGAATATAAAGCCATTTGAAATCTATTTAGCCAAATTCTACTTATATTTAATTGTGATCTAAGCAAGTGATCTGTTGCAGTAAAAAGTTGAGCCTCAAGTATAAACATGTGGAGTATAAGGTACATACCATAGATTGGAGGCATAGATGAAGCATTTAGGGAAAACTGGAAAGTGGTCCAATAGCTTGGGAGATAACGAAGAATAATTATGACCAGGTTGTTCTCGTCAAGTCCTTGTGGTTAAATCATCTCCATTCGATCAGGTCTAACAGGGTTCCATCTGAATACTTGAAATATCCTATGTTTCTGCATAAGGTTCAAAAACTCAGAAAGTGCTTTCTTTACAGAGGGAGAAAGAATAATAAATAAAATGATAGAGGAGAGAGACACTCGGGTGTTTATGCTGTTTTCAATTGAAATATTTTAGTAGAAATTAACAGGTCAGAGAAGCATGTCCATATGTCTGCACTGATTCTGTTGGATTTGATACACAATTCACATGCAAATAAAACAGTGTTTAAAATTGTGTAAAAGAAACTGATGACCTATAGGAACTCCTGAAGTACAGTACAGTAGAGGCCTGAGTTAGATAATAATCGTTCGAGTCTAAGTCATTCGGATGACCTTATAAGAAGACGAACATTCTGACCACAGAATGAAAGAATGTCTCAGTTGGTTTCTACTTCGGTATTGATTGACATAGAAACGGTCCTTTCAAACCGAGGAATGATGGCATTTGTAGAATAATAAAGTTTTGACTAAGGAGACAGCTGTGAAGTGGAAGATTCCTGCCGCGTCCTCCACAGGAAGCGTTACTGAAGTTCTCCACATTGCTTGTGCAGTTCCCTGTGGAAAAGACTCGTGAAGAACATAGAAATCCTACGTACACTGTCTGGCTCCTACTGGGGAGTATGACCTGCTCCTTTCCTGGGAGATACTAACTAGCACTCTGCATCACTGGATGCTTTTGAGCAGAAATGTCGAACAAGCAGAACTGGTTATGTTTTCTGCAGTTTCCCTTATATTGACCCATGGGCCCCTTTATTCCACAGGGATAGCTCTGGCTGCAAATTTCAACATTAACAGCTAGGAATAAAGCCAAGAGTGCCCCAAGGTCTATGGACATTACATCAAGCCATCGTTCGACCTGTTAAAACCACTTTTCCCGCTAGCACCCTTTGACCACAGTTATGAGACAGAGAAACCAGGTTAGACCTCTCTATAGCTGCACTTCAGAAAAGAGCCTTCCGCCAGTGACGCAGAGAAAGATTCAGCGCTGTAGTGTTTGGTCTTTAAGCGCTTGTTTCACCATGAGGAAGAAGCCATACAGTGAAGATTATACATGGAAAATTACTCCTACTGAATTATAAGTAGGAATGGAGGCTTCTTGTCCTCCTCGTGCTATTTTCCTCCACTGCTTTAACCAATCACCGCACTTTCTGAATTACGCCACTCCTTTCAGTGCGTGTGCCAAAGGCTTATTTAGGAGCTGTCAGACAAATGCGTTTATGATTCATGACTGAGATTTTGCCAGGTTTCAGAGCTTCTCAATCTTCCCAGTTATTGTGTTCTTTTTGGGAAGGGGGATGGCATAAACAGTTAGCAACATGTGGCCAATATAAAGGAAGAAAATAAATCAAAAAGAAGAAAAAAAAAAAGAAAAACGTAATTATTTAAACTGGTTTTCATGAAGCTGACATGCTTGACTTTTCATTCTGATTCTGAATCGTGCTACAGGACCAAGAGCTTACATCCCCGTGATTAATGCTGGAGGTGATGCATCAGTAAAATTGATGTTTTTACTAATCCTGAGATTAATTCGAAAATTATTCAGTTCAATACAGAAGAACAGATTTTTTGATCCTCATGAAATATCAAAATACTCAGCTTTGCATTCTTCTAAATAACTGCAGTCTGACAAACTGTGTACTTCTAATGTTGTTGACATTAGCATGTCCATAAGCTACTAAAGCTGTTATTGTTCAAGGAGGCCATTAAAGTTAATTATAAAACCGTTCCTCTAAGGTTGAAATCAATTAGTAAGACTATGTGTGGTTGATGTTTTAGTTACATAACCATGAACATGCATCAACCACACATTTCATTACGGTGTTTAACGAATAAACCTTCGCTTTATATATCCTTTATCTATCCGGCACAATAATACTGATTTTCACTTGTGCCTCTATGGCATTTGCTAGTTTAGGTTTAGAACTAAATACATAATAGTATTACTTTGAGTATCTGTAAAATACTTTGCATTGTACATTTTCAACATATTTTGTAGAAATGCATATAAAACATATTTAGATAAGAGATAAGATAAACCTTCCTACAAGTTGTCAAAGTTGTGTTTATGTAAAGAAAATTAGCTGAAACCATACTAAAACACCATTACTTTTTTCCTTTTTTGCTCTTGGCTGACCAGCTCAGTATATAGCTCAAATAGTTATCAGACTACCAGGCTACTTTAATAACACTGCGAGGTTTTAACAAGGTCCTAACTGAAAGGATCCCTCAGTTGGCTTGGTTTTAATATAATGCAGTGAGTTCCAAGAAGATGATGCATAAAATAAACATCATCAATAATCGAATAAAATAAAGAAAAATACATTGCATTTCGAATACATTTGAATGTGATGGGTATCATATTTTTGGAATGAAAAATGACAGCCACACCAACCCGGGCAGATAAAATTGGACACCCCTGCCTCAGATTCTTCAGCTTGTGGCCTGGCTGTAGGAGCGCGATGCTCATTCTAACTCTTCTCACTTCCCCTCCATTCTCCTGTCACTGCTATATTGTGTTGTAGTGGAGGTGGGATGTTGACACTGCCTTTGGCCCACCGCTCAGAGACTCTATGCTTTGACTGACAGTCTTTTATCACCTTTGCTTGTGTTCACTGCCACATCTACCCAACATGCTTATCGCATCAATATATATGTGTGTGTAGGTGTGTGTGTGTGTGTGTGTGTGTGTGTGTGTGTGTGAGATAGAGAGTGAAGGTGACTGTCTGTTCCAATGTATTGGTGTATCTGTCTTTTCTCTGTATTCACTCTTAAAAAATAGTGCTAAACCAACAAAGGTTCTTTGAAGCTATAGCATCATTCTTAGGGAAAAAGTTATATTTTTAACAATAGTGAAATCTATTTGGCGCCACATGGGACCATTTTATTTATTTGTTTATTTATCTTTAACCATTTAACTAATCAAGATGATGCGTCCAGTTGCAAAAAACTGCACAGGAATGACGGACAAAGAAGAATGGAGCAGCATGACAAAGACTTCAAAGTATTGACTTGACCTCCAAATTCCCCTGAACAAACGTCTGTAATAAACGTCTGTTCAAATGTCTGAAATAAGTGCTGGACAAACCAGCCCAGTCCAGGGCCCTACCTCGTAACTTACAGGACTTTGTAACTTAAAGAATTTGCTGCTGTCATCTTGGTGTCAGCAACCACTGCACACTTTCATAGGTCTTGTGGAATCCATGCATTGACAGTTCAGAGCTGTTTTAGTGGCATGTGGGTGACCTACACAATTTTGGCAGGTGGTTTTGATGTGGATGGATAGATGATCAATGTATCACTTCTCCTCCTTGAGGAGTGTTTGACCTTTCCACAATGAAGCTTTGCTGTAAACCAGAGTAAGTCAGAATCAGAATAAGAATCAAAACACTTGTGCCCAGATTAACTGCTAATGGTATGACACACAAAGACACGAACAATATAAAACGTTAAGTCTCAAATAGTCAAAGAAAATAAAGTATAGTCATATATAGTCAAATAGTCAAAGAAAATAAAAGAAAAGTCACACAAGTCTGTAAAATATGTTACTTTAACAATCAAGGAACATGCAAGTTTAAATCAACAGAACATTAATCTGTGTTCTACATTCCTTTTATTGAGTTCTCAAACTCAAATAAATCAAAATTCATTTTGGGTTGATTTCTAGTCAACCAGGTTATATAATCATGAACATGCAAGTTAAAACCATCATCATTTTTTTCATGTGCTCTTCATCAGAAAGTCTTCTGGCGGCCCATGTTTCCATTTGATTAATCCTTTACCTAATGAAGCAAGACATTTTGATAAATAAAATCTAAGAAAGCTGAAAATTCATAGAGGGTGTAAATGATGTTGAATGCTGGATATATCCTCCTAAATGCATTAAGCAGTCTATTATAATGTATGTAAAATGATACATGTTAAATTTTCCAAATTTCTTGCAGTTTCTGGTTGGCAGTTCATTCATATATTTTTCAGTTAATTTGTGTCATCAACCATTTGCCTCATTCAAATGAGATTCCTGAAAATTTCTACTTTTCTTTTTTTCATAACCTGTTTTAGTCCACCTCTGTTCCCACAGTTCTCTGAGCCTGTCAATATGTCTTCTGCTGAGTTTAAAAGAGCTCAGTGATACTGAGATAAATAATTTTCTCTAAATAACTACTCACACTTTAACAGTAACTTCAGTGTTTGTAAGAAGGAACTCAGTTCCCCAAAGACTCTTCTTTAAGGGGACACACTTAACGGTTTCTTTACATAGTGCTACACACCATGCCCAGATAAAAAATATAATGATAATAATAAATAATAATATACTTGCATTGATTGTTTCTTTTCATTTATTTTTAAGGAAAACTCAGTATGCAGTACTGTAAATATTCTCTTAAAAATATGAAAAGAACATAATTATATTGCGAATACTGCCTTTTGTGAATGCAATGTGGACTGCATACAGATACTTGATTTCAATATTCTTGTCCCAGTGTCTGTATTCTATTACATATAAACCCTGCACTGGAAAGTATTCGTATGTACCTTAAAGGGTCACAGTGTTTGTATTCTGAAAGGTGTGTTTTCTTTTTTTTTTTTTTTTTTGAAGAGTGTGTAGAGCTGTCTGATGGAGCTGCACTATGAACCCCCACTAACACGCTCTGCCTATTCCTCTGTCTATGGAAGATACTGTAGCCATTTATGTAATGGTATGTGAGAAAGAGAATTGCAGCCAGAGGCACCTCTGCCTGTCAGTTGCCATGGACACCAAGTAAGATGGCTGGAGGCTACTGGCAGAGTCTTATGAGTTCTGTCTCGTTTCATCTTTATTTTCTCACTTATGAATCAGTCACATGTGTGAAGAGTGACCCCACATGCCTAATACAAATGCCTTGATAGGAGCATAAATTTTTGTAGGATTTGTAATTTTTTGTCATTTTTTCTTCATTTGTATATATGATTTTTTTTACTAATCTCCAACTCCCAGTCCTCCTACTGTACATCTCTTGCTGTGTCATAAGACAGTGCCGCCAGCGTGGGAGGGCGAAGGCACCACATGCTTCCAGGGCCTGCAGGGTTTGTGTTGCATCTTTCTGTGCCATCAACCGTCTTGCACTGCTGAGCATTTCAACCAATGGAGCAAGATTTGGCTCTCAGGCCATGTCAGTGGATTTAGCTCCAAGCCACGCCTCTTCACACAAACTACCCAGATGGAGAAGAGCATCAGATAGATATTTCATCGTATCTTAGGACTATGGTCACCATATGTTCTGCAGAATCCTGCACTAGATGCCAGAAAGGGGTTCTTTGTGATGATGACATAGAAGAACCTAAAGAATGATTACCTAAAGAGCTGCTTCTTCAAAGGTTCTTAAGTAAAGGCAGTGGGTCAATTTAGAACCATGAACATTCCTGGTTAAATGTTTATGTATATGTATATATATATATATATATAATGTGTGTGTGTATATAAATATACAGTAAACCCCCGTAAATTTGCAAATTTAGTCACAGTGAAAATTACATATACACTGCACTTTTTTTTTTTTTTTTGCTTTTTTCGTGGCAATACATAATTTTTCATGCATTTTAGTGCTAAGTTATTAAGAAAAATAGAATTTACAATTTTTTAAAGATACATATTAACATAAATTCAGCTACATTTCCATATAAAATATAACTTTAATTTATTTGGTACTGTCCAGAGAACACAAAGAAAGGCCGTCTTGGGATGGTTTGAAAGTATCCAATCCGAGAGCTTTATTCATTTCTCCTTGCTGCTGATTGGCTGCTGCCCTGTGACGCATCTCTGGCAGCTGCAGTCCAGCATTCCTGCATCATTACAGTTTCCCATCTCGAGTTTACCTTTACATTATTTTTAAGGGTTAATGTATTAAGCTGATATTAATATGAAATCAAAGGGTTTTGGGAGCATATCTGGGGGCGTATTTTGGGTTTAGACTATAAAAATAGGCACCTTTAGGCATTTTTTTACCATATAACAAATTTGTGGTTTTTCACAGTTCGCTCTTGGAACATAACCCCTGCGAATTTCAGGGGTCGACTGTGTGTATGTGTGTGTGTGTGTGTGTGTGTGTGTGTGTGTGTGTGTGTGTATATATGTGCGCTGACAGTGTCGTTGACAATGACTCTCAACCCCAATCCTAGGGATCTACTGCCTGGCATGATTTCAGATATGCTCTGCCTCTAACACACCTGATCCAGCTTTCAGGTAAGTTTTAAGCTCTTCTTAAGTAGGATCCAAAAAGAAGCTCTATTGGTACAGTTCAAGTAACATCATTATTTGGAACAATATAGAATGATTTGTTAAGAGGACAATTAAAGGTTTTACTGTAACCATCCAGTCCAAGAAACATTTAGAAACCTTCATATTTAAGACTGTCAGAAAAGACATGCCTGGCTGGCACAGGGAGGGGGATGAGTGTGGATGATGAACAGGTGAGTGGGAACGATGTCCAGGTGCTCATGGTTAATAGGCGGCTGATGCCAAGCATTGAAAGGCCTGTGGGTAGAGGGGGTTTGACAAGACTGTGACAGATTCCACACATTGCATGTACAATTAAACACTGGTGCTGAAACGAGCTCAGCAAACACAGTATGTTGGATTGTTTCATGCAAGAGTAAGTCTACATCATTAGACAAAATGCATTTAATCCTCACAGCAACTCCAATTTTGACCAAAGGTAATCAAAGCAGGGTTGAAAATGTATGAAGCTTTACCCATACAATTTTGCAAATTACGGTTTCCAAATAGTTCTTGGCGTAGGTTCTATTAAAAATGTTTTCTTGAATGTTGCATTATGTGATAGCTCTAATGTAAAACATTTCATCACATATTTACAAAAATGCATCTTCAAACAACCATTGAAAGGTGCTTTAGGTTTGAAAGTAGTTCTTCCACAGCATGGCTCTTTCAGGTCCTTTCATTTTTAAGAAAATCTGTGAAAATGTCACATTTAACTTGCTAAGAGACTGTGTGGAAATCTGATTTAATCAATATGTCACTCTACAAAGGAAAAAGTGACCTCCAATCTTTTTACTGCTCCCCTGGGCATTTGAGCAGCTGCAGTCTTCCTGCTCTCGTGACTGTTGACCTTACAAATAGAATCATTTTGATCTGAGACATAGGGGACATAATCTTGTAAAATAGTGTTTTAACCACTCAGTAGTGTGCCTTGCACATCAAAGGACTTAAGAGCTGGTCGTGTATTTCCATGGAGACCATATAACACCCCCATCATAGCTGTTTATATTCTTTATGCGATTTTAGCTACTGAGCGTGAACATTATTGACATGAGTCTAAGGGCGTTCAGTGCAGTGAATTCTATGTGTTTCATTTACCTACTCTGGCCTCCTTATTAATGGTAGTGTACGCTTGAGGGAAGACAACAGCCCACAGACACGCTTGTTTGCGTGTTTCTTTAACAGTTAGGTCCCGTGGCATGGAAATTTCACATTGCATGCATTATTCAGCTTTGGCTGCAGGCTCCACCTTTGTAATTGGGGACTGTGAGGTTTAAAGTGCCTTTGCTTCCTTTTCTGTTCAGCAAATAGCTTTCGCTGTCTGGCAGTACTTTGTATATACCTCTGCTAAGCCAGTGGTCAAAGGTTATCTGATGATTTATGAGGCATGCTTTTTCCAGCACGAGTCCGGCAGCGCAAAATCTCACAGATCGCTCATTCACGAGTTCCCTTAATGCCAAATCTCTGCCTATTGCTTCTGATCTTCGACTATCTAGAATTCCTGCTCATTTTTCTTTAGGCAATTTTTTTTGGGTTACTTTTTTTTTTTGCAAGGTATTTATTGGGCAAAGATGACTTATGTTTCAGAGGCACATTCTCCTCAGAGAAAGAAGCAGGTGGCATGGACTGAGGGGCTTGCTGATAAGAGTACATGCATCTTCATTACCGCCAGCATTCACGGCCTGTCTGCTTCTGTTCTCACCCGGTGCCCTCTTCACCATCGCAGTGGCACCAGCCCTGACTGAGGAGAGGAAAAGCACACAGAGAACTTTCACTTTCACACTGCAGTGACTTGTCAAATGCGATAGGTCAGGAAAGTTGGGAGCATGCCGCTTTTCCGCTATGCACATGTCACTGAGGGCAAAATTGAAACTGGAGATTAAATGTTTGTAAAATGTATTTGACAGGCATCTCAGATGCCATTGTGTAAGTGTTTGTGTGTGTGGGGTGGTATGTGTGTGTTCTTTTTTCCCTCTGAGAACACTGTGTCCCCACCTGGACAACACAGCACCAAAACACTGTGCTGAAAATCTATTACTGTTCAGAGAGAGAGAGAGAGAGAGAGAGAGAGAGAGAGAGAGAGAGAGAGAGAGAGAGCTGAGTATTAGGCTGAATCTGAGATAGCTCTCTACTCCCTATCTAACACCCTACATTACCTGTTACATTTTTTGGCTTCTAAAACCAAACAGTGCACCATATGATCAGTATGGAAATGAGCATGCATGGGTGAATCCTGATGACTCTTTTGAGAATTTGCCCTGAGATAAAACAAGATTTGTGATCATTACAGCTGAGTAATTTCAGAGCAAGATACCATCTTTTAACAGCGGATAATTAAACCGACTCGTTATTAAATGCTGTGCTGTGGATCAAGTCAAAGATATCCAAGCTTTTCTTCAGCAAAGAAAATAAGCAGATCACACACATGCAGACTTAAATCACGTGCAGAAGCAGTCAGTGTTTTATTTTTTTGCCACTACATGCAAAATGCATGGGAACACACGTTGAGCTCGAAGGCAGCTTTATTTCTAGTTGAGAACACCTTAACCCCCATTCCAAATCCCCCTGCCCCTAGAAGCTGACATGATTGGTGATAATTATCAGTCCCCTTGGACGCTTCGCTATGCACCAAATAATACGGGTTGTCTCTTGGCACCTCACGTGCACCTCCTCTCGTATCTCGCGGGCGGACGAGAACGAGTTTTCTCTCGTGGGGCGCGTGCACGCGCACCGCGGTGCGAGAGGACTGAGCGCTGCTGTGCGCGTGCGTCCCCCACTTCAGCACCTCTCCAAAGAGGACAGCGCTCCTCGAGTCCGTGCACGCGCTCTTTCTAGCGCCACGCCGTGCTCTGAGCGCGCGCCCCGGGATTCAACCGGTGGCAGAGCCAACTGGAACCGCGCCTTCACACTTTTACGCACACACACACACACACACAAATATAGACGCACACGCTAACGCACGCACGCACGCGCCCAGCCGAGCCAAAGCGCACCACGGGATCCACTGAAAGAGGGTCCTGAAGACGCGCGTGCAGTATCGCGAGAAACTTAAAGCTCAAAGAGGGAAGACCGGGTTGGGAATTGAGCAAACTGGGCGATGCTGAACTGAAACCAGTGAGAACAGGGCGGACTGCAGCGCGAGAAGGAGGGAGAAGAAGAGGAGGAGGCGGAAAGGAGGAGGAAGAGGAGAGGAGAGGGGAGGAGAGGAGGAAGAAGAGAAAGAAGAGCGGAGAGGAGGAGGAGGAGGAGTAGGAGGAGGAGTGGTGGCGCGGTGCTGCCGAGGAGCCCCTCCATTCACAAGCATGCTGGTGGGCAATGCCTGTCGACAAAGAGGCCGGGATTTGCCAAAAAGCACTGGAGCTCTTGTCCGATCTCTGTTCTAAGGGGGAAGTGCAGAACGAGAACTGCTTGGATTTCATTTACTATTTCCGAGACCTTGCCAGACCAAGGTATTCCGAGTCAGGTAGGAGCCACAAGCTGGAGTCTTGGCTTTTCATGGCTTTTTCATGGTTTGCAATCTTTGAACCATTACAGATGGTCGATTTTGCCTAAAACAGTGTTCCTTTTGTGTTGAAGATTGTTGAAGGCTTGTTGCTTTCAAACCCGTGCCATTTGTCCTACTCTGTGTTTTAAGTTGTAAGGCATGCACGACTACCTGTAGAGCAGTGCTGCACAGTGGCGAGCTCTGTCTGTCTGCTGGTCAGATGGGCTTATTGTCAGTGGAGGTGAAAATCTGCCTCCCACCCACTTCGGCACTGCAGTGGAGAAAATAGCGATGCTGAAGCTTTCCACTTCACACATTTAAATTGCAACCCCCATTCAGTTCAGCTGCCTCAACTTCTGCAAGAAGTACACCTTTAAAAATAAAGGGACCATAAAAAAAGAGACGTAGAAGAAGCATCTCTGGGTCCCCTAAAAATGTAATGTGTTCTGATGGTGGTTCTTTAAAGCATGAAGACCCACTGTGCTGCACATTTTAGTGTGTTCCTGCTTGAACACTCCCACCTCAGCCCAGGGAAGCCTTATGAATGTGCTGATTAGTTGGATCAGGTGTGTTGGGCGTGGGGAAGCACTACAATGTGCAGAGCAGAGGGAGTGCCAGGACCAGGGCTTAAACTATTTTTTTATGAAGTATGCATGTAACAAATGAAAGATTTTCCTCAGGCCAAATCTTCAAGCCAAGGCTGTTAGGGTATCTCTGTTTTTAAAAGTGTAGCTGACACTCCTGTTGTTTATTTTTTTACACTTGAGACAACAGGAGATATGTTACAATTAAAGGAGCATATGACATGAAACAGACAATCTGTGTCAAGTTTCTTTCTCTCTCTCTCTCTCGCTCTCTCTCTCTCTCCTCTATCTCCCCCTAAAGACTGCATGACCCATTTAATGCCGGCATGCGTTTTGTGAGTCCTCAAGAGTAGAGAAGAGAAGAGCTTCCATTTGAGAAAAGCTTCCATATCACATAAAGACAATGGGCAATATTAACCTATTGCCCATTAATCAAAGGACCAAAGCAGGGACTGGATATCACATCACTGACTGTGAGGGTGCCCTGCTATTACTGGCCTCATAGCATGCAGAGCTCAATCTGAAAGACCAGTCAGGCAGAGTGGTGCTCAGTTCTGCACAATGGTCCAGAACAAGCTCTTAGAAGAGAGACAGTTGCACAGAAACAGCAGAAATTTTTACCTCCCACAAATCACATGTTACTCAGCTGCAGCTTAAACTGGCAGTCTTACTCGTGCATGGTGTGAGGACAGAGGACATGTGATTATTTTCAAGCGTGTTACTGTACTCAGAAGTATGGTCATTACTGGGAGAAAAAGTGATGCATTGAATTTGCTTGTGCATAATGTCTGCATGATTACAATATGTTACATTAGCACATTTATTGCCAAAATTAAACGAAAAGATGAAATGATGTCAATATTATATATTTTATTCATCAAATCAATTGAAAACACATTACTATCAGTTTTACCTGGCTATGATTCTTTGCATGTCTCTCTGTCTCTCTCTGTCTCTCTCTGTCTCGCTTGCTCTTCCTCTTCTCTCGCATTATTCACACACAGTTGTGCACTCATACACACCCAGGTTGTACTGACAGCTGTTCATGGCTGGCAGTGTCAGTCCAATGAAACACAATGGACTATTTTCTCCTGAGGAGTCCCAGAGCCTTGCTTTAATAAAGACTCACAGCTGAGGCGTGTCATCTCTTTTAGAGTGGATTGCACATCATCAAAGCAGTGAGATGTGAAGAATAGTAATAAATTGGCATTGCTAAGATCATTGTGACTCGCAGATGGAGTTCTTGTGAGTGTATGTCTGAGGAATTCAGAGCAGCAGTAGTAATTTGGCATCTGCACAATCATATACATTCACTTGGCTCTCGTACATCCACACATACTGCTCAGACTGCTTTGCGGGTCAGGAGAGGCTTCAGTCTGTGCAAAAAATGTTAGCAGTCACAACTGTTCATTTTTACTCAGTTTCAAATAAAAACATTAAAACCAAACATACCTAGGCTTGATATCAGATCAAAAAATATTTTTTTAATTTTTACATTCTGGGAAAACTTTCTTTTCTCCTGAAGAGTTTCGGACAAATTTTGATACAACCACACCAGTAATATTTATACACAGTCAGAAGTATGCCAATTTTTTTTACAAATGTGTACACACAAACACAGACTGGCATGTAATGAAAACAGGAAAATCCTCTGTAATTGAAAAAAAAAACTGTAATAAGCAGAAATATTTGATCAGGAGAGGGAGAGGGAGAAGGAGAGGGAGAGAGAGAGAGAGAGAGAGAGAGAGAGAGCGAAAGATAGAGAGAGAGG
>JBBPCX010000018.1:8339714-8350541 GCA_037974365.1 Hydrocynus forskahlii | reverse complement strand
GAGAGAGAGAGAGAGAGAGAGAGAGAGAGAGAGAGAGAGAGAGAGAGAGAGAGAGAGAGAGAGAGAGAGAGAGTGATGGTGAAACAGAAGACCTAGAAGGGGAGAGTGAGGCAGGAGAGAGAGAGAGAAAGAGAAACAGAAGACAGAAGGAGAGAATAAGCGAGAAGACAGAGAAAGAGAGAGGGAGAGGAGAGAGAAAGAAAATAAAGGAGGTAGCAAAATGGAAAATAGAGGGGGTAGAGAAGGGGAGCGAGAGTGAGAGAGAGAGAGAGAGAGAGAGAGAGAGAGAGAGATTTTCAGTCTCCTGAGCTCAGGACTGTATACTTTTCTTGTCTCTAAAATAATGAAAGATTGCAAGCAGAGGCGAGTCATAGTTTAGTATTCACAACAGACTGACCTGCTCTGTCGGAGAGTGCTCAGTATAGAACATTATGGCGGTGCATGCTGTAATTAAATAATCAGTGAAAGGCTGAGCAAAGAACAAAACAATAATTTCCCACCAGTTCAGACGTTCAAATTAGCACTCTAATGTTAATGCTGGAATAATGGACATTGTATATTCTGGAGTCTCACTAGACACTATTTTTGTGTCAGTTATACATATACGCAAAAATATCTGTGTACATATATGCAAAAATACATGAGCTCTAAATGACCTTTGTGCAACAACAAGCATAAAAACAGTTCTATTACCTTGTGTCCTCAGTTTACCATGGATGCACGTTTTTATTTAGAAGTATTTTATCAATAAACACTAGTAATTTTAACAGTAGCTTCAGTTACCTGTGTTTCTCTGCCCGTGTTTTAGAATCTGTCAAAGCAGTTTTTCTGTCACATAGAGGAGGTTTTTCTTCATTCGTTCATTCATTCATTCATTCATTCATTCGTCTGTCTGTCCACCCATTTATTTTTTTATTTATTTATTTAGTCAGTGAATCAGTTAGTCACATAATTTATTGACAACATTCCTTCATGTAGAAGCATGCAGTTTGAAAAAGGAGAACTTAAAAAAAGTTTCTACTATGAGTCTTAAGAAGCCAGGGCTGAGTGAGAATATTCTGAAGATTAAAAAACAGTTTAGTCACACGACATGCCATACAGAGACAGTTACATGTAGAAAGTAATGTGTTCCAGATTAGACTGAAACAGAGCAATGCATAAGTGTTTTATATGCTCATGGTGGCTGGCTTCCATCACTCACCATCAAAAACGCTAGAGAACTCTTCTTGACCGTCCACAACTTTAATTGTAGCATTCTGCAGTACTGTACTGTGCTAATGGAAGACTGTACTTTGAATAAAACTTTCATATACCAACACCCCACAGAGTGGGGCTCTCATCCAAACCTGAAACACCTCATTAACGAGGTCAGGCAAATGTTATCATTACCTCCAAATGACCCATTTTATTCACAGTAGTAAGTTATCATAGAGTCTACAAAACTGTATTTCAGTTCTGACACTTCATTAGAAATCTCTACCATTTAGGTGTCATTTATAGCACAATGTTTTAGTTACCCTAAAACATCTGTCAGTGAAAAAGGCTCACCACAGGATCAGCTATGAGGCTTAAGTCAGTAATTATAGGTAAAGGTGCAAAAACAAGGTGCACCTAAAGTAAATGTGGTTAAATAGCCAGTGACTGTAGGTCCAAGGTAGGTGTATCTAATAAACTGGCAACTGAGTGTACATCCCTATACTCTTTATCTGAGCCGGCGGTACTTCCATACAAAATGCTGTCATTTGGGTGGTTCCATCAAGTGTACGTTATTAGTCATTTACTGAGGGACCGTAATTCTTTTACATTCCACTGCAGTTAAAACTTTTTAGAATATATTTAGGCTGCATTGACACCATACTGTCTTTGACCCCAATATTTATATTTTATTTTTCTATTTAAAAAGCTGTGTGTTGACAACATACAAATATCCATCTTTCCCCAGAGAGAGCAGGTGTTCCAAACCATTGAAACTTGTTTAAGACCATAAGATAAGATAAGATAAGAAGAACTTCATTTATCCCGAGGGAAATTATTTTGTCCTATACATGCTCAATGCAACAAGAGGAACAGGAGTAGATAAAGATATACAGTAGAAGTTAAAAAAGAACAGAACAGTAGAATAGTGCAAATATAATATCAGATAAACTAACAAGTAACAATATTAGTGCATTAGTCAGTTTTAAACCTGAACCTGTGATTTTAGTTTGTTTTATTTCATTCATTTGACAAGAAAACACTGCAGTTTGTGCTTCTTAAGATCTTTATGTTTTAGTATTTTAGTATTCATCATCCACAGTAAGTAATTGGAGGGTAAATGACAGAAGGCACAAAGTGAGGCTTCATTCTGTTGTGGAAAAAAAAGTTTGTTAAAGGAAACAACATATCTATCTATCTGTCTATCTATACACACACGCACACAAGGCACATTCATAAATGCACAAATATAGTGTCACAGCAGCTACCTTTTAAATTGAAAAATGAAATTCATGAGGAATCAACCGATAGCAACGATTATTTGAAAGATTATTTGAAAAAAAAAAAAACGTTAGAAGGGATTTTCTTTTGCCAGCATATACTTACATTTTTTTATGAACATACAATCTGTATATGAATAATAGAAGCAGTATTTGCCGTAATAGGGTCTACTGTAAGCAACTGTCTGAAGTTTGGTCTGTGAAGTCACATGCACAACAAACACAAGCACATATCCCTTGTTAACGAAGCCCCTGGGTGCTCATGTCCATAGTACTGAAATGTGGATTCTAACAGAATATCTAATGCCAAAAGCTGTGTGGTGAAAGAGACAACCAGCTGGTTTAGTGGGATTCAGAAATGAAATTCAACTGCATAAATGTTTAGATGTTTGTTGAGTAGCTTTGCCTCCATCTAGTACGCTGAATGAATGTGGGATGAGTCGCCAGGGCAGTTTGCAGAAATCTGTAACTCAGTTAAGCACTCAAAATTGCTTCAAAAAGTGATAATTGCATTTCAGAATCATACCAAAATACATTTTGTGAAACCCCCTTTGTTTTACATCTTGTTTTGTGGATCTAGGTCCACTGGTTATATGGATTTCAGCCTCACCTCACCAGTAATAAAACACAAGGATAAAAGCAAAAGTTTCATAACCAGAATCCTTCATTTCATCATGTTGGTGTATTTGCTCAAGATTCAGAGTTACTTTTTCTGAAACACGTTGGAGGTGACAGAGAACGATTTTTCACAGCGCTTGTCATGACTTCTCGCATCTCCTCAGCACTCCCTCCGTGACTGTAGGACTGTGTGCTTGTGTGTGTGTGTGTGTGTGTGTGTGTGTGTGTGTGTGTGTGTGTGTGTGTGTGAAAGGGCTCGGTTATTCATGCACACTTTGAAATGTTGGACTTGCCTTCATGTAAACCTTCTTAAACTTTGACTTGGCTGTACAAAATGTCCCCAAACTCAAAACATCAAGAGTTTAGTTCATTATTGTACATAAAATGCAACTTTGAGAAGAAGGGCATACACAAAAAGGGTGATTTACGTCACTGGAATCATTAGAGTCTCAGAGTAGCTCCATATATAGTAACCTGGGAATAATGTACAAATGTGAGCTGCTTTCAGTTCCATATGTTTTCTTTAACTTTAATTTTGTCTCGCAAAGGACACAATAAGGCAGACTATTATGATCCAGGACATGATAAACCACAATGCATAATTAGACCAATTTCCCTAATCTTAATTAAGCATGTCACTATTTCTTTAAAGTTAGAAAAAAAGACAGTTATGTAGGGTGACTTGGACCTAATTATCTGAAGCTCCTGCATTCAATTAAGGAGTAGAGATTACATTAGGGTCACTGCTGGTTAAGACCCATCAGTGCAGTGACAGCGGCCATGCTTTAAAATGGCAGCAGCTGAAAAAAAAAGCCCTGCAGGCACCCACCAGACGAACCAGGCAGTGATGATGTACTCATACTAATAGGATACACTTTTCTGAAGGTGCCTGAGGAAATACAAGAGAGCTGTTGACTCAGTTCACCATTGAAATGCATCAGCTTTAGAGATTTGGAAGAAATGGCATGAATAATCAACAGAAATTGACAAAACCATGATGGAAAATGTAAGGGGTGGCTTTTCTTTCCACAAAACATGACAATGCACAGTAATGACTCATCAAACTCGATTCATAGTAAAATCCCCTCTCAGGTGAAAAGAAGTACATTGGTCTGTCTGTCTGTCTGTCTATCCATACCTCTCAACAAAAGAAAGTTCTTGAAGGTCTCTGTAGTACAGGAGGATGATTTCATACTGAACAAAAACAACTTAAAAAACACTCGAATGCTTATATTATTATAGGTTCATTACTTGGTAAAGTGGTTCTTCTTTATGATGGAGAAAATGGATATGGTTCTCTAAAAATGGTTCTACAAAAAGTATCCTAAATAGAATCTGAATCTGTCTATGTTGTGTGAGCCAGAGAAGATTTCCAGCCTACATAAGTTACAATATATGTATCAAAATAAATATAAATCAAAATAAATATCTGTGGTCATTAACCATACCATCATGACAAAACTGAAATATGTTGTTGCGGTTGTAGCATGAACCTGTGCTTAAATACTCAAAGTGTTTTGAATTCATATGGAAAGGTATGAACCTCCCTTTTTCTTCATCGGATACTTCAGTTGTATTGCTGAAATGTGATGGCTCTTACTTTGGCCTGGCTTGCTGTCACCTTGAGTTGTTTACATGCCTCAAAATAGTGCTATATTTCGGGCACTGTGAGGACATGTGAATAATAATGGTGTGAAAACTGTGACTTATACACAACTGAGTAATCGAAAAGCACTCATGACGAGAACTTTTTATAGTCCAAAAACAGTTTTTTCTTGATCATTGTCAGAGTGTTGTTAGATTTTATAAATTACGTTGCTGGAGCAGTATGAGATGACCAAAAGCTGTAATCTCTTCATCCAGGTCACATTTTACCACGCATTAGGTGTGTTCGAAGGTGTGCCCTGCTCTTGATTTCAAGTTTAGAATTTTGCACTATTGACCGAATTTCTCATTTCTGTGAGCTATGAAAAATGAATGATTAAACCCATGTTTTATTTATATTGATATATATCTATCTATATCTATATCTATGTCTATATCTATATCTATATCTATATTTACGTTTATAGTTTATTGCGTTAATGTGTCACATTCTCTCATCCCAAGACTTCCTTCATTCTTTCTGTCTGTGTCTTACACTGCAGATGTGTCAGTGAGCCTGCTGTCATTGGTGGTGACCGCCTGTGGACTGGCCTTGTTTGGTGTCTCTCTCTTTGTCTCCTGGAAGCTATGCTGGATTCCATGGCGCGAGCGAGGCCTCTCTCCTGGCACCAAAGAGAGTCAGCCAGACCCGCATCCTCACCCTCCCCCGCCTCCTCCACCCCTTCAGCCTCAGCCCATTTACACAGAAGTGGATGCCACCCTCGACCGCCGGAACCATCCGCGAGGCTCGGTGGTTAAGGAGACAATGGTGCCTCCCACCCCGGTCTCTCCACCAGCGGCCAGTTCTCCTCCGCCCGTCCCAGTGCCTGAAGCAGCCCTGAAGATCAGCCACACTTCACCTGACATCCCCCTAGAGGCGGAGTCAAAGGCCCGGGAGAATGGTGTCTATGGCAACAGCCGCATACAGAGGCAAATCACTGATCCATCCTCCACCTGTGTTAGGTCAGTGAGGTTAGACACTGCAGGGGAGCCGGTGAAGTGCAGTGTAGTGAAGCATTAGTGAATACAGAGATAGAGATGTAAGGTGTGTTTCTTAGATGAAGTTGGACAACTGAAAGTGACCGACAGCTGGCAGAACATGTAGTCTGTCTCCAGAATGGTCCATTGATTAGAGAGGGAACAAATGTGATAATGCAATAAGACTTCATTAAAAAAAAAAAAAACTATACATGTAACCAAACGGGACAAAGGAGGTCTTATCATGTGAAAGGGCACTCAGATTTAAGCAAACTTCAGAAGAAGAAGAAAAAGAAGATGACAAGATATATCATATTTATGACCATAACTCTTTTAAATGGACACTGCAAGACCAGAAAGGAAGAAAGGGAAGAAGAGAGAGAAAGAGTGAGAGAGAGAGACAGAGACAGAGACAGAGAGAAAGAACGAGAGAGAGAAGGATACATGTTCTTATGTTCTTAACTACTGTAAGTTAAAGAAACTGGGTGCTTTCTGTTTGTATTATGAAACATTCATACAATGCAAAGGGCAGGTGATAAAAAATTGAAATACAAAATGACAATACAAGGTCTTTTTTCTGACAGCCTCAATATTTTTGGGCATATTTTAAGCTTGTTCAAGCACACTCATGCCAGAAAGATCTATTCATCCGTTCATCTTTCTGTGCAGCCAATCTTCTTCCCAGTCTGTTTGATGTAGGGTTTGTTCTTTGGAAAAGTGCCTAGATTTGTTCTTAAATGACAGATAACTGGCAGAATGTTTCATGCTGTATGAAATGCACTCAAGCACGCCAACAAGATCGTCGGTTCTTCTTTACATACAGCCAGCTTACTATCCAGTGTATGATCATTCTCCCACAGGTTGTCTAGTAGAAGGTCATTAAGCCTTTTCCTTTGTGTCCTTTTCGTTTCCAGGCAAAGCTCTATCCGGCGTCAGATGAACCAGTCCAATCCTGACTTTATGGTAGCGCAGTTCCAGAGGCAAGACTCTCTGACGGGAATGAGTCTTGGCAGACTTAAACCAGAGCTGTACAAGCAGCGCTCTCTGGATGGGGAGGAGAACCGAGGCGGGCGAAGTGGCATGTGCGGTCGTCTCCATTTCATCCTCAAATATGACTGCGATCTGGAGCAGCTCATCGTCAAAATCCATCGAGCACAAGACCTTCCAGCCAAGGACTTTTCCGGCACCTCAGACCCCTATGTTAAAATCTATCTCCTGCCCGACCGCAAGACCAAGCACCAGACCAAGGTGCACCGTAAGACTCTGAACCCCGTGTTTGATGAGGTCTTCCTCTTCCCTGTGGCGTACGCTGAACTTCCCACACGAAAGCTCCACTTCACTGTTTATGATTTTGATCGTTTTTCACGTCATGACATCATTGGACAAGTGGTAGTGGACAACTTCCTGGACCTGGTAGACTTTCCCCGGGAGACCAAACTGTCCAGGGACATTCAATATGTGTCCTCGGTGAGTAGTCCTGTTCTTACAATCTACTTGCCAATTCTCATCAAATTTTTTCAACTTTTAGTGAGAGAATAAGTAAACCATAAAAAATAAAATCCACACTTTTAAAGATAAAGGTTCCTGAACACACAGCTCTGGGGAATAATAATAATAATAAATACTTGAAAGAACTTTATAAGCAAGTCATTTTTTATTTCTTAATCATTACTCATTTGGAAAATTGTTTTTTTTTTAAAGCCACCCACCGAAAGGCTCTTTGGAGAACCAAAAGCAGTTCTCCAATTGCAACCCTTTCTGAAACTTTTAAGAGTGGATGGCCAGTGTATGATTAACTAAAATAGCACTTTGCAGCATCATCAGAATTATTGCTGCTTGATTTCCCCATATAACTCACCCCATAATAACCACACCACTCGGCAAATGTAAGTGTGCAGACAATGGGACCGCTGGAAAGCAAACACGAAGTGGAAAATCAGTATGAAATGATGGTGCCTAAAGGAACTTGGAGTACTGGAATTTCCCTTCTTTTAAAATTCAGCTCATGCTTGCATAGCCCATTGAATGCTAAGTGCTAGTCTGGGTAAAGTGAATGGTGCAGCACTATGAACTAAAACAGTGCTCAAAATGTCTCATTTCTTCACTCTATTTTCCCATTCAGAGTCTATATAGCGATGGGCACAAAAGACCAGTAAATGAGTAAATGAGTAAGTGACTTTTAGCAGAGATGTAGGGATTGATTAAATCCATTCTTCCAGTGATTTCAACTTCAAAAAATATTTTTACAATCGAGCATAGTTCAATGTGTCAGGGAATCAATGAATTTGATTGTTCTAAATCAATTTTACTGAATGTCAGCAGCAAGAAACAACAAATTTTTGTGGCATGAGTTGGTGATGGGATTGTCTGGTGGTTAGGCATTGCTTATGGACCGAATACACTGCAAATTTCCCAGTGCTGAATGAGCGCCTCACTCTCATTTATTATCTCTACACTGAATTTACACTTTATGAAGTGCTGGTATTTTACACCGCTTGAAATTGTAACACTGTCAGCGTTGTTCTTACACCACTCAGCTACTGCATATAGCACCAAAAAGGTTTCGCACTGGAGTTAATTGTGAGGTAAGTAAAGAGTGTGGTAAATAAACTTAAAATACTACTAGATTTTATTAACATGCTGGTTATGAAACACCTCCAGAGTTAACACTACTCATTTTATCATTCTGAAAAATCTACACTATAATATACTGTTAAAGAATTTCAAATATCTTAAAATATAAATGTCCTTAAATTATCTTTGTAATGAATTTTTGTTTAGCTAGCAAATGTGTAGTGCTCTGTATGATACAGTCTGTAAAACAGCCGGTCAGTTTATTACCTCCATTCTGTTATAAACACACGGAAAGGTATTTTTTCTTTGAACCTCCTTTAATTTTAGAGGCTTGCTCTCAAGCCCACTTTCACAGGGGTAATGGTTTTTACCATCTCACTGGTACTTGTGGCTGTTGATTAAATATGAACTAAGTTTATTAGTCTGTTCTGTGATAACCAGTCTTTCTTATTTTATTTTATTTTATTTTCCTCTGTCTCCTTCATCCTGTCAATTCGTTTTCTTATTTTTCTCAGTTTTGAATTAAATGCTTTCTTTTTTTTTGTAATTAATTTTCTTTTTCTTGAAGCCTTTATATGTATCACCTCAATTTCTCATCCACCCTTATCAGGCTCTCTCTCTTTCTCTCTCTCTCTCCCCATATCAGGAGTACTTCATGTGTGAGAGAGGGTCAGGGAATGTGCTGTATGTGAGTTGCTCTGTGAGGTAGATAAGAGAGCAAGTCTAGGTGGCGTGGTACTGCTTTGGAAAGGCCGTTTTTTTCTGGATGCTCTTCACTAGAGTTTTATAGGCTATTAGGCCTCCTTTGGCATAGAACTGACTATGGATTTCCATCATTTAATAGGTTTATTAGTATGTTTGAAAGCAATTTCTATTGTATAAAGTAAAACAAAAATATTAGAATATTTAATAAAGTATACACATGAAATAAAACTTTCTGAATTCAAAATCATTCATTCATTCATTCATTCATTCATTCATTCATTTTCTGTAACCTCTTAATCCTTACAAAGGTCGTGGGTAACCCTGGGGTCTAGAGTCACAAGGCAGGGACTCACTCTGGACTCACCGCATGGTGGAATTCAAAATCAGTAAAACTGAAATCACCTCTAGATTTTTTTGCTACTTCATGAAAATCACAACGCAATAAGAATTTTAATACAGATCAACAAAAAGTAAAGAAACCCCCACACACAAACAGTAACACACAACCCAGTAGATTTAGACTGTTGGATTAACTTCTGATGTTCATCCAGACTGAAGCCTGTTTGACTAGTGTTTGCCTTCCCCAGCTCCTGTAACATGCTTGCTATAATAGTAGGGCAGAAATGACAACCCATGATGCAAATTTAAAATAATATACCATTACAGTCAGCAAGCAAGGAGTTTGTATAGTACCAAATAAATAGTGAACTCCCAGTTGGCTTCGGACAGGCCTATGGCTTCAATCCCAAACAATGGAGGAGGCAATGCAGCTTCTGTCTCTGCATATCAGAGGGCAAATAAATATTCTTGCTTCACTTCAGCCCTCTTCAGGAAGTTTAAAGTTTAATCATGCGTGTAATATAAGCAAAACACAGAGCCGAAACCTGTAGGCAATCAATGCCACTACAGGCTATGATTATGATGATATATGCAGTTAGCATTTGTGATTTATCTGCTGCTGATGACCTTTATCTAATTAGCACCCGGAATACATTATTCATCAGGTGACTCAATTAAAGAGCGGAGACAAACAGCCAGAAGACCACAAACAAACCCTCCTAATGACACCTTAGCAAATCCATTGTCCACATCAGTCGATAGCATAGATCAAGATAAATGTACGATCGAATGTGGGATTTTAATTACGCCTCTGCAGCCTTTTGAGAAGATAGCACAGTCCTCACAATTGAAATAAAATGGACCTCTAGAGTGGCAGTTATTTTCCTTTAACAAAGACTAAAAACATAAAGGTCACATTCTCTCAGTGGCATTCCTGCCGCCTGGGGTTTTGCTCAAATCACGTAATTCAGGTGATTATATCTGTAAATAATAATATATTACATCCACTTAACTTCTAGCTTCAAATATTCTAATGAACCAGAACAACAAGAGCAACAGCAATTAAGGGAGTGTAATTAATCTAATCAATGACATGTTACCTTACTATGATAGGTTCCGTGCATTCTGGAAGTCAGGTTAGGGAACCACTGTTTTAAAGAATTATAAACTTTAGGACTTCATTGGCCTGGGAATTTAAAGGGTTGATTTGTAATAGTTTATAGTGTAAATATATGATTGTAGTGGACTTGATTTGGTAAATTTGCAATAATTAGCAGGAAAAAAAAGTTTCCTCTGAAAGTTGCAAGGTCTTCTGTCATGTGGCCCTCTAGAAAAAAAATGACTAAAATCATTGAAACAGTATTTGGAACATTTTTCTTCTCACAAATTTGCAGAGGCGGACAAAGTACCTAACTTCTACTAGTCAAATGTTACTCCAATACAAGTGAAAGTCATACAGTCAAATTTCACTTAAGTCAAAGTACTGAAGTACTTG
>JBBPCX010000018.1:8304130-8334175 GCA_037974365.1 Hydrocynus forskahlii | reverse complement strand
CCCCTCACCAACATGGAGGATTTGCCTTGAATGATCTTAAATCTAAATGTTAAATATGAAAAATATATCTCACACTCTAAATGTGAAACTTCACAGTTAGGGCTTGGTGACATCTTTCCAACGAGCCCTTGTTTAACATAATAGCTCCCTGGCGATCCGGAGTTATTAGCCAAAAACCATTCACCTCGGACAAAAGTAATGGGACACCAGGGCGGGGTGAACGGTTTTTGGCTAACAACTCCGGATTATGGCAAACGAGGGGTCTTTGGAAAGAGTGTGAGATATAAATAAATAATTCCATGAAATGAACATTGTTTACGAGTTATGACTCACGAGTCACAACAAGTCAGAGTCAAGTCTCAAGTCGTTGAGGGCAAGTCTAAAGTCAAGTTTCAAGTCTTTCTTTGTGCGACTCGAGTTCCCATCTCTGATTCTCCCGCCACTGATTGACCGTGTTTGAGAAATGCTGGCGTTGCAGTGTAACAGCGTACAGACGTGACGTAACACTACTGGTGATTTCTGATAGGCTGTCATCTGCTAAAAACCAACCACGTTTTAGAAAAGTGAGATAATAACACCCACTTTCAGAACTGAAGGTAACGAGTAACGAGAACCTTGACAGAAATGTAGTGAAGTGAAAAGTACGGTTTTGTCTTTCAAATGTAGTGAAGTAAAAGTTTTCAGTTTCCAAAAAAAACGACTACTCAAGTGGAGTACAGATACTCAAAAACTACTTAAGTACAGTACTCAAGTAAATGTACTTCGTTACTGTCCACCTCTGCATATTTGAAACATATTTCCTCCAAATCTCCAGATTCCAAAAACAGATACCGGTTCAAAACTGTAATATGCCTGGGAAGGTGTGGACAGATTTGCATTAACTAGTGACAATGTACTATAACTCCTTTTACAAATACAGCTATGCTTATATGCATGGCTTTGCTGACGTTGGAAAGTGGGCTGATTGGTTTCAAGCTGTTCTTACTGCAATGAAATTGTACTCCATGTCAGAAGAAATTTCACTATTATGACTGTCAGGATTGACGTTAATGTTAGCGAATCGTTAAACATAATCTATGGTCTGTGACGCTCTGTCATAGCAATGTCAGCAGCACTCCCCTTAATTCCTGTTGCACAATAGTTGAGCAACAGCAGCAGCCTGAACTGTACAATAGCCTGGTCTTTTTGTATGTTTAATTCCTGACCGTTTAATTCCCCCCCCACCAAGTGGTAAAATGGGAACTTAAATGCCAATCGGTGCCCTCACTTTAAGCATATCAAAACAAATCGAAGCAGAATGCTGCCCTGAGATTGCAGGGCTGACGAGGACTCACAGACAACCAAACACCTATTTTTATCCACCTCAACATGCAGATTGTTTGAGGCTGAGAAAATATCGATATTTCCTAGAGCTCACTATCCTTAGGAGGACATCATTAGAGAGGTCCCTGTAGCCACAAGCCACAGAATGCTGTCACTGAGGTCCGGCTTTCAGCAGGTTTACTTGACAGTGAAGATTCGATGCAAAGCACCATAACACAATGCAAAAGGAGAGGAAAGAACTTAATCAGATGCACATGTCCAAATTTATTTCTACAAATTGTGTCTCTGGACCCAAGTATGACTTCAGAAGGGTACTGCTCCCAACATGACTGATCCAACTAATCAGCTTATTAATAAGCCTTTCCTGGGCTAAAATGCATGTGTTAGAACAGAAACACACTCAAATGAGCAAGGCAGGGGGTCTATAGAGCTATTTTGGTAATGAGGTATTTTATAAAGATTTAAAGAGCCTTAACATAATGTCTGGGTCTTATGATAATGTGGTTGTTCTTCAACCTATCAACAAGTTTTCACTACTCACTTCTCTTCTCATTTACAAATAGATTTTTGAACAACTATCAATTGAAAGGTTCTTTAAGCAACCAAACATGGTCCTTATGTGGTTTCACACAAAGAACTCTGCCTGGTAGTCTGATTTTTGAGATGGTATATTAGCAACCATTGCATGTAGCACTCACCCTTTCGCAGTTGTTTTGCACTTTTTAAACCTTGAAACAGGCTTCTTCCTGTGCAGTACTGATCTTAGCGCACCACCAGTGTGACCTTTTCTTCTCACGAGTAGTGGAAGAAGTGTCATTTCCTGCTGAGCGTGACCTCAGATGAACAGCGGGGTACAGGTTTCTAATCTCACCCCATTTTTCCAGCCATTACCTCCCTGGATCTGCCTTCACCCCAGGGTGTGGGAAATGATTGGTAAATGTCAGAAGAGAACAGGCAGTCTGACTTTGACAGGCAAGCAAGGATACAAAGAATACCCTCTTGTCCCCTGAGGCTCCAAGTAGTTTCACAACAGCATTTAAATGTGCTTTTTCCGAACCTTTTGGGTTCTTCTCTCTTCCCTCTCCCTATTTGTATATTTGTACCTCTCTCTCTCTTTTGTGATCTTATTTTGTCTGGGAATGAGTTTTCCAAGAATGCCTGTGATCATCTTCCATTTAAGACAATTTCAACAATCCTTTTTGTTAAACTGATCCATTTCAGAATTTGTTCTTTTGTAGCAGCTAATGTGCAGCTGCAGAACTGAGATTTGTATGGTGTGATTGGTGGAAAATGCATTGCTGTTTTTTAGTCTGCCTAGTTTTGATTTGAAACATTCATTAGTATAGTATTTCAAGCTGGAACCTCAGTGTTAGGTAAGAAGTCTTAACTCTGACCTAATTCATTATATTTAGTGGAATGTTTCTCAGTGTTCTGTGTATTTTGTCCAAACTAGCCACAGCTGCTCTGAAAGAATGCATTCGTCGGTGGAACATGGAGAGATATCTTCTAAGCCTTTGCTCAAAAGAAAGAAATAACAGTACTTTCTTGTGGTCATGATTGGTCTTATGGCCTGCTAACCTCTACCATAATCATTCAAACTTTATGTTCTTGTAGCTAAATGAGCAGGGACTCACAAGTTCTTAATTAAACTCTGCATATCAAAGCTTTCATTGTGAAAAGCGAATGAACAGGTGCAAGAAAAATAACTTGCCGGGCTTCACACTCTTGGTATTTTAAGAGCAAGTGCTAATGCGACTGTTAATTTTAAAAATGGAAAGTGACGCTTGTGGGGAAGAAAGGTGCAGGAATCCAACCTGAAATGCTTGAGGCTTTAGTTTGTCTGATTTCAGGGAAAGGATCTGTTTATGATTACATGCATATTTCTTGTACAATAATAAAGGTTTAACTTGGATGTCTTTATAGTTACTGTGCATTGAACAGCATTATTTAAACAAAAGAAAAAATGGTTAAGAGTTTTTTATCTTTCTTTAGGACAATGTGGATCTGGGGGACTTGATGTTTTCTCTCTGTTACCTGCCCACTGCCGGTCGACTGACCATTACAGTGATAAAAGCACGCAACCTGAAAGCCATGGACATCACTGGAGCTTCAGGTAAGCATGCAGTTAGGAGACATTTTGTGGAAAATAGGCAGATAAACATAAATGTGTAGTTTTTTATGACAGTACAAAGACAGTGCACTCAAAATGGGCTGTTTTTGCAGCTAAATTTGCATATTTATGGACTATCCTGGGAAGTAAATGGAATGTTATGAAACTTTAACATCAAATCACTTTTATTTACCCAAATGAACAAGGAAAGAGGCTTCTGTGATATGGACTCATTAAAAAAGAGTCTGTGTGCATTCATACAAGCCAGTGAAAAGGCAGTATTTAGTTTTATTACTTGGTTTGGTTTAATGAAGTTGGGCTCCTAACTTTGAAGAAATAATATATATTTACAGCCAAAACACTGCAGCAGGCAACAGTATTCCCAGCACAGATTGCTTTAAAAATCAGGCATTCTAGTGGAAACAGGTCCAGCTTCTCGTCAGGGGAGTTAAATTTTACAATAATTGGCATATATTTTTGGTGCATATTAGGGAAATGACTAGTACTTATGCAGTCTTGAGCAGTCTGTGTCTCAATATTGCAATGATTGGAATGGAACATTTCAACATTGTGTGTGGTTTTATTTCTTTTTGTAAAGGTGCTGTTACTCGTTCATTTACACATCATTTCACAGGAAATTTTTCGTTATAAAATGTTATTTCCTATTGCAAAGCTCTGTTAAAATCCATAATGCATGTTTTTATATTCCTGCCATGATGGTGATTGTGTTTCAGTTAGCTGGTTCATTACATAGTGTTGCATTAAAGCAGACATTTGCTTACTCTGAGCTTTACAATTGGCATAAGTGCATGTAACTGCTGTAATATCCACTCATGCTGTGATTGACATGAATGTGATTAAGCACGAATAATCAAGCATTAGCCGCTGGAAGGCAGCTAGATGGATTTGTGGTGCAGCATTTCAATGTAGGGTGCCCTCGGGTTGCTATTGGTCCACATCAGACCACATATGAACTGAATGCAAAAATTAAATACGCTGCCTTGCAAAAGTGTTCACCCCCACTTGGCATTCTCTCTATCTTATTCCCTTTCAACCTGGAATCTACAAGGAATTTTGGGAGGGGTTGTATGTTTTAGTTTACACAACACAGCGACCACTTTGCAGATGCAAATTAATGTTTTCTATTGTGAAACAAACAAGAAATAAGACAAAAAAAGAAAAGATGACCATGCATAACTATTCACCCCCTCCCAGAATCAATCCGTTCTACAGCCACCTTTTGCAGCAGTTGCAGCAACAAGTCTCTTCCTGTACATTTCCATAAACTTGGCACATCCAGAGACTGGTATTTTTGCCCACTCTTCATGGCAAAACTGCTCCAGCTCCTTCAAGTTGGATAGACGCTGCTTGTGTACAGCAATTTTTAAATCATCTCAGAGATTCTCAATTGGATTGACGTCTGGAGTTTGACTGGGCCATTCCAGGACATTTACCTGTTTCGCTTTAAACAATTGAGTGTTGCTCTAGCAGTGTGCCTAGGGTCAGTGTCCTTCTGGAAGGTGAACCTCCATCCCAGTCTCAAATCTCTGGAAGACTCAAAGATTTCCCTCAAGAATTTCTTGATATTTTGCACCATCCATCTTTCCTTCAGTTCTGACCAGTTTTCCTGTCCCTGTGGATGAAAAGCATCTCCACCGCATGATGCCCCTACGATGCTTCACTGTGGGGACGGTATTCTCAGCATGATAAGAGGTATTAGGTTTGTGCCAGACATAGTTTTGTCCTTGATGGCCAAAAAGTTCTATTTTAGTCTCGCCTGACCACAGCACCTTCTTCCACACTTTTGTGGAGTCTCCAATACACCTTCTGGCAATCTTCAAACAGTCTGCCTTATTTTCTTGGCCACTCTTCCATGAAGCCCAGCTCTGTGCTGTGTGGCGCTTATAGTGGGCCTATGGACAGATACTCCCATCTCTGCAGTAGAGCCGCCCAGCTCCTTCAGGCTTATAGAGACCCCACACACCCCAAACACGGACTGGTCACATTTCTGCCCTCGGGACAAAGGTTCAGAAGTGTGAAATCTAGAACCTCCCGACTAAACAACTCCTTCTTCCCCACTGCCATCAGACTCGTTAACAGCTGACCTACCTCATACTGTAATTTTGCACATTAAGCTCATTTTTGCACATTAAGCTCATTTTTGCACATTAAGCTCATTTTGCACATTAAGCTCCTTTGCATATCCCCTTCCTCTGCCTCATACTGTGATTTTTGCTCCTTTGCACATTTCCTTCATTTTGCAAATGCAGTTAATATTTATCTAATATTTATCTGCACATCACACTTAAGTCTTCACTAACTTATTTTTTATATAAAAACTCTTAACCTAACCTTGACATTTGTGTGTGGACAGCAAAGAAAGAATTTCACTGCACAGAGAAATGTAATTTCTACCATACATATGACAAACGTTTTGAATCTTTTAATCTTGAATCTTTGGCCTCTTGGTTGCTGCTCTGATTAATGCCCTCCTTTTCCGTTCTGTGAGTTTTGGTGGATGACCCTCTCTTGGCAGGTGTGCTATGGTGCCATAACCTTTCCATTTTCTAATCATGGATTTAATGGTGATCTTTGGGATGTTCAGGGTTTGCGATATATTTTATAACCCAACCCTGATCCGACCTGTGTGGAGAGTTCCTCGGTCTTCATGCTGTCACTTGCTTGATAGTAGCCCTTAGTGGTATTGCACTGGTGTTGACTCTGGGGGCTATCAGAACAAGTGTATATATACACTGAGATCATTTGACACTTAGATTGCTCACAGGTGGGTCTTATTTAACTAATGAAGTGGCTTTTGAAGGTAATGGTTGGGGCTTCAAAGCAAAGGAGGTGAAAACATATGCACACAGCACTTTTCAGTTTAACATTATTTAGATTTATTTAAAACATTTTTTTTCCCTTTTAACTTCATTAATCTGTAATTTGTTTTCTAGGTCCATTTAAATTCCAGGTTGTAATGCAACAAAATAGAGAGAATGCCAAGGGGGGTGAATACTTTTGCAAGGCACAGTATATAAATAAAAATACAATACAGAAAATGAATACAATAATTAACGGTATACAGTGAAGTACTGCAAATAAACAGATTACTGGTAAATTGCTTTCAATTGCTTTAAATAATTTTACCCTTTTTGTTATTTATAATATAATATAAACCCTTTTTTCCTTTCTTTTTAATAAATGTATAAAGACCAAAACATCTAGATCCATATAATTTAATACTCCATTTGATTTTAAGCATGTAATGCATGTAGTAACATTTAAGAACAATTTATTTGTCAAATGTGAAGAGAAGATTGATTGTGTATAAAAATGAGAGCAATTATTTTCTTGACTTGTTTTTCAGACCCATATGTAAAGGTTTCTTTAATGTGCGAAGGCCGAAGATTAAAGAAGAGGAAAACCTCCACCAAAAGGAACACCCTCAACCCTGTTTATAATGAGGCCATAGTGTTTGATGTGCCACCAGAGAATATTGATCAAATTAGTCTTTTGATAGCCGTAATGGACTACGATCGGTGAGCCACACCCCCTGTCATTCTCAATACCATGTTTTCTTATTAGTATCATTGCATTATGCAGAATGGTTGCCCTATTGCTTTTTCTCTTAGCCTGAAAGTTCCTTACTTATCCATTCCTTATTTTTTCATCAAGAAAAAAATGATATATTTCTTTATATCTGCTGAACATGTGTGTGTAAAGTAAAGAGTGGCTTCTTTCACAGTGTAGGTCACAACGAGGTTATAGGTGTGACTCGGGTGGGTAACGATGCAGAGGGTCTGGGCAGAGATCACTGGAATGAGATGCTTACATACCCTCGTAAACCCATTGCTCGCTGGCACCCACTTGTTGAGGTAGGAATGTGTTGAGAATGAACGTTCATGAAATCACTGTCTTGAAAAAAGCTAAATCTAGATCTACTACAGCCAACTGTAATGAATGGCTTGCGACATTTAATGACCTTTAAAATCTTTGAGTTTCTCTGTTGAAGGAGACAAAAGTATTGGGACGCCTGACCACAGCACCAACAGGGACTTTAATGACAATGCATTCAAACACAGACTTTAATCTGGTAGCGTCCACTCTCCTAGGAAGGCTTTCTATAAGATTTTGGAGTTTCTGTGGGAATTTGTTCCCATTTATTCTGTAGAGCATTAATAAGTTCAGCCACTGATGTTGGACGAGAAGGCCTGGGTCACAATTTCCATTCCAGTTCATCCCAAAGGTGTTGGATGGAGTTGAGGTCAGGGCTCTGTGTGGGCCAGTCAAGTTCTTCCGCCCCAAATTCATCCAACCAGGTTCACTGGGACACAGTCATGCTGGAATAGGAAAGGGTCTACGACAAACTGTGTCCACAAAGTAGAAAGCGAGATGTCCAAAGTGTCTTGGTATGCTGAAGCATTAAGATTAAGCCCTTCACTGGAAGGATGGAGCCCTGCACAAACCTTGAAAAACAGGTTGGTCCCAATACTTTTGTCCATTTACTGCATATACACTCATAAGGCATAGGTAACATGTCATAAATATTTACAAAAATGCATTACATTTATAGCCATGTTTATTATTCCTTATGAGTTAACATAATGCTCAACAAGTAGCATTCATAATACCACACAGTGCCGAAGAAACATACCTAACTCAGTACCCACGTCTTGTGAAGACACTGTGGCATGCTGTGAATGTGTTCCTAGTTTCTTATAGACATGATATTCATAGAAAGTGAATATCATGTCTATAAACTTTTCTGTATGAGTAGACTGTATGAGTCAAGGTGATTGTAGGACTGTCATTCCAATGCAAGTTTTTTTTTCATTTATTTATTTGTTTGTTTATTGGCTTATTCGAGTCTGATATCCTGGAGTTCATTATATTTGTTGAGACATTATCCAGCCAGGCACAATAAATAAATAACTAACCTCTCATTTTCTGAACAACAACATTTCCACAAATATCCTCTTTTTTTCTCTTCCTATTTTCATTCGCTTCACAGCTACTTGATTGAAAACAGTGTGCGCATTCCACTTCAGCGATACAGTCACTCCAATTACGAGCAAGATGTTTGAGAAATCATATTGTGGCTATTTGCCCACAAGGCTGTGGAAGGCTATTCATTAAAATAAGAATGTGTAAGCACACAGTTGACCTTTGCACTGAGCCGAGAATAACAGCTTGTTGTGTTAGTGAGGAGTGGGGAGTGTGTCTCTATTAAAATGAATAATGTAGTAACATGTGAAGCTTTAGGGACAAGTAAAAGAAAGGAGAGAGGGAGAGAGAGAGAGAGAGAGAGAGAGAGAGAGAGAGAGAGAGAGACAAACAAACATACACACAGACAGATAGAAAAAACAAGCAAAAAAACAGACAGAGAGAGTGAGAAATGAGATCTAAGAGAGAGAGAGAAAGAAAAGTGGTGGCAAAATGAAAAATACACGGGGGTCTGGAGAGTGGGAGAGAGGAATGGTGAAGGAGAAAAGAGAGATGAGAGACAGTGAGAAGGATGAAAGAGACGGAAGGGGAGACAAAGAGGGAGAACAAGAGAGAGATGGAGTGGGCAAGATGATGGGATAGAGAGTGAGGCACAGCAAAAGAGAGATAGATGGAGAGAGTGAGGGAGGAGAGGGGGACTGTTGACATAAATAAAGGAAAAGACAGAGAGAAAATAAAAAAGGTGAAAAAAGAAGGGAGAGCAGACTCCAGCACTGTTTGCGTCTCGGTTACTCATTGCTCATGTGCTTCCAAATCGTGGTCTGAACTGTAAAGGGAGCTCATTTATTATTTAGCAGTTTTCATCCCATGCCATTTGAGTCAAGGTTATAATGCCTCCACAGGCCCCATTTATCTCCCGCTAAACTCATATTCAAAATACCATCGGTTTGCACAGCAGCTCGTCCCTTCCCAGTCTGCTACTGAGGCAGTATTACCTCTGACGTGCACTTTTAGATTCACAAGAAAACAATTATTTTTTCTTGTAGCCAAAAAATAATAAACCAGAAGAGAAAAGAGACAGTTGTTTAGGAAAACAAAAACATCATGCTGACCCTGAGCACAAGAAAGACAAACCTTTTTGTTTCCTGTTCGTTTAAATAACGTAAGTGTCTGGAGCATTATATTATTAAGAAATCTATTCTGGGCTCTTATGTTGCACCGCAGGGAGAGAGAACAAATTGTTTCTCTCACAACAGATGGTTTTGCAGGCTGGGGTGATGAAAAGTGCATTGTGTGAATCAAGCACTGCTTTGGCTTTTCTAACCACAGAAGCAGTTAGGCTCTCTCAGCTCAGAAGCCATTTTTCAACCTCATACTTGAAAGACAGCTACGTTTATACGTCTTTGAATTCGCACCCATTGCTGAAATTCACTTTTGCACACACAGCTTGCATAATATAAACAATGGAACGGAATGCTTTGCCCAGTTGTCTGGTGTCGAACTGAAAGGTCCCCAGCAGTGGGCTATGGAATGGCTGGACTTAAGGAAGACCACCCAGTATCTTCAAGAGTTAGAGGAGTGTTGGAGTCATCCAGAACTAATAATCAGTAGCAGATCTCAGTCGCTTCTCTTGTGGCCGAATGCAGTCAAATCCTCGCTGTAATGTTCCCACATCTAGTGTAAAGCTCTCCCAGAAGAGTACAGGGTTTTAAGCAGCCAAGCAGAGATAGACTACTGATACTCCCTATTAATTATCTTTATTTCACAAGAAAATTTGGATGAAAAGGCGTCTACAAATATATAATGTACATCTCACATTCAATACTTGAGAGAGTGGGAGAGAGTAGACCATTAGAGCATTGGTTTACAATCCTGCTAGTGGAAGCCCTGCAGGTTTGAATGCTTTTCTTGCTCTGACAAACCCACAATACCCCAGGAAGGAGGGTTAATTACCTTAATTACCTTAATTTTTGGGAAAACAATAAAATGTACAGGGCGGGAGATCTCCAGGGCAAGGGTTGAGAACCACTTGTGCCCTGAAGAACCTTATTTAGACCCAGTCAATTTCATAGCTTGTAACTTTTTTCCCGTTTTCATGACTGGAGCAAAAGTAATGGTTCAAAATAACAATAACTTGGGATATAGTCCTGTTACATCATTATAATGTACATGAACAGCTGAGAACAGTTTTTTCCTTTTCCAGTGAAGGCCCCTTTTCAGAAACACGAGGTCACGTCCCAACAGCAATATGTGTGATTCAGTCAATGTGACTTTACCAGTATGTAGCATACTATTTTCTGGACTTTATTTTCTGGACTGCCTTGTTGCAATGTCTGCTGTACAAAACACAATATACATGGAATTAAATTAAATTAAATACTACATTCATGCGTCCATCTCTCACAATATACGTTGACACAATATAGACAGCATGTATTGAACCAAACTAAATTAAATTCAGTTGAATTAAATACCACGTGTCCACTTTTCCTTTTCCACTTTGATGTTTGGCTTTAATGGAGCTATTTCTGAAAGATTTAAAACCCAGTGGATTTAATCTTATTTGCAATTATTGATTTCTGATTTGTTCTCATCTCTCGCAGTACCAGGGGTCCAGTGGAGGAAGCCAGACAGGGTCCTGCAGCTCCCTCAAGACTCCTCCCTCTCCTTAGAAGATCATTCCTGCCTCAGTTTCAATATCTGAGTTAGATAAAGCTCCACCCTAACAGCCAGCAGGTCAGGCATGGAGCTGCTGACCTCCAGAGAAGTCTTTCTTTGAAGAAAAGGGCCAGGAACATCGTTTTCTTCAATCTGTGCCTCTGGAAGCCCTTCCTTGCATGGGAACATTGATTGTTTCAGCTGCATGTTGAGTGGTTACATTCTGTATGGTTAATTTAAGACAAAAATATGGTGATATGAAAAGAGTACAAGGGTTTCTTTTTTGAATGTTTCTCTTTTTTTAATGTCACACTGCTAATCCCAACGGAAAGGGTCCAAACAAGTAAGAAACATTTTGCTGAGCTGTTGCCTTCTTTGGGATAAAACAATCAAATAAGCACCAGTATTAAAGAAAAAACACATATTAATCAAAATCATTAATTTGATGTTGCAGTCAGGTTTTCCTTAATTCTTCAGAAGGGTAACACAGCTTGCGCTGTCGTAAACTGGTGACCTGTCCAGGGTGTTTCTTTGCATTTCACCCTATGACCACTAAGATAGGCTCAAACATAACCCTTGTTAAGGATAAACGGTTCAGATAATGGATGGATGGATGGTGACAGCTCAACATTAAACAGATCTGTTTAACGGAAGAAAACATTTTACAGTCTACACTTTGGGATTTACAATGTAGTAGCCAGGCCCAAATGTGACAGGCCCCGCCTCATCTCATGGATAACCACCAATCAGGGAGGGCGAAGGCCATAGCGTATGCCTCATTTTATTCCAAAGCAGCCTGGTCTGCCATTTTTTTGACCCCCAAGTCCAACAACCTGGTCACACACTTCAACAAACAGATCTGACTGCCTATCACTTTATTCCTTCTCTGAAAAAAATATTCAACTCAGCCAGGGTTCCACCATGGGCTCACTTTTGCACTGGAATTAGGAATTAGTGCTTTCAGAGAATGAGCATCTAAAAAAAGAAGTTGTAATACATGAAGAACGTTTGTATGGATGTCTGTAAGCTTTATTTGATTAAATGTCTCCTTTTTTTAAGGATAGTCTTGATTCCCGTGTCTGACTGGATATTGTAATGTATGTTATTGTGTCATCTGTAGATCTTGAGGTCTTATTATTACCTTACATCATTCCTTTTTATTTTCTTTACTCAAAAGTGCATGAGTGTGTTTCTTGGTGGGGTACAGTCTGAAGCTGTTTTGTCAAGAAAAAAAAAAACGTGTGAATTCCGTCCTGAAACTGTTGCTGCCATTTGCTGATGATTTACTTACAGACTTTGCAAGTAAAATGTAATTTCATGTTATTAAACATGTTTCTTAAAAAAATGTGATGTGAAGAAATTTCCTGCAAAACTCCATGGTCATAAGAGACACCTTCATCTGAATGAAATGCTATCAACATTTGGCTTTCGATATTTACACAGCCAGAATTAATAATCAAATTTCAACCTCCTCCTAAATCCTGAGGAGCTTAAGAAGCTTAAAACAATAATTGAAGCTAATCAGTTTCACAGTGAAGCTCCAAATGGTAAATGAGCATCATTAGCCAGCATGGGTAACAGTAGCTCATGCAGAAATATTTGGCTTTGGGTGTATATATTTAGACTGGGCTTTGGGGCTAAATTCATCAAATAGGATCAATGTGGTGTTTTTTTTTTATAGAATTATTTATTAATTTTTTGGAAAATCATAAAGCTTAAATACTTACTGATAGTTTTCCGGGTATGCTTTAGGCTAATCTACATTTCAGTCTCAGCGGATAATTACCATTGGAAATGATTTTCCTAGGCTTAGGCTTAATCTGGTTCTGAGAAACTGGCCCTTAATGCTAACTTTCAACCTCTGCTTACATGATGATGAATTCTGGAAACAAAGTAACCAGACAAATCGGTGCTTTCATATCATCCTATGACAGTTCATTGCTTAAGGGGGGATTGCTGCACAAGCCAGTCCTGAGATATCTTTGCATGAGTGGAGATAGGACTCAGAGACCGTGATGTCTACAACACAAATATGGCCATTTTATTTACTGTTCAAAACACCCAGTGAACATGTAATGCTGATTATGGTAAAATAGTGGTAAATCCAAAACTGCATGTACCTCAGATTGACTATCTATGAGAAGTGCTAGACAAACTAGTCTGATCCATGAAGGACCCATCTCACAACAGGTCTTAAAGGATCTGCTGCTAACGTCTTGGTGCCAGATACCACAGCACACATTCGAAGTGTGTTTTTGTGTAATCCATGTCCAACAGCTCAGTGCTGTTTTTGCACCACAAGAGGAGCCTACTCATTATTCGAGTGGTGATTTTAATCTCATGGCTGATTGGTGTATAATTACAACATAATTGTTTTCTGGTTACAGTTGTGGCTCATTAAGCTTCTTTAGAGTCAAGCCTTTCATCTCAGACTACTCTGAATGACTCTTTCTAGCTTATGATCAAACTATACAGATATTTGGAAAAATGGGTGACATTTCTTTTTAAGCCCTGGCGGACAGAAGTCAGGTGACATATTAATCACTTCAAGTGTTCTCAACTAATTGGCTTGGGCATCAGTTGATTAACCTGCTGTTCTTTTCAATCATACACTGGGCAAATAAAATAAACTGCAGATAAATGTTCCTGTTAATATTAGATAGAAAGTTGCTTCTAATAAATTAGGAACTTTGCGCACCTTATTCAATTAACCAAATGAATCCCATATTTAGTGATGTCTTTATCTGAAATTCACCAACAAAGACTTGTTTCAATAAAGACACTACATAAAAGATTTAATCCTCGCTGCAAAACTCAGAGAAAGTCTATCCTTTTGAGTCTGGCTCAGACAGATATCCCACTTATTCCCGAAAGCTCTTGGGTTACGATGATGAAATGCTTAGTGTGTGCACAGCTCTCACTGATGGCTGCACTAAACAGCTCAATGACAGAGACATATCAATCTGCTTTGTGTGGAGAGGTTGGCTCCGATATGCTTTTCATTCTAAACCGCCAGATGCAAGAGGCTATTATATGCCTACTGGCCACAAATGAGACATGAAGCGCTATCTTAATGCTGCTGAGTGCAGTACTGGAGAATTAGCTGGATCTCCATGCAGGGAGACAGCTCCGTCTGCAGAGACACTTATCCTGTGCCTTAGCTATCATATCTCTTCCCATGCATGCCGGCCGAGTTTTACTAGGCATTGATTGTAAGTGCTGATAAAACGGAGCCCAGGGAAATCAGAGAAGCTACAGAGCTCAGAGTAATACTGGGTAACGACCAAGAAACTCATATTTTCCCCATGCAATCCTGAAAGCCACATCAAATCACTGCATTATCAAATAAAGCCATACACACGACAGACAAAGTGAATTATAACACAATATCTGAGTTTGAACCAAAATGTACCAACTGGTTGGTCTTTTGTACCACTGGGTCTTATGAGTGTGGTACTCTCATTACCAGTTGGTCTAGATTCCTGTGCTACAAGAATGTGAAAATCAAACTCTGGGTTCCATATTTTACAGAGCACAGAAGTACCTGCACTGTCAGTCCATGTTTTAAATAAGCCATTACCTCTTTCTTCACTTCTCCACTGGTGAAAAGCAAATTGATTTTGATTTTTTAAAAATTAATAATACAATAGCATACCCCAAAACATGCACAAACAGCATCCTTGTTTTTTTTGTTTTTTGTTTTGCTGAGATTAGAAAAAGACACCTCTCACATATCAGAGACCCTGACTGAAATCTGAAACCCGGCTCTATCAGATACAGACTGCGGACCACCTGGGGGGCCTTAAGCCCAAGGGTCATCTCAAAGATCAGTACTGCTGGTCTCATGTTTGGCTTAGAAGAAGCAACAAACAAACAATAGTAAGAAAGAATGAAAAACTAACCACAACAACCAATGTGATGCATTGAATTTACCAGATTCATATAATTTCCACAGAAAACTGTGCCAACACATTACTGCTAATACAGTGTGAAAAGAAAGACAAATAACACTGATGTAATGTACTTCATTCAGTGTGCATTTCCATTCAGACCAGGTTATTATTAAAGGATTCCAGGATTTTTCAACCTACTCTGTATGCACCACATTTGTAGAGTGCAGCTGATTACTCTCACCTTCTCATGTTTTTGTATTTAGTAAAAAAAAAAAAAATACCCCAAAAAACATTAAACTCAAAAACTCAATAGAGGTAAACGGACCTCTGTTTTAAGTGCTAAGGCCAGTAAGCCTCTATTATATAGGGACTAATGAAATTAAAAACTGTTTTTGTTACACTGTGTTGTCTTTGTTATGCTCTGCAACAATATTATGGTTTATGTTAATCAGCTGTGGGCTGCAGATGCTGTACAGATTCACTTGCACACATTGAAATAATGGGTCACCTAATTCCTTGATAGTTCTTGCATACTTGTCTTCATATTCTGCAGCATATCCCCAGCTTAAAATATCACAGCTGACGCTAGTAAAACATTATTCATGCTTTGTTAAGAGCCAGAGTGTTGGCCCTTCAGGAGCGTCCGCTGACACATCGCTAGGGAAACAAGTATCTCCAGAATTACATCATTTCTGTCACTTTACAGTTGTGAAAGGCCAAGGGCAGGAGCATGAGGGTCTCGTTAGGGACTCATTAAGGGAAAAAGAGATGCGAGTCACACGTTAAGAGTCCAGAATAAAGAGCCACAGTGGCAGGAAACACTCACTGGAGCATTTATGTGTTTTCCCTCTCCAGGATTAAAAGGTGAGCTGAAATGAATGCTGTGTCAAGCAACACTTGATTGTTGGCGGAAGCACTCCAGCTACAGTGAGTCATAGAGCCTGTGCTGTTTTTTCATTGACGCGGGTCAAAGAAAAGCTTTCATGCCACGACTCTGTACTGTGCTGAACAACCACAGCTGACCACAAAATACACGGCTCATAATTAAACTTTGCAAATCAATATCAAGCATTTTCTAAGCTCCCAAAATGAGATGGCTTATTTGCAGAGGAGGCAGCTGCGCAGCATGCGTGCCCTTTCAGTAAGTGAGAGATTAAAGGGAAAATCCACTAAAGAGTGGATGGGGGTAGGATATGAAGGGGGGTATAATAAAATAAGGTTGCCTTAGGACAGCCCAGACGCTGAAATAAAATAATGACGTAAAAATTAGAATGAAGCATGCAGAATGTTATGTAAAAACGGAGCATTAGTTTTCATTCTGGCAGTCATATTATATGAAGCTCATGCTCATGGCTGGCTCCCTGAAATAAATGATGTCTTGAGCGCATTGATTTTGGATAAGGTTACTTATCAGTGGATGACATCTAAAATACCAAAAACATATTTATGTACTTATTTATTTATTGGTTCATTTATATATTCACATATGTATTTATTTGAAGTAATTTATAGGAAGTCTGAAACTTTTTTTTTCTTCTTCATGTTTTGGGAAATGACGCCAGAATGAAATCACTTGTAACATAAGTGGTATTTTATAAAGGCTGGTAGAAGATAAGCACAGCATGCAGGAAAACATTAAAGAAAGATAACGAACAAAAGGCTTCACTTAGGAGGTGTTTGTCAGTTATGTCTTCTACTAGATGAGCTGTTGTGCAAGCAGGAAACATTTAAATCGTAAAAAAACAAACACTGAGTAGCATCATATTGAAATATTGCAGTCACAGACAAATCTCATTCTGCCTGTTTTCTGTGGAATGTGAGCTACACACAAAGCTTTGCAGAGCAGCTGGTTGTCGACCTGGGCTTTTGACACAGTCCTGCTGAACCTACTGTACAGCTATTATCTTCCCCCAGGCCTCTTTCATAGTTATCATCTTTGATGTGTTTCAACATGCACTCGGCCTTTTGGTTGCTGGGGAACCTAAGTCTGGCAGACACAGTGGAGGGGGAGGGGAAGCTATGGAGACTTACTGGTTCTGAACCATATCGTATTGTACTGAGAAGTAGTTCTTCTATCACAGCAATTAGGACTTGTGTGTTAATATCAGTATAATTCTGCCTTAACAGCTTACACTCCAACTGCTACTGTAAAAACCCTTCTATTTATTATACAATGCAAATTCGCTGTCTTAATGTCTTGCTATTTACACAATCATCTCTATTCTGCATTTTTGCATTTCTGCACACCTAACAACTCCACTGCTAGAATACAGGATCTATCATAATATTGTATTCATTCAAATGTTGACTGTATCAGATGAGGTCTTGTCCTGTTCTTTTGTTGCCCTTGTGTTTTTCTTGCACTCTCTCACTTGCTCGCTTTGCACTCTGTGTATTTTGTCCTGTCTGCACTTATGTACTCTTATGGTGTTTCTGAATGTTGTCTTATTTCACAGTGTACTGTGTGTAAATGGATACAGCTGTGTAAATGTATCTTTACATATGATTGTTGTTTCTACTGTCGCGCTTGAGAGACACCAGTGACCGGAATCAAACTCCTTGTGCGTGCTCGCTTACATACCTGGCCAATAAACACAATTCTGATTCCGATTCTGATTCTGAAAATGACAACAAACTTGTTTGACTATACTAATATCGGATAACTAGAATAACTGTTCTTTCTTCCACTGTTGCCTCAAAACAAAATGCCATGTAAATGCAACCATAAAAGTGGAGCATTTTTTTAAATCAAAAGGTAAAAACAATTCAAGCTTCATTTCAAAAGAACATGCCTTCTGTAAAATCTGGCATCCCAGAATGTGCTAGACAGGAGTTGAACTAGACTGGACTGAACTCAGTTCAACCACTCCAATTGAATCTACCTGAAGCTAACCTCTGTTAAAGTGAATTATTAAACTGAACTGAAATAAATTCAGCTGACCTGTGCTGATGTCAGTTTGAGGCACTGTGCTGTTGTCATTTTCAATTCTGGCACTGCTGAGGTTATTCTTGTCCCTGTCAATGGTATACCTCATTATTCGACTAATTATGAGGCCTCACTGTAGTGCCGTTGACCTTCAGAACTATGAGCAAAGCTTTATCTGATCAAAATCACCGTTTCTAGTTGTGCTTAAAAATGTTATTTAAATTCCTCTTACCTGTTTTTGTCTTGCATCAAATGTTTTGGATTTTCCATGCCATGCTCCTTTAATGCTCTTTAAAACAGATAACCCTATGTGAGCTGCAGTGCTAGCATTGAAAAATGGTTTAATCTCATAACTTTACAATATGTGCTGCACAGAAGAAATGTGAGGCAGCAGTGGGGCTGTATACTGCACACACTGAGGGACTAGTGAATTATAATACAATGCAGATTAAAATATCTACAGCGACATAGCATATAAAATTGCTCAAAAAATGCAAATTGCCTCTTAATTTTCAGATGTGCACTAAATGTCAGGCTTGGTAGAGCTGAGAGTTGTCAGTGTAGCACTGAAACTAAATTCCAAATTTCCTGAATATAATGCTAAAGCATAGAGGAACGCCTCTGGTAGACTGTGAGATAAAACTTTTAAGATAAAGAATGTGGTCAGAGACGTACGAAGTAAATCGGGTATGGGGAATATTACTTAAACCAGTGGAAGTTAATGGATGTCACAGAGAGACTTGTGAATGATCAGGATGTCAAGTAGACAAAGCTGCATCCCTGAAAACATCCAGGGCCTGGAACACAATAGGTTTCCTGGTTAGGTCGAAGAGCATGACCAGGTATTCGTAGTGATCAGAGGTGGTGTTGAAAGCTGCCTTCCATTATCTCCTTTCATGGATACAAACCAAATGGTATGCATTTTGTGGATACAGCTTTGTTAACATTGATGCCCCCTAAAGCAGTTCAAAATAAGATAACATGAGAGGAAGTGTTTGTTGATAGTAATGTCTCTGAGCCCTGGAAATTGACACAAGGATGGAAGAAACCATCCTTCTTATTAACTTTATTTTATGTGATGTGGTGGTAAAGATGTGGTTATGGACTTGGAAACTCAGGTCCTGGGAAAAGAGGAGTCTGAGCTGACCTTTGGTACTTGTACCTCTAATTAGCAAAACTAGTGAGTAATGCTATGACACAGTGGATTACATGCAGCATAAAAAAGCCAGAGCACTTTGTTTTTAATCAACATGCACACATGATCTTACTAACCTTAACTCAAAACCAACTGGACCACAAAATCAATAACAGTAGGTTACCACCACCAAGATAATAAAATCTAATTAATTCAATTAATTAAAAAAAACTGATCTAAAAGAAGCCATTGCCTATATACTGCCCTGAAAAAAGGATTCTCATATTTTGCATATTGGGCACAAAATATAAAAATAAAGAAATGCCAAACACCATTTTAAAAGGATAGTTTACTGAAGGATCATTTATTGTCAATCAACTAAATTTCAAGTGTTAAATTTTATATATGTGTATGTAAATTATGTATGGACATGAAAATATCTGGAGAATCCTTTGATTTCATTACTACCAGTACTCAATCTTGGGCTTACCTTAGCAATGTGCATTAACATCTCAATGGTATAATTACAGCTCTGCTGATGTTGCACAATCTTGCAAAGGAAACACTGTTCAAGGCCAGAGTTCTAAAAGCTGTATAATAGTGATGACTTCCTCATAGCTCCTCAAAAGTGAAAGAAATGGTCATAAAAGCAAATGTGTTTCAATATGAAAAAGTATTGGAAAAATGTAGGAACTTGTATTTCTTTACACTGGTGGTGATGGTAGCAAAGGTAGACAACACCTATAGCTCAACCTACACATAGAATTCCATGTACAATGCGTGAGTTTTTATAATTTATAAAAATATAGTTTTAATTGAAACATTTTTTAATACAAATTTCCCCAAAAATGATTGTTAGAAAATAAAACTGTATAAAATATGTATAAAAGAGTTTTCAGCCAAATTCACCCCCCCCCCCGGAAAACGCCTGAGACTTTGCACGCGCTCACCAACACCCAACCCTAATAGCATTAATAACTTCATTTTAATAGCATTCAGCTTTGAGGCAAGGTATAGCAAATTATGTCACAGCAAAAACCCAGGCTGGAGCCAACGTGGCAGGGTCTTCTTAACCTTAAAACAACTGTTGAACTTTGCCTTGTCCCCAGTTCCCTCAAAATAGACTATTTGTTGTTTAGCTATTTAAATCTCAGTCTGCATATTGATAAACATTTCAGTAAATGGCTTTCTGTGAGGCCTTAAAAATGTCAGATATCTTGTTCCTATTTCCACTGTTTCTGTAGATGGGAGCATTTACATCAAACCATTTGGTTACATATTTGTTTAATAGTCGTTAGTAAGAAGAATCTCTATTGTCAACTAATTAGAAAACTAGAACAACTTTAAACAGCACAGCTTTTGCTCTACTGTTCCACTGTCCAGCTCATAATCTTTTGCTGGTGGTACAGCTACTCCATCCAGTCATGACATGAGGGGAGTAGAGGAAGAAATGCTACGTTTGTGTTAAATTTGATTCGTTACTTGCTGTTATTGTTTCCTCCTACAATGCTTGAACAAATTGTACAAAATAGCTGTGGAGCACGACAGTGCAAACCATGATGGGATTAGTTACACTACAAAATTCAAGTCACCAAAGAAAGTCAAGCTGGTCGTCCTTCTATACATTAGCCTGCTGTCAAGGGATACTTCAGACTGCCTAGATACTAGCAGACATTTCGACCCAGATCTCATTTGTGCATAAATTAAACAGACTAGATGTTGAGTATACCGCTTTCACAGCTTTTATATCAAAACAATTATGCCCTTTGTACATGACAGACTTTTGATTGTCACACACATAGAATAAGAGACAAAAAGAATTATTCTGTTAGAGTGGCCCAGAATAACTCACTAATTCCCTTATCAGTCTGAAAGTGTGCGAACTCTGCCATTAATATAAGATACATCCTTCCTAGCCCAGAACGGAAAGAGATACAATCTATATTTAATAAGCCTGGGTCACCCCAACTGGACCAAGGCAATGTTTCTTAATTCTGGCCAATTTATATGATAGAGAGAATTTAATTTCAGGGCCATTTTCCTCCTAGGCTCTGCCATCAATAGGACTCTGTAGTTTGCTGCCTCAGTGTAACTAGAAAGAGAGATGGTAGATCTCTTCACAAAACTTTTTCTTCTCTTTCCAATATGCCATATAATTCTAACACATTTACATCAAACCTGCGCTTTACACAAGCAACAGACGTCACGACTGCTCTAACCTTGTTGTTGTTTTTAATTAATATGATTTATTATTGAGTACAGTGTAATAGTGCCACGGGTGTCATCGTTATGTCTATGGTGACACTCTCCTGAGCTCCACCAAAACCCTTTCATTTTTTCCCCTCACAGCCAGAGCCAATAGTGGTCAGAGAAGCGTTATTTGCATATGATTAAAGCCCAAGTGAATGGTCAGGATGCCAAACAGCAATAATGAGAGATATAAATATTCTAACATAATGAGAGATATAAATATACCACTAAGCTCTACACTGTAAAATATTCATTTGACCCCAATAAGAGGATGAAAGGAATGGACCCACAGGAGTGAAAGGAATGAGCATCCTGAGTTCAGGTGAACAGTCCTTTTTGAGGAACTGTGTGTGTGTGTGTGTGTGTGTGTGTGTGTGTGTGTGTTTAAGTAAGTATGTGTGTGTGTGTGCATGTGTTTTCATTCAGGAAATATAACAACCTGACTTTGTAGGGCCCATCTAGAGAACAAGCAAAAATGGTACAGATATCAAGTGTTTGTTTTTCATGACAGACCCATTTTTAGGTTACAGAGATTAACCGTTTTCACCCCTTAGTAAGTCTGTAGCCATCATTTTGATCACTGACTTTTTGACTACGTATTTTATTTATTTTAAAGTTACTAAGTCCTAAGATTAATATAAAAACTCAATAATACAAGTATATCGTAATCATAAAATCATAATATCAGTGTATCATACTACTTTCGATACTAAATACATAATATTACATATAGGAATCTACTAACATGCATAAAAAGTATGTGAACAGAAGTATGTGGACACCCAGACATTACATGATTGTGGAACAATGCATACCAAAATTCCAAATGAATAGGTTTGCAACATTCTGGTGACAGTGAGCAATTTACTTTCAGCCACAAGAGCATTGCTGTAGAAAGATGGCGTTCTATAACAGTGGCACTGTGAACGTGACAGAACTCTTCAGAATGACCTATTCTACTGATTCTACCGATTCCATACTTTTAACCTTGTACTGAATGGGTGATCCCACGTACAGACACAAAGTGTAAACACAAAGAGTGTGTGTGTGCATGTGCAGGTGCGTGTGTGTGTGTGTGTGTGTGTGTATGAATACTTACCAGCTCAGGTATGTTTTTTTGTTTGTTTGTTTGTTTTTTGTTTAATGTGTCAGAGCTCACGTATATAAAAGCAGAGTCAGTGCTATTACATTATCCTTGTTATGACAATGATAATCACCACCTTTGTAAAATGGTATCATTGCAGTCATAGACAAAATCAGCTTCAGTGTCTATATTTATCATTGTAACCCTAATTAAAATTGACATTTGAAACTATCGTCAGTGTTTTACTCTTCTGAAATACCAAGCACCATTCTTAGTGAATGACTCATTTTGAGCCAGCTGTCCAGGCATTGATTAAACCCAGTTAAATCACTCTGTGATGAGTGATGTCCAATTAAAGCCAGAAAAGACTAATTTCAGCCTGTGCCATCCAGATCCTCCCTGCATTAAATTTGAATGGGAGAGTCAACTGGACACACCATGTCCGCTGCTATTGTCTAATTACCACACAAATGCAAATGGCTTTTCACCTGTCTCAAAGGTCACAGCCATATCTGTCGTGCAGTAACACCCTGTATTTATCCGGAGGCACTCAGCTCCACATTAATTTATTACCTTCACTGAAGAAAGAAGGCACTAAAAACAGACTGTTTTAGCTAATAAGTAATGGACTAATTAGCCCCATGTCAGCTGCATGCATAAAGCATCACTACTTTCCTCAGAAATTGTTGAGTTGTTAAGCAATCTCCAATGTGCACTATATGGACAAAAGTGTTGGGACACACCTGGTTTTCAGGGTTTGTGCAAGGTCCCTTACTTCTTACTACATTTTGGACAATGCCATGCCTCCAAATTTGTTGACACACTTTGGAGAAGATCCTTTTCTATTCCCGCATGATTGTGTCCAAGTGCAAAAAGCAAGCTCCATAAAGACATGGTTGGATGAATTTGGTGCGGAAGAGCTTGACTGGCTGCACAAAGCCCTGACCTCAACCCCAACCAACACCTTTGGGATGAAGTGGAACAGAGATTGTGAGGCAGACCTTCTCATCCAACATAAACGCTCTACAGAATGAATGGACACAAATTCATACAAAAACCCCAAAATCTTGGGGAAAACCATCCAAGAAGAGTGGTTGCAGTTATAGCTGCAAAGGAGGGAACAACTATATGTTAAAGTCTATTTATATGAATGCAATGTCCCTGTTGGTGTAATGGTCATGTGTCCAAAACTTTTGTCCATATACTGTACCTCCTAAGCATTGCATATGAAACCTACACATACTATAGATTGTAATTCTTATTAATTATTGACTGAACACAAAAAACAGAGTGATAATTGGCAACACGGGATGAGTCAAGGAATAGTTGTAAGAAAGGGGCATGTTATTATTTTAATGTAAAAGTGATATGAAAGAAGGCATCAAGAAAGGCTACCACTTTTTTTGAAGCTGAAGCCTTGAATACAGTGTGCAGAGTGTTAGTGCCTTCACACCTCCTCTCCACACTCCAGGGCACTGACTCTTATGATAAACCACCGTATGACATACTATAACATGAAAAGTGAAATATAAAAAGTGAAGTATATCCTACAGCAAAGGGGACAGTTATGGATAAATTACTAGCATTAATCTTGAAGACGGAACCTTGTCCATACTACTGTCCATTGTTTTAAAGCTTAAATAATTAAACTGTCAAATACCATATAAGATTACCTTAGCACTTGATGGACTTTGTGTGATGGCGTGGATATGCATTTTGCACAGCTGCTTGGTGCAGTGTAAGCTGCTGTCACTTGTTAGATATATTAGATTCGCTGCTCCATGAAAAAAATGGACTACGACCATATTTTGGATGATGGACTATATCTGGAGTAAGGGGGGAAACTGTGGCCATAATCAGATACCAATGCAGTTCTTTCTCCATGTTTTCTATGATCTCCATTGGCTAAGCTGGGGGCTAGTCCAGAGGCGCTGATGACACTGTTCCCGTAAGTTGGGCTGTCATGCTTAGATTCCTTTTATGCATCCTAAGCTGTGAGCATGCTTATTCGCTCAATTTTGAAAAAAGACAGTTTAAAAAACTCTTTAGATACATCATGACGTATAGGGAAAATAATAGTGCTGTAAAACCAACCTAAGAATCTTTCATTTTTTTCTGTTCATGCTCAGTAGACCACTTTTACTGCATACATATACTAATGGACAGCGGTATTACTACTAAGTAGAACAGGTCTGATGACTTGAGAGGTCAGAATGAGTAATGTACAGTAGCTCCATAAATTCTCTCGTGGCATTGTTGTGGCTCTGAGTACCACTACTGCTCGCTACAAATATACTGCGTAGAGCCCATATGCCATTCAGCGCTAAAGTCTAGTGATATACAACACAGCAGCATGGGGCCTCGGCAGCCCAGCCACTTTGTGTGGTCAGAGAGCTGCTGAACAGAGCGGCTCATTGATTTTCTCCCCCCCTGTGAAGACTACATTACTGAGAGCACATAATCAGAGAGAAGGTCAGGTGCATCAGAAGAATGCCAAGAAGAAAAAAGAAGTAGCAATGTGCTCAAAAGGCAATGCTTAGAAGCCACACGCATTCACATAACTGTGCACTGCTCATTTGTCAACTTAAACACCTCTCAGCAGCTACAGGGATTTCCTATTGATCGAACGATAGATAGACATACAGATAGAATGTGTGATTTTGTGACATTACAAAATACTATGAGTAGAAAAAGAACTGTTTTTTTTTTAGCTTAGTTTCCATAAATGTTACACTGTGGATGGGGGGTGAATGTACATTTTGAAACTATACTTACATATATGCAGCATTTTATTTAGCAACTTATTTAGCAGTACAATTGCAATACTAATAGTTGGTGCATATGGTCCAGGTCTAGTTTTAAATAATCAGAGCAATATCTAGTGTTCCAAGCACTCAAACAGTGCAGGGATTAAGTGTGGCCTTCTCTTAACTGTCTCTAGTCATTTGTAGCATTTTCTTTGGTTTGTAAAGTAGAATGAATTGCCTGGGCATGGATTCCACAAGATGCTCAATGCAGCCACATTGTACCTCGTGGAAGTGATTGTTGATCAGCTCCCCCCCACTTCATCCAACAGGCACTTCATCGGGTTCATGACCAGGGACATGCATGCCTCTGAAACAATGAAAACTGCACAGGAGCAATGAAAGTCATTATTCTAGAGACATTTGGTGAAGATACGTGCCAAGGTGTTTTGTCAAGTTCGAACTAACTGTTCACATATTTTTCAGTGAGTATCCAGGGACCTGATTTGTGCCCAGAAAATGCACAAATACACGCACACACACACACACACACACACACACACACACACACACACACACACACACACACACCATCCCATTACCACCATTGTCTAGTCCTGTTTCAAATCCAGATCTGTTTTTTTAATATATTATACAACATGAAACCAGAGATGTTTACTGTCTTTGTGTATCACAATTAAAGGAATAAAAATACACATTATGTGGCTTGCGGCTGGTGGGAACAGGCTTATTATGTGGGCAGCACAGCAGTGGTGTGCACTCAGAAAAGCATGAACTGATGTTGAATCCACTCTTTGTATTGATTATCATGAAACTTACAATATTGCACATCAAATGCCTTAACTGTCCAGGTTTGAAGTTCTTGTACATTTTAGTCATCAACATCGTTGGAGCTTTTGAAGCCATTTCAAGGTCTAATCTGATAGGTGGTGGAGAGTGAATTGGCTTTGATTGGTTGTGATTGTCTGTTTGCTTGCATATTACCCACCATTCTGCTTTGGCGTCCTTCACTCATGTCTACAATCGATATTCTGATTTTAAACGCCCAGGATGATGCTAGCACATAAACATTTCATCATAACTCTCCTACCATGTTCATATTTGCTAAGATCAATGATCCAATCCAATGTTCACACTAACGGATGCTAGGAACACTGATCTTCCTGATGAACACCACATACTGTGGTGTATAACCTCTCGGAATGTACAGATTGTGTGTAGGGGGAGGCATACCTAATAATGAGCTGTTTAGTGTATTCTTATTCTTATCTCTGAAAAGACTATCCTAAGTTTGACAGAAGTAACTCATTTTTAGGCTGTACTTTAGATCTACATAACTGACTTGACCGCCATGGGCCTGCACACCATAGAACCATCAGGAAAAGTGAACTAAGAATGAACTGAAAGTGTGATAAATTCATATGATGGGTAATTTTACATTTAGTTCTTTTCTGGGTAATGATCCCAAACAGCTGAACTGTTATTATGCATGCCACCCTATTTTACACCTAGGGCAGCATTGACTTTAATGGTTGTGCTATTTGAAATGAGTGAGCTATCAGAATGTGCCCCATGGCGATGCCAAGATCTTTGACAGTAATTCTCCATATATCTCATGCAGCTTTTTATTATGCTCATGTCTAATTTGAAGCCAAGGATGTAATGAAGGGAAATCCATATTTTATTAGTGTTGCAACCAGGGGTGCAATCATTTTTTGCTGGGCAAAACTTTTGTGGCAATCATGAGTCACGCAAAATCCACATGCAGTTGATTTTATTATAACATAATGGTATAAAATTAGTAAATAGGTAAAGGATAAATCACAACGTGCATGACATGCACAAAATAACTCCCAGATTTTAAATGTTTTTTCCTTAAAATGACAAAAACTTCACTTCTAGTCCTTGTAAATAAATGGTCATTATATTACAAGAAAACAGACCCTGTACAATAATAAAGTGTCCCTTATTCTCAGAAAGTGTATATATACTATAAGTCTTGGGAACATTCATAAAAAAATCTGTCAAAAAGAAGCTTATCTTAATAAGTGAATGTACATTTATGTGAAACAATGCCTTCGCAGTAATGTATAAAACATAGATCCCAGCACTAAATAATAAGGCTACAAATACCTTCCAACAATTAACAGATTTAACAGTGTATTCCCTAGCCAAGCCAACATTTTCATCATCTCACCTGCATAGTGCGGTCCAGCTAGAGGCAATTTAGGGAGAGCCTGCCCATTAACCCATTTATTCCATTATCATATCAAAAACGTGGATGCAAAATGCAAGAAGGCACAGACTGTTAAGAAAGCCACAGATGGTGAAGAGCCTACACCTCATACTTAACTTTTTCAGATGTACTCTGTGACCCTTGCAAATTGAAGTTATTTTGTGCAGATGCAGCCCTCCGTTCTGGGTGTTCTCAGCTGAGAGAAGTGCAAGTCCTGATAGTCTGCCATGCCTTGTGGTGCTCATCGAGTACATTTTCATCAACTTGAGATGTGAGAATGACCTCCCGGCAAAAAAGAATAGAAGAATTAAGAATCAAACCTGCTGTGGTGCTGCTGTTCTCAGAGAAATCTTGAACAGCTGTAATCTCTGAGGTCTTTTCTTTGAAAGCTGTTCAGAATGTGATCAGTTGACGTGAAAGGGCAGGCGACAGTATTGATCCAAACTGTTGCACTCCTTTGTCATTTTACTTAGATTTGAGCATACCTGACTGAATCACTCCAAAAGAAATCAGCAATTGTTCACAGAGCTGTGAATCATCGATGCAGGGGTGAGATGATGATGTCAAGGCATCCGCGGAAAACTGTGACTCTAATGCAACTTTCAGGAAATGCTTCTCTCCAAAGATTTCATTGAAATAACAATTTCTCCTCAAATGTTTGTATTTCTCCCCATGTCTTCGTTAGGGCTGAGAGTCTGGAAATTGCCCTGGTATTTAGCCAGGTCAGCATTTGCACCATTAAGTAATCCCACCACTTTGTCAGGATTGATAGTTTCAAAACTTACATATGAAGGACCAAGAGGAACAATCCAATAAGATATATCTACCAGTCTTTTAAAAACCATGATCTTCCTGCCATGACTAATAAACCTTATCACTGGTCAGAGAGAGCTTTGAGGCCTTTAGCATATCCACAGCATTATATTCAATTGTGGCAACAGATTATTCATCTAGTCTCTTTAATGTGACGTTGGAATGGGTATTTTTTTAATCTTTGTCATCTGTCAGTAAATCCCATCTCATGTACGTACTTGCCACAGTGTCACATAACTGTAGCCAATTCATCTGTTGGCTTAGCTGAATCACCAAATGTCAGACTGAAATGATATATGTGTGAATGGGGAAATTGGTGATTTTCTGTTATCCTTGGCTGAATATTTGGGGACAGTCATATTCAAATGTCAGAGACCACCTTCTTATATATTTGATGTCCAATTATAGGAGCTATTCATTTTTCAGGATACGAAAAAAAAGTAGGATACACATATTTAACAGAACATTACACTAAAACCTCTACAAGTATACCGAATTGTCAGTGTTGAATTCGTCCACTCCTTACTTCACTGCAGCCTAGAGTCACGTTAACTTCCATCCTACCCATCTTTCTCCCAAAGTTATCACTGACTTTCCTCTTCAAAGAGACATGAAATCACACAAACACACCTCAGCTGCTTCTTGCATTTCTTTCTCAAATGCATTTCTGGAATGATTAAATACAAAATAATACACTTGCATGAGAATGGGGACAATCAAAGCAAAGTAAGTTTCAGAAACTGGAGTTTAATAAGTGATTGAAAGATACTGAGATAAAATGGGACTCCTAACAAGACCCGGTAGACCGCCAAAGCTGTCACCATCTGATAAACGGCGCTTTCATCCTTGAGTGAATATCAAGCTCCAATCAAGCTTCAGATCTGTACAACTCCATATGTGTTTATGTCCACTGTGAGAAGACAACTCAACTGTGTGAAAAGGGAGAAAGGAGAACTGATTAAAAGAACTTTTGCACTAGAATACTGAAACCAGACATGAGTGGAGCAAGTTTCCATGCTAATATATGATTTCGACTGACAAGTCTAGATTTAATTTTTCATTAGAATCACTTGGATCATGAGAAACATAATTACAGCTTCTGAAAGTGAACTTGGAAGGTATTTAGAAGAATAAGAATAATCCTTGAAGATTTCTACAGAAAAACAGAAAGCAAGTCTACTGAAAAGAATGGTAACTGTAAGAAAGACTGACAAAGAGTAATAAATAGCTCTAAAAAGAGAATAGCCCGGCAGGGTGCCTGATCATTTCATTCAGCACAGTGTCAGGCCAGTATGATCAAGAGCAAATTGCCCATGTTGGCTTCTTCAATGTCTGTCCAGTGTCCCCAGAATGAAAGGATGTTTGGTACAAAAGATTATGGTAGAGCTAATCAGGTTTTTCATTTGGACACTTCTATAGTGTCGTGCAGTCAGCACTGATCATAAACAGCTGTTATGTGGCACTCTGCAACTTTGTGCTGGCTAATTTTGTTCTGCAGGCTCGGCCAAGACTCCGACTTCCAGTGTTCATGCAGCACTATAATTTCCCTGAGAGTGGTGTTTAATAGCCAGCAGTGTTCCCAATATGTTGAGTTGAGCTTCGGGGCAAGTAGCAAAAGCCATATTCCAATTCTCACAACTTTTCATGCAGCCATCATGACATAAAATCTATACAAATATGTGCTGCGATCTCGCTTTAGGTTTTTTTTTCGTGCTAGGACAACGCTTCACTACCCTGTATTTTAATCCGCACTGCGTAACACCGCCAGTATCAGCACTAACTGGTGACTGTTAGGGTTAGGGTTAGGGTTAGCGTTAGGGTTTGGGTTAAGGTTAGTGTTAGGGTTTGGGTTAGGTTTAGGGTTAAGTTTAAGGTTAAGGTTAGGGTTTGGGTTAGGGTTAGGGTTAG
>JBBPCX010000018.1:8282420-8304030 GCA_037974365.1 Hydrocynus forskahlii | reverse complement strand
GTTAGTGTTAGGGTTTGGGTTAGGTTTAGGGTTAAGTTTAAGGTTAAGGTTAGGGTTTGGGTTAGGGTTAGGGTTAGGGTTAGGGTTAGGGTTAGAGTTAGGGTTAGGGTTAGGGTTAGGGTTAGGGATAGGGATAGGGTTAGGTTTAGAGTTAGGGTTAGGGTTAGGGTTAGGGGTAGGGTTAGAGTTAGGGTTAGGTTTAGAGTTAGGGTTAGGGTTATTTCTCTCCTACTGTCCCTCAGTCACCAGTTACTGCTGATACTGGCGGTGTTACGCAGTGTGCATTAAAATACAGGGTAGTGAAGCGTTGTCCTAGCACGAAAAAGTGAAGCGTTGTCATAGCATGAAAAAAAGGCCTGAAGTGTGATTGCAGCACGTTTTTGAATAGATTGCATATCATGATGGCTTCACGAAAACTCGTGAGACCGGGCTCTATATACACCTCTGGAAAAAAATAAGAGACCACTGCAAAAATGTTCAGTTTCTCAGGTTTTATGTTTTATAGGTGCATGTATTGAACTGAACAACTTTGCCTTCGTTTTTAAGAACTGCCAACAACATTTCTCCTAATTTTCCAATAATAATATTGTTCTTTAAAGCATCATCGTAAAGAAAATGACACAACATCAAAATAAGAGAAATGATGCTGTGTTTCCAGAACATGAATAATTCAAAGACAACAAATCTCTTGTTCACTCTTAAACAAAATGGCAATAATTATGTTTGGCATATTTCTAGTAGTGTTGAGCCATCCAACTGTGATCCCATTGCAAGAGGAGAGTGTTGATCACAGCAGTGGTTTGTTATACCTTTTTCTCATTAAATAAGATTTGATTCAGGTGATCACTAATCAGTACCTCAGTAAGCAGAAAGAGGTGCTTGTGTAGGAATTTAACAGACACTGGCATGGAATGGTTGTCATACATATAGAGATGCTGATTTAAAAATAAATTGCAGTGGTCTCTTATTTTTTCCAGGGCTGTATATTTGTGTGTGTGTGTGTGTGTGTGTGTGTGTGTGTGTGACCATGTAAAATCAAGATGAAGGGTCTCAAACTCCATAATGTGTATCTCTAAGGAAAGGGCTGGAGGGCCTTTAACATCTATGGGATCAGCATAATGCCTCTTAATGGGGCAGCTGGTGGCCCCGTGGTTTAAGTGTTGAACCTGTGCAGGACGGCTGGACTTCAGGTTTAAAATGAGAACACACATAGCACCTGTAATCTAAAAGGATCCAGCAAATCTATGTTATTAACACATCACATTAAACCTACTAGACTGAGCAAGGCTGACTTGTCACACAGTCACAAGGACCATTAACTCCACTTGAGTACCTGTTTACTACCAGGCTTCAAATATAGAAAGCTGTCTCCATCTGGTGGTCCTATAATAGAGCTATAGTTGCTTTGAGTTTCCACTTGGCACTAAAATGTATTCTTTTCTTCGTGGAAGGTGTGTTTTGTAGATATGATCAGTATAAATGCTGGGGCCATGCCCTGACAGTCCTATGAATGAGTAACAGAAAGAGAGACAGGGTACTCAATCTATTACGGCTTTTCAATGCAAGCCAAATACAAAGTAAAAGAAACACTTTGAGGGTCTAGTTAGGGAGCTGGTTTTATTTTAGTATATGAACCAGTGAAATAGGCCTACTAAGCAAAGTTCTCAACAGACTTAATGTGTTTAAAGTTTGAGCAATTAGGCAGGGATGAAAAATAAATAAACCTTTTCTTTGCAGTCCAGACCATGACGATATGAATTGTCATGAGCAAACGTTTTTCAAACTAAAAGACCCAACACCACCACTCTAAAACTGCATTAATCTCTTTCACCACGAGTGTCAAAACATGAGCTGGCTTTGAGTGTCTTGGGCGAAGCAATGAACGAATAAAATATTTTTGTAATTACGAAGAATATACAAGATGAACAAACATACAGACAGTAAAAGACAAAAAGAAAGAAAGAACGAAAGAAAGAAAGAAATACATAAATAAATGATCAGCACTTTTAGAACTACAATTAATATATTTATGATGCAATCTGAGCCACATAGTCTGACGAAAGATCATTTTCCAGGTACTACGCTATATGGACAAAAGTACAGGGACAAACCTCTCAGTTATTGAATTCAGGTGGCCCCTTACTTCCACGACATTTTGGACAGCGCCATGTGTCCAACTTTGTGGACACAGTTTGGGGAAGAACCTTTTCCGTTCCAGCATGACTGTGGCCCAGTGCACAAAGCAAGGTCAATAAATGACTGTATGAGTCCTGACCTTAACCCCATCCAACTCCTCTGAGATGAACTGGAACTGAGACTGTGAGCCAGGCCTTCTCGCCCAACATCGGTGCCTGACCTCATAAATGCTCTACAGAATGAATGGCCACAAATTAACACAGAAACTCCAAAATCTTGGGGAAATCCTTCCAAGAAGAGTGGGAGCTCTTATAGCCGCAAAGGGGGACTAACTCCCTAATAAAGTCTCTGTATTTGAATACAGTGTCATTAACGTCCCTTCTGTTGTAATCGTCAGGCGTCCCAAAACTTTTGTCCATATAGTGTGGTTGTTTCTGAAAAGTCAGCATTGCCTAACTTGCTCCATTAAGTCACCGACTGGCCTCTGGGGGGCGCAGGAGAGGCTGATCCAGGCTCACTGTACCTCTGCCTGAGTCTGATCCACTCACTCCTCTGCTGCTATTTTATTGCAGTTCCAGTAGGAGAAAAAGAAGTGGAGCACAAAACCATGAGCGTATTGGTGAGTTTATCTTTTCTTTTTTCTCTTGATCACTGTTTAAACCCTGCAGAGTGTCAGTGCTAGGCTCAGTCTGCTGGATTTAAAGTACAAGAGACTAATTTTCCTATTTTCTTCTGCAGTGTACTGCTGCTTTTAGATATTACCCTCCAAGTTTGCATTCTATTGCAAGTGCTTTTACAGAGCCTCTGACCTGGTGGCTGATATCTGTACAGGTCTGACCTGAGAACAGCACAGTTTCAATTATGTGTAATGAGAAGATTTGACTGGGTTTTGATGAGGATGGTGAGGTTGTGGAATCACCTCAGGCAGTTGCTGCTTGTCCACCTGAAGGACAGGAGTGTTTATTAGTCTTTAGTGGACTTTTGAGGCCCACCTCTCTCCACTACCTGGAACATTCACAGGTGTCTCAATTTTTGATTTAATTTATCATTTTGGGCATACTTTCACCGTCTCTCTCTCTCTCTCTCTCTCTCTCTCTCTCTCTCTCTCTCTCTCTCTCTCTCTTTCTGAAGGACTACTGTTGTTAAAATGTTCACAGACACAGACAGATTTTTTTACTTATTTTGGGTCACGCTTCCATCGTTTCCCATCTGTCTCGTAGATGTGCTGCAGTTACTGAAACATTTGACTGCGTTGAACTTCGTCTCTTTTTTCTTTCTTTCTTTCTAGTGTCGGTCATGCTTTTTGTTTTTCTCTCTCTGTCTCTGATGGACTACTGTTGCTGAAACATACACAGACATTTGGATGTTTCTTTCTTATTTATGGTCATACTTTTATTCTTTCTCTCTCTCTCTCTTTAAAGGATTACTGTTTCTAAAACATCCACAGGCATTTAGACATTTCTTTCTTTATTTCTTTCTTGTTCTTTGTTTCTCATCCCTTGCCTCTCTCTCTTTCTCCGATAGCCTACTGTGGATGGCACTCCTGCCATATGGTGCCAGTGTGAGAGAGCCTGGCCGTTGCAGACTGCCTGAGGAGACGAAGTTTAATTGCTGCACTATCATTAAAAGCACCACAAGACGGAGCGCATGGCTGCCTCTATTTGCGCCCAGCAGTGATATGCTAATAGTGAGGGCTGCATCTGCCTCTTTTCTGGGGGAGACAGATGAACCACGATCATCTTCAGAACATCCTCAGGAGTTCTGTAACTGCATAATTATCATTATTATTATTTTTAATCATTATTAACAGCCTGCTTCATTAGCCATTCACTGCTCTGATAAGAACCCATGATAATCAGTGTGAAAATATACCACAATGGGTGGAGAAAACTTGTGAAGATTAGTGAGAAAACATACTAACAGATGTGCTGCTGCCAAATTCCTCTTCTGTTCTTTTTCCCTAATCTTAAAATTGGAAAATAAATGAAAACTCCTCTGTTGAAGGTGAAAAGTTGATTCAGTCCTTGTCTGTTGCTTCTCCAGAGGCCTGGTCTGGCTGTCAGCAGGGATTAAAACAGGTGTGGTCTCATCTCAGGCTACTGAAGTCCTCTCATGAGCTCTAATTGCTCTGGCCTTATTCACACTGAACGGATGCATCGACCTCCTTGCTGTGGCTCACACACTCCTCTAGTGAGTATGGCACATTTTATTATGTTTTATTTGAGTGTTCTTGAAATATTGACCGATAGCTGTAATACTGTATAATAATACTGTAATATTGTAATAAACTGTAATGTAAGCTGTAATTTCTAAACATAATAACTGTGTTCCGAATTGAAACTGTTTTTAAGCTGGAAGCCAGGCCACCTTATGAAAAGGAGCAGAATTTAGGCCCTTTTTGGTCAGTTCAAGTGGAAATGCTGTGGAACGTGCACACCACTTTAATGTGCTCTTAATTTAAACATGCTGTGTAAGACACATTCTACATATAAAGCTACCGTGAGCTCAGCAAGTCCTGTACATTGTTGCAGCAATTCTAAGACATTTTTAGCGCAAGCGATGATAATTGCTACTTTCCCCTTTCCTCTTGTGTGATAGAGTACGACATTTTTGTGGCAGAATGCTTTTTTGTTGTGTGCGTGTGTGTGTGTGTGTGTTCAATGTGTGCTGTGATGCTAATTATGTAGACAGCTATGATGTCAGGTGTTTCACACACTATTTGCAGTAATAGCTGTCAGACGCTGTCACCAAGGGGACTGTGTAATCTGTGTTGCCACAGTGATTACTGCCGGTCTAGCTGAAGTTGACATTTTGGACTCTGCAACTCTGCGGCTGAGTGTGTGCGTGTGTGTGTGTGTGTGTGCGTGGGCGTGCTTGTTCAAGTGTTGTGCATGCTTGTGTGTGTACCTCCTCATTAAGGTCTGATTCTCTACACTTGACGAGCCCCCGCGTCTCTCAATGTCTGCGTGGTCACTAATGACCTGTCATAAGAAGGGCCACACTACTCATTTTTCATTTCTGATCGATGTTTACCGCAGCACAGATGAGGTGCAGAGCGTGAGAGTGCGCTGGCTACTGCTGAATAAGAGCACCTGCTCATTAGCAGGTCATGCTCATCATAAATAAGGTGACGTGTATATATGGAGCTTGGTATTAGCTTAACCATTTTCAGTGCCTCTGCACTTACATTGACCATTCGTGTAATAAGTTCAGCTATGATTACTGCAGCCTCCTCCTCTAGAATCTGGGTTTTAAATCTATCTGGACAGTGAGCCTGTTTTTAGTTTTTAAACAGCTTTAACACATCAGAATACATGACTAGTAGGATCATTAATGTAATAATTCATAAGGAGTCTCTACAGAGCGACATATTCACTGCTATCAGAACAAATCTTTGTATTTTGGTTTTATTTTATTTTTTTATGAAATATGAAATTGCGAGCTACCATTGCACTGTCAAAATGTAAAAAACAGTTAAATATACTTATTAGATTTGACACATCAAAATAAATAATTATATGTTTATTATAATGAATGTATGTATGTATGTAAGAATGTATGTGTTTATTTATTTATTTATTTTTGACTCATGAGAAAGCATTTTCTGTCTATTTACTTATTTATTTTTGGCCCAGAGAGGGAAGCATTATCGTGGTCATGCAAACACATTCGCTCAAATGACAACCTCAGCATTTTCTACAATAAAATGGTGCTTGGAAATAAATTCATTATGCAAATAACATTTTTAGATGCCATGCCCCCACATTCCACCATAATATGGACAACAGCAGGAGTGGCTGCCACAAAATGAGAGGAAAGTCTAAAACCAAAACCACATGCACTGTGAATATATGCAGTCCCCAGCATCTGCTGTTGTTTTTCGTTGGGTGGATCCAGAAAGTCAGGTTTTTTTAATCTTGTCTTTGTAGTATACTCCCTGATCGCTGTGTGGATTTTTCTGCATGTCTTTTAGTGCAAAACGAAGCAGTGAGGCACGAGAGGTAGTTCATGATCATGGCATCAAACGCCAGTTCCATGCTGGAGGCAGCCTTGGAGCAAATGGATGACATTATAGCTGGTAAGAATTGCACTTCAGTTACCAACACTGTTTTCATCTCTTTGAAGGATCGTTTTCATTTATGTGTGCTGACAAAAATAAATGCAGTGACAAGCATTTCGGCAAAAGTTGCTCACGTAGATGAAACACCTGGCTCTCCACTGCAGTATTTGACACATTAACAAATTGTTTAAAACATCACTTTGGCACATCATGAGAGTAGAAACAGATCAAAAGCAGATAAAGAACTCATAACCATTTGAATGATGTGAATAAGTGTCTACTCTCTTTTGTCCTGTCTCTCTGGGTCCCATTTTCTTCTGGTGTTTGCCCTCCAGCCTCTGAGATACAAGTAACATGTCCAAGAGAGCTACTTTCATGACAGCTCATCAGTTGTGATAAAAGCTCGTCCCTAATGGGCTCTGGTGGGGCCAGGTTAAAGCAGACCACTAACAAGCACCTGATACTGTTGAGAAGGACAGAAAGGCATAATTACTCATGCAAGCCCTTTTAGAGGTCCCCTACACATACTTGTGAGAATGGAACGAATAAGGAACATGTGGGGGGAGCAGACAAAGAGTATGAATATTAATATGTACTGCTTACATGTATTTCAAATGGCCTTCCATGACCAAAAGGCATTTAGATTTCATTTAATGGATGTACCATTCCATGACCATTCCCCTCAGCACAGGAGCATGGGTGTTATTTGGTACATCCATTAAATGAAATCTAAATGCCTTTTCTCTTGTAAAAAGTTTGCAAGATTGATTTTTTTTTACGGTAAACAAACACAAGCAAAAGGTGGAAGAGCACTATGTCTCACTCTGTCGAAGTGATGTAATGCAATCAAACTGAGATGCAGTCCGCTAGGAGGTCATGAGATTGCAGAGAGAAATATTTGACTGGCGTGTCTTCATGGTGTGCAGTTCTTAGTGATGTGGTTGCTTTTCGTGCAGCGTGGTATTGCAGAGCTTTTCTTGATCTCTTATATAATGATGGTGTGTGCATTTGTGTTTGAGTGTGTGTGGGATGGAGCAGGGCTGTGTGAGGGCAGAGTCTGGTGAGAGGGCAACATCTCCAGCATGGGTCAGACATTATGTCTGACATCTCTCTAATAGGGGCACTGAGCCATCTTCTCTTATGTACCGGTGGTATAGTATTTTGTAACCCGTGCGACTGACAGCAGTCTTTGCAAGAACCTCACCAGATTATGTAAAACAACTTTTTTAAATGAACTGGGATGATTTCTAGTTGATGTTGTTTTGCTGTGGAAGTCAGCACACGAGGTTTGATTGCTGACCATTTTTAAAAAGTTTAATTATAAATCTTTAAACCATGAGTTCACGGCACTAAACAATATCATGGCAAGTCAAATCTTTAATATATTAAAATGTTAACATAATCTCAGATAATAAGTAGTGTTTCTAATATTTCATATTATGTGTTTCTAATATTTCACATAACATAAACGTTTCTAATAAGGTGGACAGTCAGTGTAGAATGTACTGAAAAAAGTTCTCATTATTCTTCCAGATTTATTTTCAATCACATGTTGAATTTATTTGGATTCTTTGGGTTCCTAGAGTAAATTTGACTAGAGGGTAATTGGTAGGAATATGAAAAAAGTCCAGATGTCCTAGAAGTGTCTTTACAAACATGTTCTAATGTGGCAAAAAATAAGCTCAAATATTTGTTTTGAGGGTGGTCCCACAGAGCAGCCCTTTAAAGTGGCCTGAGTGAACTGCCTTAAAAAAAGTGCTCTAAAATTGCACATCGGTGCTCCAAAGGAATGGAGGAAGTGCCACCTGGTGGTTATAGGTGGTAATTGTTCATGTGACTGAAAATTGTCTGCCCCACTGGAAGTTAAGTGTCTCTAATAACTGTGTAGTTACACATTAACAACACACATCATTTATGTAAATACACATATGTATTAACTTCATTTTTACTGTCATTACATCACCAGCAGCGACATCATTATTACATGCATTCTTATTAGAGACATTTGATATAAAGAGGGACCAAGTCATCTCTCAGTTCCCTAGACATATGGACTTAAAGTCACTTACAAAAACGTATAGTTCTAGGAGTTTGGTAGTACGTATTTTAAGAGCACCACTAAAGATGAAAGCAGAACGTACAGCACCACCAAAAGCAACAGAGACTGCAGTGTGTGTGGCCTTCCCCAACACCATTAACCACAGTGGAAATTCCACTGATAAAAGAAACATGTTTTTACCCAGAGTGGAGGATGCAGTTAGTACTTAATGAGATCCCACTGTGTTGTTTAAGCTAGAACATAAGCAAACACCGAACGAGGACAAATACCATAGCTTTCATGTGCACATTAATGTAATGAAAGCAAGTGGAAACTTCTTCACTGGTGCCAGAACTCCTGCTACAAAAAAAAACAACAACCACAACAAAAAATAAACGCACTGTACATCAACTAGGAGTGAAAAAGTTCATCATCATATTGGGATATCACAATACTAAATTGTGACTGTATGCATCATGACCATGTGACAATGCAGTGTGGAGAATAAGCATTCTATTAATTGTGATATTTGATGTATCTGCATTGTTAAGCTAGTCTCAATCAACAGCCAGTCCAGCATGATCGGATCATAAATGGCCTTTATCCACTGCTTCCCGGCTCTAGTTTCAACAGTAAAGTGTAAAGTGTGAAGTGTCCAATCGCCATACTCAGCACAGCACACACTGTGAACACATCTCTGCATTTAACCCATTCATCAAGTGAAGCAGCGGGCAGCCAGGAACACAGAACCCGGGGAGCCGTTCTGCATTGCCACTAGCACTCCTGTGCCACATTAGATTGTAAACTTTCTTCATTCAGACTTCCTTCTGAATACTGTGAGAATATTGAATAGTTTAAACTATTCTGAGTGTGAACTGTGAGCCCAAAATTGTCGTATCAAACTGAATCTCATGTTGACTGTATCATTACACCCTTAATACCAACCAGTTTCTGTTCAAAGTGAGTAAACTGGAAGGTCAAATTGTGTTGTAATGTGAAGTATTTTATTTATGTGGAAAAGATATAGAAATTCAAATCAAGAGGATATGATCAAATGTATTTAAACAGTATGTATCTTCCCACTAGGCTCTAAGGCTGTCGTGCCCCTGGATGAAGCGAATCGTGCCCTGGTGCCTGTGGGCTCTGCGGACTGCAGCCCCTCTGTGAGAGTCCTGCAGCTGGCTGAGGAGCTGAAAGGCGCTCTGGATGGTCAGGAGGACAAGGACGCTCTGAGGAGACAGATCCCCTCCGCCACCGCACACACTCTTCTACTGTGGCTGGACAAAGGCCTGGTAGGTACTGTTATACTATACTTCTCTGTGAAAACACAGGATATAGAATAGATTGCTAGGCTAGATTTATGCTATGCAAAATATACATGGAAACGTTTTTCGGAGGCAGTAAGGATTGAATGAGACCCAAACAGCTGTCGTCCCAAACCAGTGCAACATGAAAAGGAGCAGCTTGTGGATCAGTTCACAAAAAAGATGATTGTGACAAATATGTATATAAGGCATCTCCCAAATATCACACTGATTATTAATTATTGAAAAAGTTCTCTCCTCTTTTTCTGCATATTATGGTTTGAACACTGACCTGTCCATTGTCAGAGTTTGTTTCTCAGCTTTCTCAAGGAATGGCTACAATGTTTTAAACCAAACTGACAAGTCTGAGTGACATTATTGATGTGAGCTATATGTGGCTCTGTAGGTTCAGACATGGATTTTTGGAAAAACAAAATTAAGGAAGTAATACTTATTAGCTATATTAGCTTTGCAGCTCCAGTTCTAACCTAAAGAAGCAAAAACACATGTGTTGACTGCTTTGATTACATTACATAAGTAGAAAATTGTGAAGAAAAAATCAGAGAAACCCTTACAGCTCTGTTCATAATTCTGGAAACATCCGAAATGTTTTGTGCTTCACAGGAGTTGAAATCAAAGTAGCAATATGATAAAATCATTATTTTTTTGTTTTGTTTTATTGTAAACTTTTAACATGTGGCTCTAAACACACTTTAGTGTTTGTTAGGACTGACCAGTCTAAACCAGTTTGAGCCCACCGTGTTTTTTGTTCCTTTGTCCTGTAGGTCGTATGTGAGACCTTTAACTTATATTTCCCAAAGTGTGCTGGACTGTACTGGGGCCTCTGTGTGAGGATGGGGGAGGAAGGGGTTCCACTAGGGGCTTCTGAGCTAGGAGCCCACCAGTAATGAGAGACAGTGGCTGAAAGGGGGGGGGTGTCTCCACCCCACTGTTTTTCACATGACAATTTTATTATGTTCCACATTGTTTCCCTCAATACCCTAAAATCCACTCGTCTCTCACCTCTTCTTCCTTCTCTCCACTGCCTCTCCCTTATGTATTACCTTCCTTTTCTTTTATCCCTCTCTCCTTCCTACCACCCTCACCTCACTTATTCTATTCTGTTTTTTCTTTCCTCCGCCTCCTGCCTGCCTTGCAAGACGTGTGCCATGGGCGAGTGTGATTACGGCACAAAGCCATACAAAGGAGGCACAGCATTCAGATGTACTTGCTAATGAGATCTAAGAGAGGATAGAGGGAGGTATAGAGAGAGTATGGATGGGCACAAAACCATAAGTACGGTGAAGGGTGTGAGACAAAGGAACAGAATTAGTGGAGGAGCAGGGGGGAAAAAAGAGCAGGAGAGGTTAGTAGGAGGGGAATATGAGAGAAGAAGAAAGGGAGGGTGGAAGAAAGAGTGCAGCTGGTAGGACCAGAGTGGAGACTGAAGCCTGATATTAGAGACTGCTGCTTTCTGTGTGCTCCAAACCAGATGCTCAGAGCCCTAAAGCAGCCTCCATCTGGAGAGAGAGCGTGACACGGGCACACGGGGTAAAAGGAAAAGAGAGGTAAAGAGGAGAAGTCGTTTAGATTCTACAGATTGTTGTATTTAGTTCTTGTATCGAATTCTGTCTCTGAAATAGTCATTGTCCTGGTGTCTGAAGAGATAAGCAGGCAAGGAACATGGCCCTGAATCATGGAGTGTGACATTGATTTTTACAAGCATTTTGCGTGGCTTAAAAAGGTAAGCCTGACTGCACTGATGCTTTTTCTTCCTTTTTTCTTCCTCTTTTTCTTTTGCATATTAGTTAGTCTATATTTAGTATTTTTGGTTGTTAACATATCCAGAGTTAATATTTCCTTCATTCCTGGTTTGAGGAGATGTATTGCATTTTTTTTCCCAGTTATAAGACTATAAAGAAATGTCAGCGATTGATTGAGCATGAATGGGCGACTTAGGAATTAAAGCGCATTGTTAAAGGGGGAGGAGCTTAAAAGCACCTCTCAGAGCAGAAATTTACACCTAGTTTAGGGCAGCTAGTGCAAGCTGATAAACACGGGCTCAATGCCCCTCCAGAGTGTCGTGTGTTTACTTGATTCTGATGATAACGAGCTTTTAAGGTGTTTTCCACTTACACAAAAGTACCAGAACCTGAAGTAGCAGAAAATTGAAACAGCAGGGGTCCCTGTGTTATGATTTTTGAGACCTGCACAAGGTATCCGCAGGACCTAATGGTACTTGGGGGTGTTCCCTTTTATCTCTGACTCTTACAGCTCAAGCTAGTGATTTAGAAAATAATTTTTCCAAGTAAAGATTGTCATTAACCAGTTTTACCAGAAAATAACTGTGATGTTATGTTGATCCATTTGTCTCTAATTTTAGAGATATTACTTTGTAAAGTATTTTCTAAGGTTACGTTTCACACATTGCATTGCACTAAATCAAATCAAACAGGGCTAATCCTCTGTTTGTACTGAAGTATGCAGTGGGTCAATGTTATTTAAGTATTGACGATGTCACAATAAGATCAGGAAAACATATTAAGTTGACACCATAAATGTCTTATTGGCTAGCTCTAGGTCCAACTTTTGTGAGTCTTCAGGTGACTCAAGTGTGACAGTTTAACATGCCATTACAATGTAATGACATGATAACGTCACACACAATACAATGAAATAACATTGTCACATGACAATACAAGTTATTTGGAAATAACTTGTTCCACTGGGGCTAAATGTTTGTTTAGGCAGACCACATAATTAATCACATATTTGTAACAAAGACAAATAACTTGTGGATGATTTTTTATTTATTATTTAGGGCCTTCCTCAGATTGTAAGTTTTGCTAAGAATGGTTTTCTTTTGATCACTGGATTCCACTATATTTCATTAAAACCTTAATGCAGTATTCCAATGCAGTACACAATGCCATGTTTCACTATACATGCTTTGCTGTGCTTTGTTTGCATTTCCAAAAAGCAGTAATCCAGGTACTTCACTGTCATATCCCACAAACTGCTGCGGTCCTGTTGCCTTATGTTCGCTATTAAAATATTGAAGTTGAAAATTAAAACCTCTTAAGAAATTCCTGTTACCGGGCCAGTTCTAGGAATGTGGGCAGGTCTGAAATAAGTGTTTCCTCATTCACCACACAAACAGACTTAACTGTTGAGCTTGGTTTAAGGCTGAAACTGGAGCAGCTGATGGATAAGCCGCTCTGTAGGCCTGGCAGGAATTACGGGTCATTGCCGCTGTGGGCCTCTCAGTCTGCACATTTAAAAATGGGCACATTTCTCCTGGCCATTTAAAGTTTCAGTAAACGCCACTGAAGCATATGTAAATGTAACACTATCCCTGGCTGATCACTGATCCACAGGTCAACTTGCGGGCACTCGGGAACAATGAGAGCTATCAAGAGCGGCTGTCTCGCCTAGAGGGAGACAAGGAGTCCCTAGTGCTACAGGTAAGATGTACAGTTGGCTATATTGTAATGATGTGTGTATATGTGGTCTTTTTCCTGTTTCAGGAAAATCAGCGAAAAACATTGATAACTTACTGTCAGGGCCATTAAAATGGTAAAGTGCTTTTTACTAAATCTATGAGTTTCATTTTATAGTAAAAATACTAAAAGACTAGTGATGTGAAAGTCAATGCTTTTATATTGTGCCAGAGCAATTACGATAGTTACAGTGATAGAATCCGCAGTTTTGCTGGACTATGCCACACTGTGCCAATCGAAGAGATATGTAGAAACCAAAGAAGCCATATTTACAAAAGCATATAGGACAAGAAATGATGTATACACTCACTGGTTGGAACTTATAGCCACTGTTGATTTCTCTGGGCACTGGTGGTTAAAACTGGAAACTACTTTCACTCAATGAAGCTCATGAAGTTTTACTCACATTCTTTAAAATTATGTTACTGAATTTTTGAATGTAATTTGTTCATGCTGATGAAGCCTATTTTGTCCACCGATGTAGCTCTAACCAAATATACTGCTTTATCCAGTGGAAAGAGATATTTATTTAGGTTGATAAACATGCATTTTTTATGTTTACGTTGGATTAGGTTTGGAAAAAAAATAGAAAAGGTTATTGAATTTCTATTATTTGTTGTAAGGTTGAGACACAAATTTCACAATATGATATGTCTTGAGGTTTTGCATCACAATATGATCCATTTTTTTTTATTGAGAGTTTCAGGAACAGGGAAATTTGGGAATAGGGAAGTGTTCAGTCATTTCTTTGCTGGATGTCTTTTTAAAGAATATGAAGAAATGTTGAACAGAACAGTGGAAATGATGTTACTGTGTCTGATATAATATTTTTACAGCATTAAGTCTAACTGACCCATATGCAAAAAGAAGAGGGAAAAAAATCAGTATACATATTAAAAAAATCCTTTCATGTTATACTTAAATGCCAAGCACAGAAAACAAATGGTGTGGAATTGGTGCAGTGCTAATTTAGCTTGCCTCACGTTAGGGTGGGAGAGTTAGAGGTTGAGGAGGGAGGATTTCTGTGCTACATCTCTCTCTCTCACTCTCTCCCTCTCTCTCTCTCTCTCTCTCTCTCTCACTCTCACTCTCACTCTCTCACTCTCACTCTCGCTCTCGCTCTCGCTCTCTCTCTCTCACTCTCTCTCACTCTCTCTCACTCTCTGTCTCTGTCTCTCTCTTTCATACACACACTCTCTCCAATAAAAACACAAACAAACACACACAGGTGAGTGTGCTGACAGACCAGGTAGAGGCTCAGGGAGAGAAGATCAGAGACTTGGAGAGCTCTTTGGAAGAACACCAGCAGAAGCTCAACTCCACAGAAGAGATGCTACAGCAGGTAATGTGTGAATTCAGTATTCAAGCTATAGATAAAGCCCATCAAAAACACTTCTTCACTTCTTTACTGCAGAGTAAATACATTATCACATCAGTCTGCAGTTAATGAAGGAGTATCTGCTACTGTTTCTGACATTATCTGTAAATTAAGAGGGGATGTCCCATAAATTGAGACGTTCCTCTTGTTTCTCGTCTTGAATTTGCTGATTGACTTTTGTGTTCCCAATATTATTTCAGTTGTGTTTTTCTTCTTTTCTTTTTGCATTATTTTTTCTTATGCACACTTACTTTAGTTTGTATTTAGGGTTGTTCCAGACTTTTAGTGAGAGCTTACTGATTTCTTTGGCTTATACTTGAGTTAGATGTTTTGCTGGTATCTTTTGGAGAGTTTTGAATTCTGGAGCTTCATGTGAGGAAATTCCTCTTCATGTGAGATTCCAAAGTGTAAGAGGTCACATCGCCTTGACAACGCAAATACTTGACGGGGGGTTGTGGTGTTCCAGGGCAGAGTTACGACTGGGCTTGTGCCCAGTTTGGAATGGTCGGGGCAGGTAAACAGCTCCAGAGCTTTATCGGATAGATTTGGAGGTCTGAAGGCAGGATTTCTTAATTAAAACTTGGTCAGTAGGATGACTTGAGATGACAATGCAAATACTAAAACCTTGAACTTGGGCTGATACTGATACTAACCTGATATGAACGTACTTAGCTTCACAGTTGCCTAAAAACGAGCTTGAACTAACATTAAATGACACAAAAACAAACACATTTCAAATGTGTTTCATTAATCTGTAATTCTATTACAGCCTAGGCTAGTGTAATATCTAGCTGTTCTTGTGTTGATTTTAGGTTACATCTGGCTACTGCCGTTGTCACGGGGCCTGCTTTACTCATGCGTATTAAACTACAAATAATTCGGGCATACGTCAGACTAGATCTGTTGAACTGGTTCAGATTTTTTGGATTAGTTACATCTCTGAGGGACTGAGGGACATTCCTGTTGGATAGTCATTTGGCTTGCATTGTTCAAATCACTATGAGGTCCTGCCCTGCAAAACATCTCCTGAGCAGAGGAATGAGATTAGCTACCCGTGCCAAAATGAGTCACCACTTCACTTATTTTTTCATCATAAGAAATATATCTGACCGTCGTTTTGCGTCATTTGCAAGTCTTTCCATCTGATTTACAAATTAAGGCGGATTTTCACTTTGTACTGCGAACACAAGCCTACTTTTCCTGTAGAGTTAATTGCCCATTTCTATTTTATTTTCTTTCCTTTAAAAAGAAGGCTGCTCCTGATTGAATCTGCAGCTTTGGCCTCTCTGATGGGAAGTATTTTTAGTGCGTTTGCCTGAGATGTGGTCATAATGAGGTTTTGGCCTTCAAAAGTAAATCTGATTCCAGTGACAGAGCTCTAATATTTTCCATGTGCAGTCTGTGAAAGGCACAAAGCGTGCCTAAAGCCGAACTGCACAGCCGAGCGTTTGAAATAGTCCACATGGCAGAACACATCGCCTCTTAGAATCACCTCAGCAGCAGTCAATGAAGTTATTGTCTTTTAAACAGTGAGGTTAAAGTCATGAGTGTTGTTTTAGTCACTGATATTTTTAAACTGTGCTTATGTCAGGTTGTTTTTTTTTTTTTTTTTTTTTTTTTTTTTTGATTGCTCAAAGTTCTCAACAGAAATGGAAAACCACCTGCCGTGTGCTTAACCTATTCACGTTCTGGAGGAACATTTCCCTCTCTCTCGCTCTGTCTCTCTCTCTCTCTCTCTTTCTCTCATGTGTCATTCCCTCATAGAGAGGGGTAGTAAATATAGCGCTCATAGTCTGTGTATATTTAGCCAAAGTGAAGCCGAGTCTCACCAGAGTTTGGGGATTTGTTTGAAGCCACTGTGCAAAGGTTTTTGAGCAGAAAGTCTTGCGTCTGACGTGTGTCTATGTGTGTCTGTGTGGCTTCTTAGGAGCTCCTGAGCAGGACAGCTCTTGAGTCCCAGAAACTGGATCTGATGGATGAGGTTTCCTATCTGAAACTGAAGCTGGTGGGCATGGAAGAGAGGCAGAACCACAACACAGAGAGACAACACAAAGCTGAGGTACTGTACTGATCTTTGAATAAACTGCTGAGGCTTGGACAGCCTTGTAGTCTTCATGATGTAGTATGAGAAAATTAATTTTATATCTGTACTTTGGCTATTTTACTGTCATGAAGCCCTTCATATAAAACCATTGTAGTGCTGTGAGGTCTACTTAAAGGGGATCACGTTTGGAAAAAGAGGGGCCCACTTCGCTGTAAAGTAATTTTGGATGCTGTCACCATCAAAAATCTTTTTGCTCTGGTTGTGCACGGCAGAGCGTGAAATGCATCGTAACCACAGGTTCAGGTTCATATCCACTCATGGGACACTGACCATGTAGATTACAGACCATGGGATATTTGTATTTCTGGTATCCTTGTCCTCACGCTGTCATTGCATGCTTAAAGGAATGGTTCCTGCAAAATATCAAATTTAATCAATTTTCCACTTACACAAGATATACTCGGTTAGTCTAGACATATTTGGTGTCCAAATTTAGTTTCTTCAGTTTAACGCTGCAGTTACAAAGTGAGGGTTACTAACAAACACTTAATTCAGTAAGTCAACAGACACACAACTAATTATAGATCCCTAAAACTTTTGATTTGGTTTTGGACATGGTATGACTAACTGTGAGCTATAAAAATAAACAAAACTTCACCACTAGAGACAGCCATTTCAGAAATTTCCATGGCTGGCCTTCACTAAGCGTTCATAAATCCTGATCCTGGGACAGATTCCTTTATATTTATGATGCATGCAGACCTAACCTGGATGTGGTGAGCTAAGAAAAGTTTTGGGAATGAATTCAAGGAAGATATTTGGGTAACTACTGGTGTCTAGTGTTTGTTAACAAAAATTCTAAAAAAAAAAAAACAATGCTCACCTCACAACTGCCATTTTAAACTAAAGAAGCAAAACATGTCTTAGCTGTTTGATGACATTTACATTTTTGCTGAACATTTCCTTTGAAAAAAGATACATCCTTTCTTCTCATTCTTTTCTGAACCTTGAATTACAAGAGAGGTTCCATGTGCTGATCATCTGCAAAAGAACATAATACTTCTGCCCAGACACTTCTGCCCGGCAGCCTTTTCACATTTCACAACAGCAGATTTGTGGTTTTTCTTACGCTAATTACAGTTTTATAGTAGAAAAGTGTATGTGTCACACATAATTGCTATGTTGGTCATGACAGCTAGTGTTTGTTGACATAAAATATACCTTGCCTTAGGGTCTGTGGTGTGTTTGCACAGTGTGTGTGTGTGTGTGTGTGTGTGTGTGTGTGTGTGTGTGTGTGAGTGTGTGTATGTGTGTGTGTGATATGTTGACTCAAAGTGAATGACCGAACAAATTAGTGTTACACCCATGTTAAGAGCGTCACTGCTATTTCAGACACAGGGTTTTAGATTAGCATGGTAAACCTTCTGCTATGACTGATGAGTATTTTTTTGTTTTTTAATATATAGCTATAGTCCAGCTGGACGTGCAGTCTTGAGTGCTTGATAGAGTGCTTGTTGTAGCTGATCTATATTTTAGTCTGGGCACAACACACATGCTGTACCGACCCACTGACAACTGCTGGACTTCATTCAAAATTAAAGAATTGCAGCAATCTGGTGCTGAGCATTCTTCTGGCATGCTGTCCCTCATTCGGGTGGGGGTACAAGCCCCTCCTGGCCCTGGCCCACCCCGCTGGACTTGGGCTATAGATAGCAATCAGTGGCAGTCATCTCGTCTGCTGTTTTCCAACTCTCCCAGAGTCATGTGAAACTTCCTTACATGCCAGTCACTGTTCAGCTGATGTTTACTCTAGCTAGTACGTGGTTGAATTGACAACTAGATTTGACAACAAACAAAACAAACATCCAAGGTTTTGGTGGTAGTAGTAAAATTAATAATAATACTAATAATTGTAATTTATAGCGTACCTTTCAGATGTCTAAAATGCGTTACAGTCAACATTAATATACATGGTTATAGAATGGTCCAATTTAGTCATGCTACGGAAGTAAGTAAATGTAGCACTAAGAGTCTTGCCCAAGGATTCATATCAGTGTCCCTCACTGCTCTACACCAGCCACTTTCAGTCATGAACTGTAAATGTATCTATTTATTTACTCATTAAATGTAACTGTCATTGTCAATGTTTATGTTTTTTTTTTTTAATTGCTGGGACTGTCCTAGTTTTTTATGTTTCACAGAGGAAATCTTTGTTTTCCTGTTTGGGAAAGCTTTTTACATCATGTAATAGAATTTTAAGACTAAACAATTTGTTAATTAATTGTGGTCATAGGGCAAAAGGCAGAGAAAATAATTCACTGATTCAGGTCTAATTCACCTGACCTACGTATCTTTGGACTGTGGGCGAAAAATGGAGCTCCTGTTGGAAACCCCATACAGACATGGGGAAAGCATGCAAACTCCACAGAGAACGGACCCTCAGCCACCCAGCCTGGAATGAAACCCAGGACATTCTTGCTTGGAGGTGACAGCGCTAACCACTGTGCCTAAAAGATTATTAATTACAAAATTAACTCAAAAGACCAGCTTGAATTTGGATAGCCAGTTGCTGAAGTCATAGAAACACAACATTTAGGATCTAACTAGTTTTTAAATGCTCACACCAGATATCCTGGAAACAGGATATTGCCATTTGGCTCCCAAACAAAGGGTCTTATACTGGAAGTTTTGGCTTGCAAAAAATAGGTCAAGGAGCTGTTTAGCCTGGCTGTTGGGGATGATTTCCCAAGGCCCTGCCAGTGACTGTACCTTTGAGCCCTTCCTTGAAGACTGTGCTGCTTGGAATTTTCTCAGTGCGGTTCCATTCTAGCCTTATAAATGTCCTGGTGAGTGACACACTTGCACGGTGCTGAACAATTCCGGCCAGTAAAAACTGGCAAGGGACATAAGTTGAAAAGCAGACCCTCCAGCACAAAGAAACTGTGCCTTCCTTATTTAATTTGATCCTACTTAAATAGGCATGGACATATACACACGCATATACAATGTCACACATGTCTCCTAAGTTCAGTTCTTTTCTTTTTGACTCCTTTTATCTTTTATCTACATGTTCATGCCTGCTCTCCTGTCCGATTCTTTCTCTCTGACAGAGCGTAGTGAATCTGATTAGCGAGCTGCAGGAGCAGATGTGTAGGATTCAACAAGAGCTCTCTAGTAAGATCCAGGAGAAAAAGGCAGCAGAGAGCCAGGAGGTGAACCCAGGGGAGGGTGGCGGCAGTAGCCCGGCTGAAGCTCCACTGAATGGGTCAGAGCAGGCTGCGGACAGGCCTGTGGTGCTGGCGCAGGGCGATCGCGGTTTAGGTGCTGAGGAGCATTGTCGCTGTGGAAGAGAAAGTGTAGGCACAGTATTAACTGATTTCAGAGCTCTAGAGGACTGTTGGACTGTGGCCTAGACTTGCTATTAAAACCGCTCTTTGCTGTTTTTGCTAACCAACATTAATTCCTCTTTATTTATAACTTTTATTGGTAATAGTAGTCAGAGTTTGTTTGGTAATTAATGTCTGAAATGGTTTATAGATTTTTTTTTCCTGCTTTGTTTTGTATGTCTAACAGAGCACATGCATGTAACTGGTGAAGTTACAGCTGAATGTTTGTGATGCTTAACTAAATAATCTCTTGCTTAAGTCCCAGCTACATTTTGCCAACTCTACAATGCCCTAAACCAGGGGTTGCTAAATTAAGTTCTGGCAGAGATCAGTGTAATTCATCTGATCAAGATCTCTGGAATTATCTGCTGAGTAGATTCGGGTGTTAATAAATGGGACAGAAAACTAAAACTGCTTTCCACATAGACTGGAGTCTGACACTGCTGCGCTAGACCAGTGGTCACCAACTTTTTTCCTGGAGATCTACCTTCCTGAGAAATGTGGATCCTGCAACATCTGCCCTGGCTATTGAACTTCAGAAGTCCCTGACTGGCTGAATCGTGACATAAGTAGGGGAGTGACAGCATGTTAAATGCAGGTTGAAGTTAAACAGTAGATCTCCAGGAGGACGGTTGGTGACCAATGCTCTGGACCCTCTATAATATTTAAGCATGGATTCAATATAAACCCTTCTCTTGGAAGATTGGTGATTATCTCTTTGTGTTGTGTTTTTTTTTTCCAAACAGGGCTTGCTCCTGGAGCTGAGATTGCTCAAAAATAAGGTTGATGAGCTCGAGGATGAGAAGTCACAGTACGAGAGAAAGCTCAAAGCTACAAAGGTACAGCCCCAGAAACACTTTATTAGTGTGATTAAGTGATTGCTTCTCCTCCCACAGTTTTTGAAATATGGGTATGGTTCCAGTGTCAAAATATCCATTAATAGAGAGAGAGAGAGAGAGAGAGAGAGAGAGAGAGAGAGAGAGTGTCGCCTTCAAAATTTGTGTTGGAGAGAGAGTCTGTGATGTCATGGCTATAGAGGTCGGAAAGGGACAAAACATGGAGAAACACAAACACTCAGAAACAAACAGAGCAAAAGACACAGCAGACTCATAAACAGACTTCAAGACACTAAAGCTCAGGTCAGTTATAAAAAAAGACATTTGTCAATGTTTGTTGTGGTTTACTTATAAATAATCAGCCGGTGAATGCAGCTACGCGTTCAGCCGTCCTTACCCATAAATGGCCTGATAAGAGATGGCAAGTTTGCGCCGACTGGTGGTGCAGTGGTAGAGTGCCAGTCAGAAGATTACAGGTTCAAATCCATAGTGCGAGTTCTTTTTTCTTTTTTCCCATAAAACACTGGTTTTAAAGCAACCACACAATTACACAATTAAATCCAGTGATCTAATTCACTTCAATGATCTAATTCACTCACAGCATTTGGCTGCATCCTCCTCTTTCCAGTATACACTCCTCAGAATTTCACATCTTTACAGACTGTCTTCAGTGTACAGTTCTCACGGCCTTCTTTTTGATACTCGTTCTGCCTGTACACCACTGGGATGGTACTCTTTGTGGAAACATGTGTCACTTGTCATATCAATAAGTTTTTGGGCAATATCTCGAGAAAGCACTTTAATCTATAGCGCTATAGATATTTATTGTTCATATATAATGAACAATCACTTTTGCTGAAACGCGATTCCAACCCCCCCCCCCCCCCCCACACACACACACACACACACTCACACACACACTCACACA
>JBBPCX010000018.1:8265783-8282320 GCA_037974365.1 Hydrocynus forskahlii | reverse complement strand
TATATATATGCTTACATAATTGCGTGATTAGTTATATAGTTACATTTGCACACACACTGAGTGTCCCTTTACACTGCATAGCTGGACTTTTTTCTTATTTCTGAAATAATTTGATATAGTAGGTAAAGTTTCAAAATGTATGATATATTGTCAAGTTCATAGATGGAAACATTATTTTGAATTTACTGCTTCTGTGATGTCACAAAAACCTGTACATTTACATAGATCTATCTATTCAGCCAATAACAGTTTAGTCCCACCATATGGCACAAACTGTGAAGGATATTTTTTTTTTCTTTCCGCAAAAAGTGCATTCACAGCAACAACTTTAAAACACCATAACATAGCTCCTCCTCCATTTACAAACACAAATGTGGTATGGAATAAAGGATTAGGTTGCAGTTTGTCAGCTGAATGTCTACTGTGCTACAAGTGAGAAATGATTAAACAAAATGTTTAAAAAAGTGTTTTAAGGTATATTCTCAACCAGTGTTCATTTGAATCTTGGATGTTCTACACTCCTTCAGTTCTAATGATTTAATGTGGTGTTCTGTGTTCATGTCATGGACTATATTAATTTAAAAATAGATGCAATGTGCTAAAACGTCATTTTTTCAATTCCCTCATTCCATCAGCCCCCCCACTCTTACAAAGAGAGTTGATTATATTTTGTTTATATGGAAATACCAAATAATGAAGTAATGTGGAGGTGTTTTTTTCACCCTCAGGCAGAGATTTCAAGCCTACAGCAGCTGTTGCAGTGTAAGAACGCTGAGATTGAGACCCTTCAGGCGCAGCTACTCTCCAAAGCCCCTGTGTCTGTGGACAGTGCAGAAAGAGGTACATCCCTCCTGCTTTAGCCCCCAAATGAGTTGCTTTTGATTATTTGATGTCCATGAGGTGGCTGTCCCGCATATACTGCGTTAGTTTTATACAGTATGTAACTTGTGCACATCCTCCAAAATCAACATGTGTATATGGGAGAACCACTTAGGTAATGAGTAGCCATACAATATTTGCTGTGACTGAAACTCACTGCTTTGGGAACAGTATGTACACATTACTTCTGCTCAAAAGACTGATAAGAATCATTACAGTGTGTTTTGCAAGTGTTTGTATGTGCATGCATGTGTATTTGTGGTGTCTGCATACTCTTAAGAGTTGCATGGTGTTTAGATGTGCATTCTAATTAATCTTAATATTCAAGCATTTGTTAAAGTTAATGAAAGGACATTTGGTTAATCGTGAAACACAAAAGACAGGTTATTATGAATGCATTGTAAATAATCTTTCCACTGTGATTTAGCTTTCCACTATTTACTGGTGTGTACGGTTTCATTCAACAAAAATATGATTAAATAATTAAATAAAGAAAATAAAAAATTCTTTTAAAACCTGAGTTAATTCAGCATCATTTATTAAAAGAACAACGGCATGAATCTTTCATTCTATCAGCGTATTCTTTGATGCTAAATAAAATCTACATTTTAAAGAGCCCAAATCATGAAAACCCAATTTCAACACACCTTTGAAATAGGTTTGATGTAGTGTATAAAGGTTTGGTCCCCAGAAGGCTACATATGGGGGGAAAAAAAATATTAATTACTTTTGTGATATAATTAAGACCAACTCATTAACCAATTCATAGCCTAGAGCTGTTTGACTCTGTCCATTCATACTCTTATAAGGAGTGTTTCAGCTTGAAATTCTTTTTTAGAATAAGGCCAGCCAATCAGGACAGAAATCACACATATATCAGGCACAGTAACAAAAACAGCCTCTAAGGAACTAAGGAAGGTCAACAGGTTGAAAACGGTCCTGTAAAAATTAATTGATTGACTGATTTTTGTACATAAACCAACTAAGTTTGTGAGTAAAAATGAAGAAAATAAAGAAAAATGTAGTGTGTAGCCCAAAAGGACATCCACTTTAAAATTATAATTTTTTCTTTTTTGTATTATTATTATTGTTATTATTATTATTATTATTATTATTATTATTAGTAGTAGTAGTAGTAGTAGTATTATTAATATTAGAACATATAAGCTTCACTAACTAGCCTGTCTGAGTAGCCTCTCTGAACTGTAGCCGTCTCTAATCCACCAGAATTTTCACTGGATACATGTAAATATATTAACAAAAATCCCAATTAACTAAATAAAATCTAAACAGGCAAGCTAGAAATAGACTGTAGCCCACCTCTTCAGATTGTACTTTGCAAAATGTATTACCAATATATTTTTACTGATCGTATTCCTTCGCTTTCAATGTAATGAACATCTGAGTAATGGTTTCAGTATACTGGCCCGTGGATCAGCTAACTTGTCAGTGCACATCTCTAGCATGATGCCATGTTTGTGTTGTATCTACACGTTTGTGTATGTGTGTGTGTGTGTGTGTGTGTGTGTGTGTGTGTGTGGTGTCTAACAGCATCTCTGTGTCCTCTCCACCCTGCTCTTACGAATAGAGGAGATATACAGGAGAAGGCTCAACTCTAAAAGTAAGGGTTTTAGTGTCTTTGCACCCTAACACAAATACACACACAAGATTTGTAAACTGCTACATACTACATACATGACACCCTCTGCATTGTCGTTGCTGCACTTTTCAGTTCTGTTGATTTTCTGTGTGTAAAAGTGAAGGCAGGGCTTAAGCTTTTGCCTTGGTGATTTTATAAGCTTATCTAATAACACGACAAAGGACACGTTTGACTGTCAGTTCTTACATCAAGAAAACTGCTTTGTCACCCTTTATCCCCATATTACATTGAAGAGAGCTCTTAGTCGGCTATGATTTTGTGGGGTGTAGTATAATACTCTGGCTTAAGTTTGCCCTTCGCAGAAATCAGGAGGATTATGCTGGCTTATCCTTCCTCAGTGAAGCTGCATTCAAATGCATCACAGAATCAATACCAGAGTGTCACAACATGACTCACTGATCTTTATGTGCATGCAAAGAGAACTTGATCTGCTTGGAGGCACGAGTTTGGTGTGCTTGTAATGAAATCTGTGCTACGGTTAAAGCACAGAGAACTGTAGTTATGCATAGTGGCACTTTTGTCTCTGTGGTAGAATATCGATGTTCATTTTTCTCTCTGTCAACAGATCAGGAGTTACAAAAGCTGAAAACAGGAATGGAACTACTAATGGCAGCCAATGATGAAAAGGTGAGTACAATTCCTGGCCTCTGGATTCAAAAATACACAATGCAGTTGGTATAAATACAGTGTGGCCTGGTTAAAGAAAGAGGCTTGAGTGATATGAAAATGTGTGACCTGTATAAATATCAATTTTAAGGACTATTCCAACAACCAATAATATTGGTCACTAGATTTATACATAGTCAAAAGTAAAGATGGCACCGATCAAATGCCAAGGATTAGTATCAAGCTGATATCAGCAAGATGCTGGATCAGACATACATACCAGTAGGAGTCCTTAGGCAAGACTCCTAACACTACAATTGCCGGTAGCATGATTAAATTATAAATTACTCTGGATAAAGTAAAGTGGCCCTTTATAGTCACGCATGAACACACCACAGGACAGCATGAAAATGTGAAATTGTTCTCTGCATTTAACCCATTCACCAAGTGAAGTAATGGGCCACCAACGTTGGGCATGCGGGGCGCAGTGTGTGGAGACGGTACATTGCTCAAGGGTGCCACAAAGATGCCACTAGCAGCTCCTGGGATTCAAACCCACAACCTTCTGATCAGAGGGGGAACTCCCTAACCACCAGGCCACTAGCTGCCATGAGAGACTAAGAGAGGATGACAAATGTATAATGTCATGTTGTATATGTATTTCTTCTGGAGAGGTAGTAGAGTGAGCATGATAGCCCACTTTTAGATGTGTGTCTAAAGCCCCATTCAGACTGGATTTGTTTTACAAAATTAGTAACAGTGTAATATGTAAGGAACATGACTGGCTGATTCATATGGAATAATGTATCTGTGCAATTTCTCTAAATTAGAACAAAAAATATATAAACAAATGTCATAGCTCAGATGGTTCCTACCAAATTCTAATTAACATTAAATCTGTCCAAACTAACTTTTTATTAATGCTTGTTGGAATAGCATGAATAAAGTACATTCACTGAACCTCTTAAATGCCACACCAAAAAGACATTTTTCTTCTTCCTCTAATCAGGGCAAAAAGACCTGTTGTACTTACAGTAGTCCTTTTTCAAGCTCCATTTTCAGTCTTGTCTCCCAGGTACCTAATCAGAGGTGCCATTGTGTATAACCAGATTTTGTTTCATAGTTTTAAGTAGCACTTTACTGATTAATACCATTGTCATTTGTCAGCAGTCAATTGATGATTAGCAGAGCTAACCCTGCACCAGACGGCCCTCAGACCACATGGTCTGCAGAACTTCAGCCAAAGCCATTTCCTTCAGACAAGTCTTATTGGTGCAAGGCCCTTCCAAACCTCATCAGAGAGAGCAGGGGCAGGGTTTGTCCAAGAGGCACCACTTCAGAACAAACCCACTTCTCTGAACTCTGATAAATGCGTAAATGTAACTTGCTGCCAAATCTGGCCTTCCAATTTAGTAATCAGGCTTTGCTTGCGCACACGTTATAAATGACTGGAGCAAAGTTGATTTTCAGATGTATGCCTCTTACTTCTTGTTAAGATGATTAAAATTGCATTTATGAAAAGCTAATTACAGTTGTATTACTTATCAGCTGATTCAAATGGTAAATATTTAAATGATCTACAGGACTGCACTTATTGTTAATGTATTGGTTTTTTATTGTATTGTGGGGGAATGTATCGCTTTGAAATTACTTTTTTTGTTGTTTGTTTGTTTATTTTCATTAACTTACCTTAATTCCATTCTCTTACATATATTCTATTTTGTGCATGTGCTGTATTTGCTACAGATTATCCATAATTTATAATCAGAACTCCCATTTTTTCCCCAGGATCGGCGTATAGAGGAACTCTCTCTGCTCCTGAGCCACTGCAGGCAGTTTAGAGATGGAATGACCTTTGTTCAGTGTAAGCCTATAGAACTATTTCTTCCAAGTACTCTGTATCACAAGTTAAAGAAAGTAAAATGTAAAAAAAACAAATAAATTAGGAAAAATATTTTTGTATGCATTTGGTGCAGAATCAAATGTTCTGTAAGTAAAGTATGTGTGGAAAGATGCCCAAACTCAGTATAATTGGACAAGAATTGTAATAATTGATCTGTTTTCATTCATAAGTGACCGCCCCTCTACAATGCAGCAATAATGAAGAGGACCAGAGTGCAGGCGTGAAAACGAAAGCCCTGACTGTTAAGCCTCACTCTGAGGTATGTGATGTGACTGTATGTGTAGGTTGGGTTGTATGATCCATTTATTATTATAAATCCACAACTTCTGCTTTGCACGCTAAGGTTTGTTTATCCTCCTTTAAGCTGACGTCCAGCGTTTCCTCTCCACTTCTTGCATCCACATTGTCCAGTCAGAAGGAGACAGAATCCAGGTACACTAAGCTCAGTTAAAGCTCGGTTTCTGATGGGCAAGGTGTTGTTTCAAGAACCCATAAGGAAACAGAAAGACTGCAAATAACGCAAATAATTGCTGTCTCAGGTCACATACCAAACCTATGTCCTGCAGCATGGAAGATTTGAAAGGTGTAGTAACACAAAAGGTAAGCTGTCCTTTTCAGTTTCTATAGTGTTCTGTCCTTGTCTCTGTGTTCTCTGATCTTATTTCTGATTTGTCTTTTCCCAATCTGTAGACTCCTGTAGAAGCAGCATCTTCAGATGAGGTATACTGATGATTCTTTTAAATCAACCGCTTTGTTACTTTTTAATCTGAAACTGCTTTTAATATGCAGACACATGGGCTCCATTTTGGTTCCTTAAAAAACTTTTAACAGATGGTCCTTTTGTGAACCATTCTGACAAAGCAGATATGAGTGTGAGTTTAAAGAACTTCTGCATAATAAAGGTTCTAGAAGGAACCAATGAAATTGGTATACAATCTTGAGATAATTCACCCATCTCTGGATTCACCCATCTCTGATCAGGAAATGGAAAGTGACCCACCTATCTTGACATTTCAAAAGGGTGCAGTATGAAAATAAGGCCCTAGCTGATCAGTGTTTATTACTATGTGCACTTAGTGTTCTTATGAATAAGTCCAGGGGCCTTCTACCACAACAAAAACAGTGAACATTTTCTAATATGTATAAAAAATCCTAAATAGCAAGAATCTCACAAAGGAAATTTAACATAGCAAACTAAAGAGTGGAGGTGTAATTCCAGGTCATGTCACAGTGTAGAGAGTGTGAACTTAGCCCCCCTCTTTTAGACTGGAGAGCTCCCCCATGTGGCCATGTGCAGACCTCCACAACCCACAGACTGGGGGCTGTAACAGTGCCTTGACATGTCCTAGATGTTCTAAACGAGTGTTTGTTTTGATGAATTTTCACATAACAAAAAAAAACTGCAATGAGCTGCGATGTCATCACAATACTAGTATATGATTTTTGAATGTTTTTAACACATTATTATCATTGATCTTACCGTACTTTCCAGAATCAAAGCTCAGACTCCAAACAACAGAATGGGAAATCTCCTGTAACTGAGGCTGGAAAGAGTGATATCTCAGAAGAAAGGTCTCAAGAAGGCAGTGAAGATGGAGACCTCAACCTGCGTATGAACCACATCACCACACTCAGGGCATAGACAGCACTATAGTTATTAACAGTGTAATACTAGTCCACGAAATAAAAACCTGTTCTGTTCTATTCATTGCTGTTCAGTGAACAATGCTCAACCTCTTAAAACAACATGCCACACACTTCTCACTCTTTTAACTGCATAACCTACACACTAGTTTCATAGCAGTAAGTGAAAAATAAGTATTTTGAATAGTAAACCTCCTTAAACCTGACGGCATTAACACCCCGTGTGTTTTTAATCTTGGCTGTGCTCTCCACTTGCCATACTCTTTTGCTTTACATCTGCTGTAGCTAACTCTGTCTGTTATTAAACTCTGTGCATGTCCTCTGTTCTTCCTTCTTCTGTGCTTTCTAAACTCTCGGCTGTGGCTTGAAGGTCGCTGCAGGAGTGCGAGCGCTCCGGTTTTAGGTAGCTACCACTAGTGTCTGCTGAAACTCTTTGAATGTATATTTCTAGCCTCTTTTCTCCTCCACCCATTCAGCAAATGAAAACCACTTGTGCCACACCAAGCTTTACCCGCTCCTTTGATCAGGTAGTGTAGTGGGGGGCCCAGAGTTAACCTTCTCTCTGTCTCTGGGCGGAGCCATGGCTGGAAGCAGACCTGTGGCTACAGCTGCTTTACAGCCTTTAACCAGGGCCAGATGCTTAACCGCCCGTTAGTGTTCAGAGTAGACACCCACAGCTACATGTTCACTCTTGAACTTTAGTCTGTACTGTTCTCTGTTTAAAAAAATAACCCACCTTATTTGATCTATTCTTTGATTTCCTACATGTTTAATGATTCAGTATCCAGATAAAAGTATAAGCTAAATGAGTGTATGTAATGTCAATGCCAGTGTAAACCTATTAACAAACAAAAGCATGCTGAAACAAAAAAGAAAGACATGGCAACAAAACCCATTGAGTCCTTTAACATGCTAAAGGTCAGACTCGGCTCTGCATTTTGTCTTTCTGCTTTTTTGAAATTCCTTAGGTTTGTGTAGACTCCATTTAATGCAGACTGTGAGTCTGCATTAAATGGTGCCAAACACAACAAGTAAATGGGCCTTAAAACAGTAGCTTAGCTGAAATTATAGTATCACACATATTTCACTTGCAAAATTCTTCAGTGGCTTGGAACGGTAATGAAAGGAAACTTCTTGGCAGAGATCTCGTCAGATAACTAACTTCTTGTAGTTTATTCTAATACATATTTACATTAGCATATATTGTATATATATTTTATTTATTATAAATATTTAACACACAGAAGTTGTATTTATTTGCCATACAGGAAAGACAGAGAGAATGGAGGACACAAGCACATCTGATCTTTCGCCAGTGTCATCTGGAGTGGATTCAGGACAGCAGTCTCCTGTCTCACAGGAAAACATGAAGAACAACAAGAGCATACGCAAACTGTGGGGAAAGTGAGTGTGTGCCCGTGGCTGTTCCTGTGTGTTTTGTACTTTTGTCATTGTGCTCTATTAAAAGCTGTCCTCGCTCAAGCAGAAGTCTCTATGTTTAGGATCAGGAGGACACAGTCAGGGGGTCTGCAGGGAGATGACCTAGAGCCCACTGAATTCAGGAGAGGAGGCTTCAGAGCCACAGCTGGACCCAGGCTGGCCCGAACGCCAGACTCAGGCCGCTCAGTCCGGTAAGTGTCCATGTTATGCTGAAACCCAAGTTCACTGTCATCTGACAAGGAAGGGTCATTTTAAACCATATTCATCAAGCAATAAAAGGCCGTTCCCGTATACCACATAACTGTGGCAAAATCACTAAAACACATGGAATTGAGTGGTTTATTGCTTTATTAATATATTTAAAAAGTAAATTGTAAACATAATATGCATGTATGTATAGGAAGTACAGATGTACTATGTAATTAACTTTATAAAACTAAAAATCATTTTCTTGCTTGATATGCTTCATGCTCTCACATTTGAAAAAGCCAATTCAGTAGCTCAGTGAAAATCAGAAGATGAAATATAAAAAAAAAAAAAAAAAAGTAACTGTCTAAGTTCACAATGTCCTAAGACATTTATGGAAAAGTATAAAATGGTCTATGGAAAAGTATAAACTTGATGTATTATATGTTGACAGAAAGTTATTGCTTTTCAGAGACATGACGATGCCCTTCTCTAAGTGGACCACAGAGCATGTGTGTGGTTGGATAGAGGACTGTGGACTGGGTCAGTATGTTAATCTGGCACGGCAGTGGGTGGTCAGTGGTCAAACCCTACTCTCTGCCACACCACAGGAGCTTGAGAAGGTAAGTGACCTTTGATGCTAATCTGCTGATGAGTTACATGGAGACTGTTTTATTTACAGACTCTGAGTGTTCCTGAGTGTACATGGATCTCTCACTCGTGTTTTTTTTTTGTTTGTTTATTGGCATAGGAGATGGGGTTTAAACATCCACTTCACAGAAAGAAGCTGCAGCTGGCTCTCAGGTCATTTAGCAACAAGGCAATGGAAAAATCATCTGAGCTTGATCACATCTGGGTTGCACGTGAGTAGTCTAATAATGGGCGTGAAAATTCTAGAATTATAAAGCTCAAACATAACTGTATAAGATTAAAGTGTTTGGTTTTCTGCATAGCAATTGTTGCGAGGCCTCTCAAGCTATACAGACTAATGAGAAACTGTAGAAGCAATTTTCAGATTACTTAAAGGACCCATTTCAAAGATAAACACATTTTGTTTATCTTTTTTGATAAGATGCAGGAGTATCGGAAAAATACAAAAAGGACTTTCATGACGAACGGGGAACAAACAGTCCTTTGAAAACACAACCTTGAAGATAACTCAATGGAGGACCGTCCTTTTATAGAGGATAAATAGTTCTTGACAACACAAACATGTAGTGAACGTGAACAGAAACAGTCCTTTACCTTAAGATCTGAAAACACACGCCAGCTCTGGACTAGGGAAGAGGGTCACGCTCGGCTGTGAAGCCGTCGCTCCATCGTGAGGGCGAACCAGATGCGTTTTACTCCTGAGGAGGAGTCTTGAAGAAGAGAGTACAGCGGCTTCGCCCCGTGCGACAGCCACGATGAGCCAGACCAGCCCGAGGACTGTCCGCCTCACCGGTCAGCACTACACTACGAAACACAATGTACTTAAAATGCGCTTAACTCTACCATAATTTACTCCTGAAAATACACCAGACCCATTCATTTGAATTAAGTGACTGTTAATTTGTGAAACCGACCCCTTAATTTTACCTTAAAATTTGATTTTAGGCATGAGTGTGAAAATCCTTAATCTTAAATTTAAGGCGTTCATTCTGGAGGTTCTATTATTTAAGGGGAAATTTTGAAAAAGGTTTTACCCCTTACGTTTTACCCCTTAAATTTTACCCCTTAAATCAGCCTTAATCTGTGCACTTTTAAGGGGCAAAATTAAGGCGTTTGGTTTCGTAGTGCTAGGAGAACAACGGGAGACAGAAAGCAATCAAAGTCCACTGACAAGAGTCTACAACAGACAACAGTCAGTACGAGAAAGATAGCCAGAGCCCAGAGAGTACCCCAGTGGTGTGGAACGACAGAACAGATGAAGGGGTATGAAGATGTATATGGTGGCAATCCCACACCAGACTGCTGGAGCGGCTGGCCCTTAATACTACAAGGAGGAAACACACAGACTAGTGAAAACACAGACACAGTCGAACTAAACGAGGACTTAACTCAAACTAATGGACACGCAAGGAGAGACAGCTGAACTGAATGAGCTGACGCTTAGCAATGCAATCAGCCGAAGAGTACGGAGGCTTATTCTACTCAGCTGCGACGCTGGGCTCTGCGCCCAAACATTAACAAACCAGCACACGGGCGAGGGGGGCGTGGCAGGAAACACTTCCCTCTAATAGGCCCATGAGCAGGAGGGCTGGACACGAGGTCGAGGTGGCACGGACGTGACACATTGTCAATGGTTTTTGAAGTTTTCACACAAGAAGTAGCATGGAGAAGGCGCTTCCTAAAGTTGTCATGGCTTAATTAACTTAATTAAACAATCAAACAAGCCTGGAAAAGGCTTGTTGTGGAATCTTTAATAAAACTCTGAGACAGACCTTATTATGTTAAACCAGATAGATTCTTTATTCTCTGCAGTGAAGGTTCAGTCCACACTCAGTCCAGACAGGTCTGTGTGAGGAAGAACCCAGAGCAGTAAAACACTCAAGCATAAATACACCTCAAAGGAGAGGAGGACCCAGATGGTGTCTGATAAGTATACTCCACAGTCAAGGTTACATATTCTCCAGGGCTGCACTAGCACATTCTCTAACACATACATAAGGTGTGAGCAAGGGCACTCTGTGTCTGCTCGAGAGGAATCTGCATATGCGTAATATGGCCTCGTCTGGTCTCACACCCTCCTTTAGGATAAACAATATGTTACACTAACATGCATCATCACTTACATGTTCTAGAAGGGGTCAGGCTGTATTTTTCCATCACAAGGTAAAGAATCTTAAAGACCATAAACATCTACTTGTCCGTACAATTAATTAGATAACATACAAGCTTATGAAGCCACAACTAATTGTCCTCAAAAAGGTGCACTACACTTGTTTCTCTCAGACTACTGATAAGGTAAGTAAGACAGAAGCCAGCAGTCACTCAAAGAGTTAGCATTTAGTTAGCATTTCTCTCACTCAAATTGAAATTCCTTTATCTTCAAAAATATATACTTCTGAAGTTCCTGTAAGCTGTTTTCTCCTCATTTCTGAACGTAGGGTGGTTGGACGACATTGGCTTACCTCAGTACAAAGACCAGTTCCATGAGAGCAGGGTTGACGGCAGAATGCTTCAGTATCTAACAGTGGTAAGGCCAGCATCCTTTAACCCTTGACCATAAGTGATGTTAATATAATGTGAAAATGCTTCTGCAGATGACCTTTTGTACCTCCAACATGATTTTTACCTTCCTTCTCTCAGAATGACCTTCTGTTCCTGAAAGTCACCAGTCAGCTGCATCACCTCAGCATCAAATGTGCCATTCACATGCTCCATGCAAACAAGTTCAACCCCCACTGCTTGAGACGGAGACCAGGGGATGAGGTGAGAACTTGAGTATTCAGGGTAGAAGTGTACTTCACTGAACACTAACAGACATCAGTCTCATTGCAAATCCTCACCAAGCACATATATTATATGCAGTGACTGAAATAGCAAAAAAGTAACAAATGGAATACCTGCAAATACTGCAAATGCATTTTTTCTCGCTGTTCCTTTGTAGAATAAAACATCTCCATCAGAGGTGGTGCAGTGGTCTAACCATCGGGTGATGGAGTGGCTGCGCTCTGTGGACCTGGCTGAATATGCCCCAAACCTCAGAGGCAGCGGAGTCCATGGAGGCCTGATAGTGAGTCATGGAGTTTAAACCCTCCAGAAATCGATCACTGCAATTGTACAGTCCTTCACTTGATGATGCTGTTTTGGCCAAGTGTCCATACTTTTTACCTTATTACTCAACATCTCTACACAGTTTGAAGCTTGTGTAAGTTTGAGATGATTAAAAGATACAGTTTGCCCATTACCAGAAAATGCAAAGCTTCTATTACTTGTTAGGTACATTAGTCTTGTAGTTATAGTGCAAAAAATGTACTCAGTCTTTGCTGAGCAAATAAAGTTACGTAAATATTTTTGCTCACTCCTTTAGTCAAATGTGAATAGTGTATATAATTTACCAAACATATAAATAGACTTATCATTTTCTTTTGTATCATTTTATTTCTTTGCGATTCACGGCAGATCCTAGAGCCTCGTTTTAACTCGGAGACCTTGGCCATGTTGTTGAACATCCCTCCTCAGAAGACCCTCCTCAGGCGCCATCTAGCCACAAACTTCAATGCTCTGGTGGGGCCTCAGGCCCAGCAGGAGAAACGGGAGTACGCCAATGCAAGTGGACACACGCCCCTCACCACCACTGCCAAAGTCCGGGTATGACAATGTATTTTTTTTCCCCCCTATTTGTTTTTTTTTGTTCCCTATTTTTTTTAAATAAAAAAGTAGAATAGAACATTATATCAGTACCAGTCAAATACATATAATAAAAGGTAACACAGTGACACTATATCAGAAAATTGTATTAAATTATTGCCATTTATTTGTTAATCAGACTCTAGATATAATTTTCCAGAAGAAAACCAAGTTTTCTTCTTCTACTAATAATAATGTAAGAAATTGAATCAATCATTCCTTCTTATTTCAGCCAAAGAAGCTTGGCTTCACAAACTTCAGCCATCTAAGGAAGAGAAGGCCTGATGACTCAGCAGACTACATCTGTCCAGTAGATGTGGACATCTCACCTGTTTTGAACGGTAACCCTCACCGTCCCCAAGGAAACTTCAAGGGTCTGAGCCCCATTGTGGACAGAGACACAGACAGACCGGATCATGCTGGGTCAGCAAGTTGATCTACCCCAGCCTTCCTCTATCTCTCAATACTCCTCGACAGCCCCACAGCCAATAACTATGCTTGCTCCTTCACCTACACTCGGATGACCTAACTTCGGTGACCCTGGGCCATGCTGCTCGATGAATTAGGGATAAGATTCTCAACCAGTTCATCTGGATATGCTTTAACAGAGAATCTTTTGAACTTCTTACAAGTGAGGGGCTTGACATGTTAGTTATGTAACTGTTGTTGGCATGCTGAAAACCTAAACCTGTTCACTGAAGAAATGTCCACAATCCTCAATGAGCAATGCTAAATGTTTCACATAGGTATAAACACCGAGCATTCACTGTGCAATTCTCTCTCTTTCTCTCTCTCTCTAAGAAATTATTGGTCCGTAATTTTCGAGCTTCAAACCTTGTTTAAACATTAAAATGTTTAAATTAAAATGATTAAAATGTTCATTGCCATGAAAACAAACTCTCTTGTTTTGACTTGTTTATTCATTATTGTGACACTCAAACCGGTTGTTGTCGTCAGGTATTTATGGTGCAATACTGCCATCACATGGCTGTGAGAAAATGAACAGAGTGGGAAAACATTTTGAAAAAAGTGCTGATAGAAAGATTACACGCCCCTACTATATATATATATATATATATATATATATATATATATATATATAATTAGAAGTCGAAGGGCACTCTGCATTTCAATTTCTATAATATATACTTGAACTTGAACCATCCAAATAAACGCTGTATTCTCCATGCTTCTCACAACACAGATTACTGGGATCTTTTCAGTCCCCATGATCAAGTAATAGTTGTGTAGATGTCTGTCAAGTTGCTAATGTTTTCTGCCACAGTCGAGTGGGAAAGTGGGAAATACCACTGGAACTATCCTATTGAAGTGGGGGAAACTCTTTTTCTGTATGGTGGGCGATCCTTTGCAAGCTCTTAAACGAATGAAGCTGTAAATGTAAAGCATCAGGTTCAGAATTTCAGACCTCAGACACATAACTTTCTGGTGAGTGCCCCATGTAGTCTTCCTTTATTGTTACAATTTATTTATTATATATTCTGAGCATATACATTTGTTTATACACGAAAGCATGTCTTTGAATTGCATTTCTGTGGAGGAAAAAGAGGTTTTACACTAGATCAGGTGCTAAAGCTGATGCCCTCAGGTGGGAACGCATGCTTGCAAAAGGTTCTGGCTAGAGTTTTTTTATGAGCACACGCCCGGATGGAGGTGTGTGGGGGAAGGGATTGATATCTACACTCAAATGGTTTCCTTTTTAAAAAAAACTGAAGTGTTGTTAGATTGCTTCAAGACCTAGTTCGTCTGGTGATGGTGCTGGAGCACGGCATATAAAATAAAAGTGAGGTTATTCTTCAATTTCACAGTTGGATGTTTGGATGCTGTCATTGTTGGAATTTCCTCACTGAATTAAATTCTGTTTAGCCTGTAAAAAGATTTACCTTATTGTGTTTAGAAACTGGGATATAATGAAATTAAATGTAATCAAATAATACAAATAAATGAACAACAATACGTTTAAAGATAAATCAATTTGATGAGTTGGAAATAGCCAAGTTTCATGTTGGTGTGAATAAATAAAAATGAGTCAGCCCAGAGTAGTTAAGTCAGGGGAATTTAGTTTGTATAAAAATAGGTTATACACAACAGCAGTAGGTGTGCAGAGTTTATTGTGTTTAGAAATTGTTTTGAATAATGAAAATAATACATTAAAAATAAAGTTAAATGCAAAGAACTTTATATGATTTAAAAATTGGCAAGTCCCATTTTCGAGTGAACAGGACAGATTATAGTAAGTGCAGGGGAAGCAGTAGGGGGTTAGAATGAGTTGTGGTAAATGAGCAGTGCTGGTTCCTCCATGTTTGCATCAGCCAGGAGGAGGCAGCCTTTGTCTAGATTTTAATGACTGGCTGCCAAGTACGGAGAGGCTCTGACTCAATGAGCTGGTCCATCATTCTATGACTGGATGTACAATATGTGTTCATATATATCCAGACACTCTTTGTTGACACTGATGTTCAACTTGTACAACCTCCATAGAAAAGCAATGACAGGAGAGTGGGATGCTACTAAGGGCTCCCTGTCCCGGTTCTATACCCACATTTCGCACATTTAACAAGTGACACTTGAGGTTCAACTCATGAACTACCTAACAAGCATAGAGTGGCTTCACCAAGACTGGACCTGGGAGCCCTTGGGCTAGAGGGATGTACAGCTTGGACTGTGGAGCTGTGGAACAGCATTCTCTGTAATGGTGCTCCCCTCAGTACCACTGGAGCGAATTGGAGGGACATTTGTGGTACAGAACTAATCCTCAAACATCAGTAACTAACCTCACTTATGCGCTTGTAGCTGAATGCAATCAAATCTTTACAGCATCGTTTTAATACCTAGATTGAAGCTTTTCCCAAAAGTGAGAACAAACGCCTTATTATACTCTTGAATTTTGGAAGAGGTGGAGTTAAAAAAAAAAAAAACTATCATACAGTTCCTTCGCTCAAAAACTTGTTCGATTAAAACCAAGCAAATTTTGGCCATTTCCATAAACAAGCACTGGCTCAATGTACAAAAAACCCCACATGAACACTCTTTCCTAGAAGTTACCCCTACAAATGAAAAATAAATAAATAGACAAATAAATAAAACACTTTGAGCCAGCACTGGATCGATTTAAAAACATTTGTTTAACACATTTGCTGCAGTCTCACATCTGGGCTGCCCAAACCACTCAGAAATCACTTAGCACTGTGGAACAACAAAGTAACCCAGCAGGCTCAACCAATTACTTTGGTCAAAAAACAAACAAGAAACAGAAAAACACAAGCACCGTGCAATGAGGAGAAACCGTTTGATTTAGATCAACATTTAGCTTCGCGTAAATATTATAGCATGTTTACTTCAACCTGTCAAAAAGATATATTTTTTTTACGCTGAAATCAAAACCTCATCCAAAAACTAGTTTAACCAAGTTTTGTTAGCTGTTAGCTGTGTAGCTCAGATGGTAGGCTGGAGGTTGCCAGCTACAGCAAAATTATTACACAGATCATATCTACTTAAAATCATCGATTCCATCAGGAGGTTTGCCACATGGATTGCGAAAGCCAGTGACCCTCCAGCATCACAGAGGAAACAAGCTTTATAAAGCCTTATAAGTCACAGCGAGCCATCATTAGCAAATTCAGTCTCACATCACAACCAGAGGACTGCAGCTTGTAATACACTTGTTACTTGTAATACATTTCTGTCTTTATCAGTTTCACCTATTACTAAATGTTGCTGCTGGGGCAGCTGGTGGCCTAGTGGTTAGGGCCCCTGCGATCAGAAGGTCGAGGGTTTGAATCCCAGGACTGCTAGTGGCACCACTGAGGTACCCTTGAGCAAGGTACCTCACTCACTGCTTGTTGGGCGCCCCCCGCTGGTGGCAG
>JBBPCX010000018.1:8213990-8258301 GCA_037974365.1 Hydrocynus forskahlii | reverse complement strand
AGAGAGAAAGAGAGAGAGAGAGAGAGAGAGAGAGAGAGAGAGAGAGAGAGAGAGAGAGAGAGAGAGAGAGAGAGATTGCAGTACCTCTTTTCTTCCAGCGAGCGGCATCTCTGTCTTATAATACAGCACCGGTTTTACTCCGTGATTTATTTTGACGGAGTGATTTATATCTGCCAACAACACTTTTCTCTCCAAGTATTTGTCTTCAAATCACTCTTTACTTTAAATGTAATCTAATCTCACATTGTACTGTGTAGACCAACACATTTCCATTGAAATCATCCATGTGTTGTTTCTGGCCACATTCTTACTGAAACGTGGAATAGGTTTGACATGGAGAAGGAGAAAAACACAGCTCTTAATTTAGCAGACACTGTGTACATGTAGTAGCCCTGTGTCAGATGAAACATAACTGCAGCATTTTAGTGTCAGCTGAAACTTTGCAAAAGCACACCGTGACGGTATCACTGAGGTTTTGTTCTTAGTAGCACCCCCTCAATTAGTGCTATAATATCCTCAGCCTGCTTGAGTTCATGTTCTTCAAACTGGCCTAAACGCAGGCAATTTATTCTCTTTATACTGTGGTTGATGTATTTTCCAAATCTGTAGTTTTTAAGAGTTGGCCTCAGTCAGTTGGAGATGCAATTTGTGGTGTTTATTTAATCTCTCCTTTTCTTTTATTTCTTCAACAACAGCTCATTGTCTAGTAAAATAATACATTCTCAAAACTCTTTTTCTTTTCACAGACTTGCAGTCCCACATTACCAATCTATTCCAGCAGATATAGATAAAAATATTCAGCACAGAGATTTGAGTCTTATTGGTCAGTTTTCTTACAGCTAATAGACACATGCATTTTTACACCCAGCTTACAGTTTTGGATGGATAACTTGGATCACTAATTCAACTGGAAACACAATATGCAGTTCATCACATTAATAGAGTTAGATAATGACCTCTGCAGTGTCCAAGCCTAGGTATGTAGACAGCAAGAGGTATTGTGGGCAGGGGTGCGGTGGAGGTTGGAGGGAGGGGTGTGTGATTGGGGGGTGGACATTTCCTTGTCTGTGTTCTCTTTCTTTTCTGTATGCACTATTGACCGGGCAGGCAGACAGGCTGCCTTTTGCCCTGCATGTTATTGGCAAGCTCAGAAGAAGCAGGGGTGTCTCAAGGATACAGGCAGTCTGGTACAGTTGTATGGATTGAGATGGTGCTTTGAGGTCAGAGGTGCAGCCAAGGCTTCACCAAACTGTTGGTTTTGTAATAGATTTTTTTTTGTAGATAGCGTTTTGACTTGGTTTTTAGAACAACAACCAAGAGATCTGAACACCAGCTACTAGGAATGGGTAGGAATCCATATATTACTGCTTATTTTTAGTAACTCTGAACATTTATAACATATTCATGGTGAAGAATAGCTTTCTGAAGGATTATATGCTAAGGAAGACCTCACTCAGAGGAATGGCCAACTTTTTGTTAAGTAAGGACATATCTGAGGTTAACATTTACAAAAGGCCTTGGTTTAAGAGAGAGTATTGAGTAACACCTCTCAGACAGTGTAGACCTTCATTCCGTTAGACTGGCTGCTACAGGACTAAGAGACATTTGCATTATTGATGAAGCAACCCTGTCACCTCAAACATAGACTATTTAAAGGGGAACAATTTTATGCAAACTGCATATTGATGTACAAATGATCAATTGGCCTCTGCACCGGTATTAATATGCAATTGTTAAAGTGTGATATGCATTTCCAATTACCCCTCAATTTGACTACTCTAACAAGTGACGTGGTCACAGAGCACAGAGGCAGAGGAGTGGATTTGTTAATGTGCAACTGTCTCATACAAGTGAACCTGTGGCAGACTTTTTATTTCAGTTCAGCTGTAGGACAGAGCTAACGTTGCTGGAATTATGGGAGTTAAATGTACTTTAATGTGTCATTTTCCCCCATTATCACATTGCCCAAATGGGATTAAGAATCTTATGGAACTCACATATAAGTACACTTGACAATGCAACCAAATCAAACACGCACACAAAGCCTGCCTACACCTTTTTGAATAAACTGTGACTTTCAGAATGTGCTTAAAACCTGAAATATATGATAACCTCCCAGACTTGGTTTAATGGTTTTCATGCACATTTTCAGTTAACATAAGTAACGAATGAAGTAGTGACAAGGGCACTAAATGGTAGCTTTTGTAAACTGACAGGTTTTTTTTTTTAAAGATATGAGTTTCACATTAAGCTTTTTTTCTGCCAGTTTACCTTCCTTTATTTAGAATGCTTTGCAGTGAGCATTTGCAGCTGACTGATATCGCACCACAACCTCTCATGGGGTTAGGGTTGAGATAGGGGTTAGCATATGAGCACTGGATTAGGTAAGGAAATGAATGTCTTTCTTAATAAAAGAATGCGCAAACCATAAATTCAAAGAATTCCAGCTAAAAAAAACTGAACATAAAATAGAACTCATTATTTGTAGAGCCTATGCCGCCTAGTACTAGTAATTATACTACAACTTTTGTTTTTAAATATATGGCCTACTCACAGACATCTTATAAAATACATTTAACACACTTTTTATTTGTTTGCTGCAGTTTTACAGTGAATCATTCAGTAAATGTTTCTGTTTAAACTTTAATTTTACTGGATTAGCCTTGTACCAGCCTCGTACTGAGCTGGCTGTCAAATTAAAGGGCTCTTGTGTAGGGTGTTTACTGTGGTTTCAGACCTTCAATTTCAACTTGGGAGTGGATACATGCATGTATTTATAAGATCATACGTTTTTTCTATTCTTCACCTGTGTTAATAGATAAAAGAAATGGGACCTCTCCTCCATCTGCTGTGCTTTAACTGAACTCGCCGTGATTATTTACTTTGCCGTCTCTGATTCACTCAGAGGATGGAATGTATCATGTGACCAGGCTGTGACATGGTGGTGGGAGCTTGCAAAACCACAGGCTGGTGAAACTATACATGATAACGTTACTGAGTGCGCTTAATGCTGCAGTACTGAAGACCAGCATTTGTCTTGCTGGAGTCACAAATCATGTCTAAAGTTTCTTTCAGAATGGCCATCATTCATTAACTCATTTATTCATTCCCAAAACTACCAAGTAACGGGATGGCAATTATTCATAAAGAACTCCCAACTTGCTGTTAATGCACTGGATAACAATGGAAGCGTATTCTAGGTGGTGCAGAAGGGATTCAGTTATCATTATTGGTTAATATGATGGCCAATCAATGTAAATAATGCTGGAATAGAGAAAAACGTGTGTGAAAGTACCAAAACACGAATAACGTCTTTCTGTTAGATGAGGAAGAACTCCTGGAAAGAAAGAAGATTAGTGGGTGGATGGATGAGATTATTGGTTGGGCTGCCCACTAACATCTATAGCAGGGGAAATACAACATTGGTAGCCTATTTCCATATTAGTCTGTATTGGTTTATTTAGACACTAGCCTTCGTCGTGTGATTCACGTAGAAAACAATGCTCATTATGTCATGACCTGTCAAATTGGCCTGGAGATGGAGGCTCCCTCGACCACCATTGTATTCATTGATTTGCTTGATAAAACTCACTGGCGGCTTTGTATGAAAGGGAGCTTTGCTACATATAAATGGGATATTAACGGGCAGCAAACATGTCAGAGATAATTAACTCTCTTTCACAATCCCTCAATTGGCTGTCCATTACACTTCCAAAATGAATATTTAAAAAAACACCCCTGTCAAGGTTGGCAAGCAACATTGGCTGGTCAGACCAACAGTTTTTTTTTTTTTCACCTTTTGTGTTGGTGTGTTTGGATGTTTGATTACTCCCCTAATTTTTCCCACATGCTTGGCTCTATCCTCTCCTCCCCCTCATCGTGAGTGACAGCAGAGGTGAACGCTTTGTGTGTTTTCGTGGGAGTGCTGTGTGCTTCACTGTTGTCTGAGGTTGGAGTGTATGACATCGGGAGGAGTGATAGAAAAGAAGCAAAAAAAGGAGCAAGAAGCTTCAGCTTTAATTTTTGCTTTCTGAAGAAAAACTTTTTTCACTTACGAGACTGCAGGAAAATATATACTGTTTTTACAAAGGTTCTTTACACTTGCATATCTTATTTACTAAAAATAGATTTCTTTTAACGAATTGTTCTTCAAAGAAAACTATTTTGGGTTAATAAGATATGCAAGGATAAAGAACCTTTGTAAAAACAGTGTAAATTTCCCTGCAGTCTCTTTAGTGTACGTGTGGAAAGAATAGCGTGCTTATCTCCACAGGCTGATTACTCACTAATCAAACACACTTATCAACACCTACACATTTTGCCAAGGCAGTGGTGGAACACAGTGAAGGCCTTTCCAATAATCTGGGATTCCAGGCTGTGTTGGGAATCGTCTATAATTTCTCAAGGCACAGAATTTCTGTACACATTTACATCAGTTCAGTTTAGTGGAGGGTGAAACATAAAAATCAGTGACACAGTAGTTAGCAAATTTATCGTAGTATTTTATTATTTTAGTATAGAATCCATATTTCCTAATAGCACTCAAGTTTAAATCCAAGTTTTGTCTTTATGACTTTAAAAATTACACAAACTTCCACACAATCCTAAACAGATAGAAAGCATGTAAGAGAAACTCACTATTTATTTCAATTTTTTGCATGTGTTCATCTCTTCAAATCTGTTAAATGTACCTGTAAATAAGATGCATTGCAGCTCATTTCAAGTTCTTGCCACAGCTTAATAAAATAAATAAGTAAATAACACTAAGAACAAAGGACTTGGCAACAGGGGCGGTGCTACTTTATGGAATAACTGGATTAATTATGTAGTGCTGTTTTTGTCTGGATGAACTGAATTTAACTGAAAATGAATATTATCACATCACAACGGTACCAGTATAGATGTGGTATTTCCAAGCACATATTTGAACAATATTTAATTTCATCAAAATTATTCTTTTAATTCTTTATTTGCTGTGATGGCTTGGTGACCTGTGAAGAATTTTGCTCCGCCTTTCACCCTCTGACTACTGGAAAGGCTCCAGCACCCCCCGCGACCCTGGTTAAGGATAATCAGCTCAGATAATGGATGTAGAAATTAATTCCTCACTTGTGTGCATTCAGCCAGTAGGCATGCCACCATATCCTTCAAACACATAAGTAATGAGAAGGCATGTGCACAGTTGATTTCACAGTAAATAGATCCATCACATTTCAAAAAAGCACACATATGTCATCAGTATTATTTTAGATACTCGTGGTGATTTACTCCTTATTCTGTCTGATCCCAGCTGACATTCTGCACTGGTTCAAGAAGGGTTAACTCTGATATTATCTTTATTGCTTTATAGGCTTCTTCCACTCCGCCCCCCAATCAGACTTCTGATATGAGGAAGATAAAAAGGAAAAAACATTATGTAATGTCTCTTTCTTTTTTTTTTTTTTGAAAGAGAGTGCGAGAAAACCCCAGGTCAAAAAACATATTTGTTTTTCTCATTCACTGTTAACCTGCATTATATAACACTAGTTCAAATAATGTAATATTTGCTTGTATGAGTTTACTTTAAACCAGATTTGTAACTTGAACTGTTTGGAGTAAATGGTGGAATACATGAAGATTAAAATTTATAGTGCTTGATGAGTACACAGAGATAATTAAAGTGGATCTTTCTATTAAGAATAGTGTAAAATGCTGGACGTGTCTACTGTGTGCGTGGTGCAGCAGACACACCTCGAACTCCTGCTGGTAGTTTTGAACTACCACATGATGTCATATGTGAATATTATCTTGTCATGCACAGGGTCACTGTGGGGTTGAGCAGAGCTGCCTCATTACGTCCCTTTTGACTGTGGATGACCACCTGTCTGTTGCATTGCTGCTACTGAATTGCAAACCCGGTTCACTTTTTCCACCATTATTTCAATTAAATTCAATTAAATTCAACTCAATTTTATTTTATATAGCACTTTTTACAACCAATGCTGTCACAAAGCAGCTTTACAGAATCCAAGTCTGAACCCCTAGTGTGCCGAAGGTGACAGAGGCGAGGAAAAACTCCCTAAGGCTAGAGGAAGACACCTCTGGAACCAACACTCAAAAGGGGCACCCATCATCCTCTGCTCGACCCGAAGAGAACAAGAGAGTCTCTATGGAGACAAATTTTCTTTAAATTATTACTTTAGATTTCTTTGAACAGCTGTAATAAAAAGGCTAAACACTGGATAATCATTTAGACCTACCACTCATGGACAATGAAATAATTAACCAACAGGGTTATTTAACCAACAAACAAACTACTGAAAATCAACATTACATGTATGAATTGTGCTGTCTTTAGATGACTCACTGACATAAAATGGACAAGATTAAACCAAAGAACACTTTAGAGATAAAAGAGGAATAAATATAACTGAAATGTCAGCAGGAAAAAGTTTTTGAGCCCACCTTAAGTGAAATTTAAGTAGCTCATTTTGACGATCAGGTAATATCAGCACAGTATCTATCAGCACACAATCAGGGTTTCAGTATCAGTATCAGAAACACAAAAGGATTCTACATCCATCTGAAGATATAAATCACAATGTTTTTCTGTCACTAAACACATATGACATATCGTCCAAACATGAGTAGAATATACGTTTCCCCGGTGAAACAAAGAGTTTCGGCAGCTTCTGTTCTGCCTCTATAGTATAAATACAGTATAAATACAGAAACACCAGTTTCCTGTGAATCTCCTTGCAAAGGGTATGAGAGTTTTTCATATTTTTTCAAATAGAAAAGATACAAAAATGTATAATGAATGTCACGTAGGCCTACATACTGTATAACCTCCCTCAGTTAAATATTTCTCAATGTTCTAAAACTTTATTTCACTCTGTGCCTTTACAGCATCTTAGATAGCAGCATCTAATTGAAGAAAAAACACGCTGTTAAGCCATAAAAGCAAGGGCAACTACTACCAGTCCCCAGAATGCTGTAAAACACCTATCTCCTCGTCTGTCCGCTTGCCCTGATAAAACAATACCATCTCAACTTTGGACCTGAATGCATCTTGCTGGAGACCTTTCAAAGTCAATTTGGCTACTGAGAGCTATTAAAGCACATTAGCCCTGCAAAAGATGCAACAATCAAGTGTGTAGATGTAATTTTTTTTCGGTCTTCTCTGACCTACATTACACTTCTCAGCACGCGATGGCACGTCACTATATGCCAAATTGTCTTATTCGATTGATCAATAGTTGAGAATCTGCTGAACTATTTGTTTTTTTCCAAATTCTTCTTTAATTTCAAATGAATTATTCACATGTCTCAGTCCTAAGTGTCAAATGACAATTGTGTCATCCCAGCCCACCTCTAGTAGTTACCTTTTCATTGCTATTACATGATGTGCATTATAAATCGAATCACGCCTCATAAACCAGGGAACGAGTTGAACTGAGTACATCCTGCACCAGAGGATGTAAGTCTGTTCCTCCTGGGCCCCCACTGGTATTATAAGCAGTCGCTGTCAATAAACTCTGATACAGTGCAGTCAGTCCCATTCAGTCCCATTTTGTCCACCACCCTCAAGGGCTGTGCAATATTGGGGACTGTTGGGTGTTAACATTGGAGTAGAATTAGACTTTTTCTCATGCACAAATATGAAATAAAACATCTTTATCTATATCAACATGTTTTTGATTAAAAATTGCTTCATGTTCAGTAAGTTGCAAACAGTTATATTTTAGAAGTACCAGTCACAGTATTGTATCCAGCAGTCACTAGTTTCTCCAGCTCCAGTTTTGAATACTGTAGTCGGGGTAGTCTGAGACACAGCAGCATTTATACTTGTTTTCCTTCACTGTCTAGATTCACTGATGCTAATAAGACTGATTACTTTGGAACAGATATTTGGTACTAAAAGACAGATGTACTTGAAGTACTTGGCAGTATTGACATAATGTGGCCAACAACAAATTCGCTGAGCAGCCCTGATGAAAAAGTAGTGAAAAATGTGCCCAGAAAGTCTTTTCCCAAGTACAGCTATTGCCTATAAATAGCTGTAGAACACACTGGAGAACCTCAGGTGACATAACTGCAAGATCTGCCCACATCATTCAGATCCAACGCACTGACAATTATTCATCTCAGTTCATGCGATTTAAAACAAACGAACAAAAAAAAAAATCAACCATTAGGTATATAGTTGATGTATGTATTTTTACACGCACACGCATTTATATATATATATATATTAACGCAGTCACACACACATTTATGTTTCACATATAAATGTGGATAGTTACTATAACTGTTCATCCTAGCTCATGTGGTCCAGCATGCCGCAGGGTGAAAATCACATGTGACAGTGCTTTGAACCTTGACACCCTCATTACTTTAATAGCACCAGTGTTACTGTCATATTTCAGTGCATAGTCTTAGGCACGTTTAAGAATAATTAACAATGTTGGCAGGGTAGCACGGATGGAACGTCCTCAACGGCTTGATAAGGAGGAAGTAACATGATAGCAGACCTTCATATGCTTTATGAATGAACTGAGGTGAATAAAGGACCCACTGGCTGTGAGGGGAGTCAATAAAGGATTAGCAGGAGAGGGTCTGCCACCCTGCAGATCATATCTGTGTATGTGTGAGAGGTGTTTCCTTAGTTACTGCAGTCCTAGCAATTCCAGTATGTAGTAACTGGCAAATTGTATCTAGAGACCAAAAATAATTGCAATATACTCATCATTTCCAAGTGTTATTCTGTCTGGGTTCTAAAATATAGATTTTATAATAATATTTTACCCTTCAGGGGTAATCCTAGTTATGGCCTGCCAATTGCCAGTGAGGTCTTTTGTTGTAAAATTACATTTGACTGCACTATAAAGTCACATGTTAAGGTATTTCTCTCCTCAGTAAATCAGGTGTCAATGACCTTTGCATACAAGCGAGCTTTTACACCTTTACCCCTTTATTGTATCATATAAGTGTTTTGGAGCCCTATGGTAAGGTAAGCAATAGTGTGATTGAATCTGAAGATGTTGAAACAAACTGGAAAGTTTGAATTTAAAGAAGGGTAGAAGCTGAAGTCAGCAGTGGAATACGTTGAAGTTGGAGTTGATGTGGATTCTGAAGTTGAAGAAGATGAGAAGGAAAATGTCAAAGAACTTTATCAATATTACACCTGTCTATCACGTTAATCTCAAAAAATGTGTACAACATAAGAAGCACACTTGGAGTACCTGCAAAAACAGAGAGGCATTTCTCTTGCTCATGAACCACCTGAGCCTTCACTTCTCCTGACCATATTAATTCTGAACTGCAGCACAAGTGTGCTTTTCTGAGTATTTCATTTTGTTTTATTAGAAAATTAGATGGCCAGTTTTAACTGTCTCTAAATCGTTCACAGAGCTTTTGCATACTTGTTTGTGTTTTTCATAAATACTACATTTGGAGACACAGAGTCTGGATGGTTTTTGATTGACAAATAAAAAAAAAATGTGGTGTAACATTTAGTTTGGGTATTTATTTCATTTTGAGCTCTGCTGGCTTTTACAGCTAAAAATGTTGATTCATGTCTTTTTTTCTGTGGGAGGTTCATAAGGTTCCATTTAGTGTAAGCCCAGTTAAATCCCACCAGTGAATCATCCTACACGCCACCAGGTTATGAGTGTGTTTGAGCAGATGCCTGTGTGCAAACCTGACATTTTCTTTCGTGTCTGATACTGTGATTTATGTCAAAGTAAACTTATGTCTGATACCTTTCAATCTCATACCTGATCATAACAAACAGCACACAAGGCAAAACCTCAAAAGGTCTTAATCTACTTGAAAAGCTTGAAACTGGAGAGTGATTTTTTTACATGCTACTTGATCTCAGGGCATATATTTAGCATTTATATGTGAAATAAAAATTCACTTAGTATAGATTTTAAGAAAAGACACCACCATTATAGACAGACTGAGACCCCGGGGATCACTGTGGTATTGAATAACTAAATAACATGATTTATGATAATACTAAAGAAACGCAGCTCTAAAACCACATGGGACAGTATTATTAAAATCACATGGAACGGTATTAGAATGTGGCTTTGTACCAGTTTATGACTGGTATCGTCTAAAATAATGGTGCTCATAGCTTTAGTTCATTTTTAAAAGCATAGATCTGCTTATGATCTGTACATATGGTTGCAATTATCCGTACAAGAGATGATTCAGTTTGTCATTTGATTTTATGATTCTGTTATTCATATGGTTGCGGCCTATTTGACTCAGTGAGATTTGCAGTGAGTTTACATGACACGCGGTGATAGATGGTTACTGGTTATACTCTAACAACAGGGGCCAGAGCTGAATCTAGGACTACTCTGCTAAACATCTTATCGTGGCGAGAGAAAGCATCATAAATAACCATTCAGGATGCGTCTAATTAGAATAGTTATCAGCTTGTCCTTAAACATTTTCACATTTGCAATTTTATGCAAAAGTTTAGGTACTCCTACTCAAACGACATGTTATGCCCTCAACATTTTTATGCCCACCACTATATTTTCTATATATACACCACTGATTAGAATAAATATAAAACCACTGACAGATGATTAGAACCACTAACAGGTTTCTCACTGGAATGGCACCTGTTGGGGGTGGGCTGTATTACGCAGCGACTTGTTGAAGCTGATGTGGTAGAAGCAGAAAAAATGGCCAAGCTTAAGGATCTAAGTGACTTTGACAAGGGCCAAATTGTGATGGCTAGATGACAACGTCAAAGCATCTCTAAAATAACAGATCGTGTGGGGAATCTCGGCATGCAGTGTTTAGTACTAACCAAAAGTGAACCGAGGAAGAACGGGCGGTAAACCACAGCCCATCTTCAGCGGTCTTTTGAAGTCCATACCTCAGTGGCTCAAAGTTGTTTTGGTGGCATGAGGAGGAACTATACAATATTAGTCAGGAATTGCCAGCAAAAAGGCTGAATAAAAGATATAATTGCACAATCTGTGAGTAATTCCCTGTGATGGACTGGCAACCAGTCCAAGGTGTTTCTTTGCCTTTTGCCCTGTGAGGTGCTGAGAGAACTGCAGCACCACCCTGCTTACAATAAGCAAGCCAGATGATGAATGTATGAACATTATAATGAATGCTCTCACTGTGATCTGATATGAATTAAAAAATAAAAACATACACTATTAGAGCAAAAGTATTGGGACACTTCCAGTGAAGGGCAATCTTAATGCTTCAGCATACCAAGACATTTTGGACAATGCCATGCTTCCAACTTTGTGGACACCGTTTGGGGAAGAACCTTTTCTGTTCCAGCATGCCTGTGCCCCAGTGCACAAAGCAGAGTCCGTTGCATGAGTTTGGTGTGGAAGAACTTGACTGGCCCGCACAGAGCCGTAACCTCAACACCATCCAGCACCTTTGGGATGAACTGGAGCAGAGATCGTAAGCCAGGCCTTTTCGTCCGACATCAGCCTCCATATTAAAGTCTATGTATTTTAAGGCACTAAAGTCCATGTGGGTGCAACGGTCAGGCGTCTCAATACTTTTGTCCATATAGTGTATATTGTCTTAACTTATGGTCGCCTTCATTTTTACAGTGTAATCCCAGTTCTCAGCTCAATGCCGTAAAAATAAATCATGAATCATGATCAAGAAACTTGGCAAAATGTTCAATGCCCTGAAGATCAAAATCATAGATTGAGAACATCTGTATTAGGATTTAAGCAGAGGTATCATGAGCATCATGCAAGCTGTAAACTCTGCATCACAGTACACCTCACTAGAACAAGCAGACCACAAATATGTGCAAGAAGTGGGTAATGAAACTCATGAATCAAATCTGAATGTAATGCCATCAATCTCAGAATGAATCATAGTGTCTACACATTGTGTACAGTGAGCTACTTCCAATGGTCAGTAACAAGGACCTTCTGTCCTACGCAGGTTCAGTTCATGAAGAGCTTGATAATTACATGATTAGCTACATGAAGCGTGTTCTACTGTAACTTACTACACAAGAGCCAAGTCTTATTGTATGTATGCCGCAGGCCTGATGGTAAGATTCTGTAAACCTACCCTCCATACTAAAGAGGCTTCTCACACACAGCCAGCAGAAGAAGAAACAGAAGAGGAGAGTTCTCAGGGCCTCTGTTTCCAGGCAAGCCATCACCTGATGGAGTTCTGTTGAACTGACAGGTCCAATGCCTTCTCAGAGCTATGTGGAGATTTGGGCCATCATTACCAGTGACGGCAGGGCTTAACTCTCTAATCCCATCTGTGTAGTAGGGGAATACCCCCGACATGTAACTCCCCTTTTTTTCTTAACTGTGATACATTCACACATTTACGCAGTGAATTAATTAATCTCTTAATACCAGCGACTTCGTGTTTCTCATTTCATTATTGTTCTTCAGCACACTAGTCGTGTTCATACAGGAATAATATGCACAGGTAATCTAGCACAATGATGTCAGATTCATATTTTTGTTCAAAGCCATTGTATAAAACACACCAAGCATAAATCACACCTTTTTTTGTTCAGAATAATTTATTTTCCATTGCAGTGCAAATGAGATGGAGATTGCACGAAAGGATCTTGAGCAATCTGTCTGACTTCTGTCTCTGTCAGACTGCTAAGACCTTTCTTTGTGCGTGTTACAGAACTCTTAAGAAGTTGAAGTGAATTAACGTTTGTCTTTGTCTAAATGACTTCTTTGTCAAAGCTATTACATCCAATTACTCATATATCTCTGTTTTAACCTCCCTGTGTGTTTTACTCTGAGTGAGATCCTGATACGTGGATGGCCTGTTATCTGTTAAAAAATATTACTTTTTTGGCCAGTTGTGAGAAAGCTATTTTTTCTCTTCTGCCTCTCTTTCTTCTTCTTGTTATCACTGAAACTGTAGTAAAGGGTACTGAATTATTATACTTTAGGATATCGTATCAGTACCTCTGCCACATGGTATGAGGTAATTCTTGGACCTGCAATACTTTGAGATGTAGTTAGATTTTATTTCACTGTAAAGCTTGGTCTGGGACAGTTAGGAGAGCTGTGGGATTATAGTCATGTAGCATGACAGGATCTCACCAGTATTGGTGTCGTAACAGAACTTAGGTCGGGCCACTCATAGCTGTGTCCTACCAGAACCTCATAACTCCTTTTGAAAATGCTGTTGGAGTTGCAATTTCAAAATTCTCCATATAGTTTCAGTGGGATTCCTGTCAGGAGATTGGCTAGGCCAAGCAAACATAGTATGTTGTTCATATTTATGAGTACAAAGTCAAAAGACATGCTGTGTGTAAATCTGAAGTGGATATAAGCATGGGAAGCCTGTGAAACAACACACACAACAGTGTCTGAAAACATGTTGCGAATCCTTTTACTTGATCCAAGCTTTTACATGTCAGAATAGTTCAACCATTATCAAAACTGACCACATATTTTAATTGGTCAGTAAAGATCTGACTATGATCAGACTAGGATCGTTGAACCAAGCTGTCTGGCTGATCATCTTAGCTAAAATAACCATCTTTTTAAAATAATAACCAATATCAAACAGTTGGTGTGCATGTAAATGTAGTAAATGTAGCGACTGTTTCTCCAAAACTGCCATTCTGGAGGAGCAGTGCCATGTAAAAGTATTAAACCACTTTTAAAGTCTTCAGACTTGTCTGGATTGCAAATCACCCTTTGATATTTTGCACAGACATTTTATTTTATAATGTGACTGTAAAAAGTGTTCAACTCCTGTGATGTGGAAGCTCCAGTTTTGTAAAAGATGTTCCCATAATGGCAAAATTTGACCTTTACCTGTAAATTATTCAAAAAGCTTTTTTTATGGATAAAGCCTCCTTTACTTGAAGTGCCTTGAGTCAGACTGTGAATCTAAAGGAATTATTTGCTTCAAAACTTAAGTTTAGGAGAATCTTCACCTTTTAGTTGTATAATAATGACTAGAACAAGACCAAAACAACAAGAAAAAAAAAAATTCTACCGTTACTAAATCAAAGTCCAGATATCAGGCCACTCGTGAATCTGTGGCACAACTTGAACACTGCAGTCCACAAATCATACAACCATCCAAGGAAATTTGTCTGGAAGAATGAATGAAAATTAAAACCACACAGTGTGTTTCTAGCCTGAAAGGGCTGAATGTGTATTCAAGCAACATTTTTTCCATTTGTTCTAAGATCTGACAAATGCTCATTTTTGACTTTGAAATTTTATTCTAAAAGCATATTGCTTTGTAATGAAACCTCTGGCTGGAGCAATCTGGACCAAACTAGTGAAGTTTAAAGGCAAGGCACTGTGTGTTACCAGCACGATAGCAATGCTGTCAGTTGGGTTTCTGTAAAGTGTGTGTGTTGAGTGTGTGGGTGCCTGCTCAATATCACAACATGAAAGTAACCTTATGTGCAATTGTATCATATCAGAAAAGAGTTGTTTTACTCTTACTAATCTAAGCTTGTGACCTAGTGGTTAGGCCATTGCCCCTGCAATCAGAAGATTGTGATTTCGAACCCCAACACTGCTAATGTCTTCATCGAGGTACCCTTGAGCAAGTTACCGTCTCCGTACACTGCTCCCCAGACGCCCCCCCTTGGTGGCACCCCCTGCTTCACCTGGTTAAATCACATTGTTCACACTGTGTGCTGTGGTGTGGTGTGTTGTGTTCACGCAAGACTATAAGGAGTCACTTTACCACTTAATTTGATCTGTCCATGAATGTGACACTAGCTAACAACTGCAGTCTGACCCTTGACCATTTGTTAGTTAATTTCTCAACTTTTCAATAGAAAACACAGTTTCCTGTTGTTTGCCTCAAGCCCTGCCCTGTGAACTTAATGATCAATGGAAGATAATGAATAATAGGGATTTTAAGCATCAAGGCTCCTGGATGTGCACTAGATTAAACATTTGTCTTTGCATTCACAAACATCAGAATCAGTCACATGACATATGCAGTCTCATTCTATCTGTGTTACATAACTGTGTGGAGCATTTGGTTCAATATGATTCAATGGTGGATTGATTTTGTACATTAAAATAAGAAAAGAGCCCAAAATGCCCAATTTATCAGAGCAAGAAGAAAATCATACCTATTAGAAAACAAATGATCTCAACATAGTGCTGATTAGATTTTTTTCCACTGTAAAACTTGATCTTGGACAGTTAGGAGAGCTGTGGGATTGTAGTCATGCTTTTATTTATTTCATAATTTATTAGAGCTAGAAGTGAAAGAAAATCAGACATGTTAAGGAAAAGAAAATGAAAAAAATCTTAAAGCACTGAAACTGTGTTCTTCCAGTTCTACCAACGGAACATAAATGATTATATCTGTGTAGATGAGAGAACATGCTGTTACTGGTTGCCCGCTGCTTTACTTGGAAGCACTGAATTCAAACTTCTCCACATACTGTGTCAAATTCTAACAGTGTATACATATTACATCTTATTTCAAAGAGTAAGAAAAAAAACAGTTTTCAATGACATGGGACTTTAACAAGATACCTAAGCAATCTTGCACTGTATTGTAAATGTAAACCACTATTCTGGAAAGCAGAGTTATAAGTTATTACACACATTCTGCATATTTATTTACCTATTTTTTTTATCTAAGAGCCTTGTAAGACATCTTGAAACTTGCACTACAATACAATATACTGTCACCCACTTATTCCTGTTTTTATTTTCATTTCCACGACCATACAAAGCGTTTAAAGTGTCTTTCATATGAGAACAAAAAGATCTATCCCTCTCTGGCCTGACATTCCGATGGATTGTGCTGCACCATAAACAGCCATTATGATAAGAGCAGATTGAAAGAAACTGTCTCTCAGCATGTTAGTGCCTGGGCCTGAAGCCAGAGCCTGACTGAGGGGCTTGAAGCAGCACAGCTCAGTGTCCACACAGGCAGAAAGCATTTCACAGTGCCAAGGACACCAGCAGTACATGACTGGATTAGATTCAGCCACTTGCCCACTGGCCTGCTTCTGAAAGACAGCAGGTGCTTCCTGCTTCAGACCACCATGTCCGCCCCTCATCACTATCAGCGGGACGGGAGGTAGTGGAGGAATGCTGGAAGCTTGTAAAGAGAAGAATTTGGAGTAGATTGAAGAGAGAGTATCCCCACTGGCAATCACTGGTAACAATACATTATGGATAACTGTATGAAAACGAAATGGAGGACTTTACATAGATTGGTGGACAAAAATTGGATGAATATGAAAATACAACAATTCAAGCTTTAGTGCATGGATATTTTATATATGTCATATAAATGAATAAAGTGAATAAAGAAGTGGTAAAAAAAAAAAAGAAGGAAGGCCAGCACCCTAACTGACCACCCAGACACTGGCTGATAAGATTTCACTTGACGCCAAGGCTCAGAGGGTGTCAAAAAATCCCTCTAAAAACAACCACCTCTCCAGAAGAGCTCCGGTATTTCGGCAGTCCGTGGCCCCTCACCCCTCCACGGCCCCTCTGTGTCTTAATTAAAAGTCCGGTGCCAGGCTGCATGCCGTGTCTCCACACTCCTCCCCCCCAGCCAGTGGGATTAGTGGATTAAAGCCTGGGGAGGGTCTCGGTCGTCATGGCATGGTTTCTGTGGTGACCAGCACGGCTCTGTGCCTCGACGGCACCTTCCTAAATTAAGAGTGGCTAAAGAAAGGATGGAAGATTCTGTTTGCATCTGCAGGGGGTAGAGACAGCGAGAGAGAGTGAGAGAGAATGAAAGAGAGTGAGAGCGAGCAAGAGAGATAGAAGGAAAGAGAGAGAGAGAGAGAGAGCGAGAGAGAGAGAAAGAGAGAGAAAGAGCGAGAAAGAAAAAGAAAAAGAAAGAGAGAGAGAGAGAGAGAGAGAAAGAGAGAGCGAGCAAGAGTGAGAGAGAGATTGTGTAATAAAACGATAAGCTCATGTATACACTGGGTCCAGATTTTCTTTAGTCAGAGAGCCTGGGTTTCCCCTGAAATGAACAGTCGGCAGCGCTGAGGTGAACGCTTTTTTTGGAGCTGCAGAATTAATAAGACTATTACCCAACAATTACCGCCCTGTGCAATAGTGCCAGATTCATTTCACTGGAAATCCGATGGCACTAATTAAAACCGTCGCCCCTCCTCAGCGCTCACAGAGTGATTGTTTCAAAAGATGCATTCCTCACCGAATTACAAAGGCAACTTTACGGTTTGGAAAACTGAGAGCAATTATTTTAACGAGCATAAAGTATTTTCTATCGAGCGGCATCCCCGGCTGATCTAATATTAGTGTTGCCACACTAAGCAGAAAGAGCAGGAATAAAAGAGGCTTGGCAGCAGAGGCCGGCCCTAATAAAGAGGGAGGTGTCAAACTCCTGCTGCTTCTCTCTGTGTGGGCCACAGACAGTCTGGCGATGGCCTGTACATGACTAGAGCACACTCGTGTACACACACTTTTACACAGAAACACAAGAGGCTCTTACACACCTGGACATGCGAGAAATAGGACACAGGTTAACCTAATGTTATACCATATAAATATTATGCTGTGAGGGATGCACTGCATGCACTGCAAATAAAGGTACAAAAGGGTAAATGCAAACATTTTAAAACATTTTTTTGTTCTAGAAAAGGATTATTATTAACATCAGAGTTTACTTATCTGACAGTTTATGAATGCAATTAATTCTAGCTGTAATTAGGTTGGCAAAGCAGTCCCGATGCACTTTAATTACTGATTCAGATCAGCTTTATTAACCTCTTAAACCTCTAGGCTGTTTATACATTAATGCAATATGCTATGCGGCTATTGGCCAGGGAATGAAAGAATGTTCTCATCATGTCTACATTAAGTACTGACTGGTTGTTCAGTACATGTGTTTAGCAGGTTAACTCAAGTGTCAAATGTCATAGAAACATGAGAGTTGTATAACCAGTGAATTGGTAAAAATATGAGTGTCATGTACTCAAATGAACATTTAGGGTAACACTCAACAACAACCATGCACAAATGGCCCATTTTTTATTTGTTCCCATATGGTTATACCTTTGCACATTAGTGCACTTTTAAAGAAAGTGAAAGTTTGAAATTAGTTGTGTCTTGGTGAGAAGGAATCTGTAAAATTGTCCTCGCTGTGGCACAAATCAGTATACAGATGACATGCTTGACAATTAGTCGCTTTGTACTCTTAATTAACACACATTAATCTCAGACATGCTCTCATTGGAAGCCTATGCCAAGCAGAGGGATCAAATGAAATGAAAAAGTAGCAGGGGGGCCAATTTACAGCATGGTGGTATTTGCTCATTTGATATGGATTGGCACAGTCCTTGTCTCGGTAAAGAAGTCAGCCAAGTACAAATTACAGCATACTCAGTTCTTGTTTCTTTTATTAATTTATATTATTGGAAGCACTGTTAACAGTTAAATATCATGGTATTTTTTTTTCAATATTAGTGCTCTGTGACATCTCTGTGGCATCTCAAAGCAACATACAGGGCATGAGCAGCTGGGCTTCAGCCTGCACTATTATGGGTGGTCTGAATGGTCAAAATAGGAATTAGCATTGTGTTAAAAAAAAATTGTCCCAATTAATGCATTGTTGACATGCTACCTTTGACTCTCCTGGTTCCTACATGCCGGTGCCTTGTAATACATAAAAACACTCTGGCAAACCTTTCCTATGAGTATAAATCAGTCTGCATTAGTTTGTCCAGAAAGAATCAATATGAATGTCTTGATTCACCAAAACCTGCATCCGCAGGATCTATGATGATGCTGACAAGGCTTTTATAATGAAAGGACTATACTGGGCAGCCCTTTTCCATGTGGTTCTGACTCTGGGCAGAGTCTTTGTGGATCAGTTTTATTTCATCAGTTGTCTTTCACTCTGATATCTTCACTGCTGGAGGCTTAGGTCTCCCAGTATGGTAATATCTGTTCGTTAATGGTTGATATGTACATTTCCCTATATACTGCCATTTTTGGAGCTCATCAAACAGTATGTTCTGTGTTCAGGAGAATCCTGCTGTGCTAATTTCCTCCTCTTCTAACTCCATATACGCATCTGTGTTACCAACCTAATCCAGCAGTGTCCTTTCATGTCCCGTTCATCGCAAAGACATCTTAACCCCTCTGAACGTGCAATTTAATCCCAGAATTAAAGTCTCTTCACAGGAGGTTGTAAGGAACTCAGTCCAGGCTAGCAGGGAAGGACAAAGTGTCATATCTAATATGACACATTTATGCTATTAACAGTAGTGTGCATAACTGAGGTCCAGCAGGATTCTGGTCATCAAGGGGAAGGTCAAGCTGAGTTTGACTAAAACAGTTGCGCAATATGTGCTCTCACTGATCCTCCATTATTTCTGAGGATAATGATTGCCTTTATTCCTGCGAGGAGACTTCTCTGGACTTTGTAAATGGCTTATCCTTCATATCCTTGCACCAAGTGCACTGTTATAGCTATGGAGGGGATTTTTTTTTACCACTGTGTTTCAATGACGGGCAGTAGCCAGAAACCTGCAGGCACACAGCACTTTTATGGTCAGAGGTGGCATTGAGAATGTATTTTATGTACACTATGCAAGGCATGTAAAATGGCAAGAAAAATGATGAATCTCCCATTAAATAAATTGGACACAAGTGCTTTTACGTGCAAAGGGAAAAAAAAGTGTGATCCCTGCCTGTTGTTTTAAGTCAGTTGCAATTTATAAGAGCGCAAAGCAGGCACCTGATCTGTTCAAAGCTGTCCCTTTCCAGGAAGAGCCGGAAGAGTGCGTCTCATCAAGTAGTTTAAACGGTACAGAAGAAATATTGTAATATGTTATACATCTAATTTCATCATCATCCGCTTTGCGCACATCTGGTCCCTAATTTACAATGCTGTGAAAAACAAGCACCTAAATTTATAGCAGGCTTGAAACGGGTTTGAGTGGGCATCGTTCCCACTTCTTCCAGCCCGCTCCCCTCCTCCACACATGTGGGCCATTATTTGTGAGGTAGCAACAGTGGCACCAGGGATTCATTTTACAGACACGTGGCAATGCACTAGCCTGTTTGTTCCACATAGCAGTTGCTGTTTGATGCCGACCCAGGACCAGCCTTTCCAGCCTCGTCTCCCAGCCCTTAACGCAGTGAGCTGAACAGCAAATATGTTCTCGGATCAGCAGCAAGGACAGCGTCTGTCAACATCGGAACATTTCCGAATGTTTGCTCTCTCTCTCTAGCGTTATCTCCTTCTCACATCAATAGTGTGTGCCGTGTTGAGTTTGAGAGATAGGAGTAGATTATGACCCTGCACAAGCACTTAGATGGTCACACAGCTCCTGGCTCCTTTCAAAAGTGTTATCTTTTGATGGCTATTCTGGTGTGAAGTGTGTGCACTTGAGTTTATATCTTTACAGGCGCTTGCATTGTGCCGCCTGGGTATAAATGGGAAATCTGATTGTGGCAGCAAATGAAGCACGCTCAGTTCCTTGCGCTGCAGGTATTAAGAAGAGGACTGTTCCGTGCCATATTAAGAGGGTTCTGGACTTTTGGAAAACATATGCATAACCACATGAGTCCATTTTTCCATTTTTTCCATTTTTTTGAACCCCTTTAAAAAGTCAGCTGCCCTTTACATGAACAATTTGTGGTAAATCGACCAGCAGGAATTTACGTACGGAATTTCTTGGAATAAACGAGGAAATTTTAAGAACATCACTTGGAAGGAGATGATGCGAATTGAAAACATTTCCCCCCTCTTCTGGTACAATTTTAGTTCATGTTATATTTTCCTCAAAATGTATATATTTAGTCTTCGGTATGTTAAGTAAAACAAACAAACAAACAAACATCCTTATATTAAACCTCAAGAAGCCTATTCCGTTCCTCTGAAAAGTTGCTATTGTGAAGTAAGGTTTTGTTCTGAAAAAATGACATGACCAAATGCTACTCCCCCTAGAAGAGGGACAAAGGGAAGGTAACCAGGCCATTTGTCCAATGAAGGTGGCCAGGAGTCAGGACTCCTGGCCGTGAATGGCTGTTACATCACTGGGAATCAAACTCTGGTGCCCTTGATGCGGCCTAACCTTCCTGGCCAGTTGATCCTCGTAGGGATAAAAAACCAAACAAGAGCCATATAGAAGACAGGCCTGTTACAAAGAAAAAGGAAGAAAGGGGAAAGAAACAGTGCAGCAGGGCATGTGCCATGTGAAAGCCATCAAGCGGCCGTCTGAGTGTTTTGCAGACGGCCTGTCTCCCCAGAGTGCTGCAAGTATTAGCATGTGGTTCCTATAAGTGGATGAGCTGTCCTCAGATTGGACGCCAGTCCCACAAAGTCCTCCACTCACGCAGGACTCACAAAGCTCCCTGAGGCAGAGCGAGGCAGAGAGAAGGAGATAAATAGACAGGAAGAGAGACAGAAGAAGGAGGCAGTTGTCCACACAATAAACGAGTGTAGAAGAGAACTATCTTGGTTCCGTGCCAACAATACTCAGCCAAAGGAGGCCACAGCGGGGTGCACGGGGCTCGAACCCAATATCAGGCACGTCGTGTGGGCAGCCTGGGTTGACGTCAGCCCCCTCCTTCCCACTCCTGCTTGGATGCGCGTGGCCTCTTCTTGCCAGAGGTTTAGTCCTGTCACAGCGCGGTCGGGCCGGCAGGAAGTCCTCTCCTGGGAGAGATGCTTCTTAATCAGGCCTCTTCATGGCCGCTGGCAAAGGGATACTCCCAGCCAGGCCTGACCGTGGCTTGTGGTGGTCAGGAAGGAACCTTTTTTAGCAGATGAGCATTTTAAAACAGCATTCATTCAATTCCTGGCTTGCCCAAATAAAAGGATCTAGTTACAAGTGACAGGAGGGGATGAGCAATTCGAGGAATAATGTGGGACTTTCTGAGAAATTATTTTCTTTTTGCATGTTAATATAACCACAGAGTGACACCACAAACACAAGCACAGAAACTGTGGCTATGGCACACATTGTACACGCCTTATGTCATTTTTCTTTTGCATTACCTTTGTAACAGAACGACCTTGATGAGTTCCTAGAAGTTTAGATCATTTTACCACCATATTATACAAATAAGCCTTAACCCAAATCTGATACCAAGTGGGCCGCACTGTCCGAGCCATTGTTCTGTGGCAATCATATCAGAATAGGTTATTCACTGTGTAATTATCCAGATATTGCTGGCTTTTGTGGTCAGTTGTTGACTCGGGATATAAATATTTCAGAGATAATGCACTGCCAGCACTGCCTGTGAGCAAATGGAGAGATTGGAGAAATTGCTGCCAACAGAGGGTTCCACACAAGGTTTTACTGCATGAAAACCTGAACATTTAAGTGATGCCTCTCCTCACAGAAAGGAAAATACAGCCATACGATTTGTTGGATATGGATTAAGGGTAGTGGACTGTGACTGATGACTATGACTGATGTTTTGCCATTTTTTAATCTTAGGTTTAAGATAAATCTTGATCTGGGACTCCTAATCCTATGACAAGGAAAACAGCTGTTTCTGCCTTTAATTTTTTATCCTTTAATAATGTGATTTTTAAATGTATTTTGATTGGTGCCAAATCTGGCATCTCCAGAAAATAAACTTTACAGGAGTAAGAAAAACATACTTAAGTGCAAATAAATGGAACAAGATTTTGTTTTATCATAAAATTTGTTCATCATAAAATTTGTACCTAGGATAAGATTTTCACAAGGTATCTGGCCAATTTTGGCCAAGAACATGACCTAATAAAATAGAAAAAACTTTCAAATTTATTGTGTTTGTGCAATAAACTGCTAGCAAATGCATTAATAACAATATGCTTCTTACTAACTAATATCTTCCTAAGAATCTTTTCAAGGGAACTGCATTCTGAATACTCACCCAGGAGCTACTGCGGTGCATTCTGCAATAAAAGCAGTGTTTCATTCTTTTCGATGGTACAGTATTCCACACACCGATCTGTTTTACTATGGACAACCCAGGCCGACTGCTCTTAGGCAGATTTTGGCGAGTTAATGACAACATCTTATAGTGTATTTATATAATATATAATTATATAATGTAATGTAATTTATACTACTAGATCATTGACCCACAGGATAGATGGTGAATGAACACATACACATAGGGGCACATATACCTGCCTTTGCCACCTAGCAGCTAATCTCCTCAGCGTCTGTGACAAAAATAAGTTTTTAAGGCAGTTAAGTGATAATATTGCATACTGGAGTGCATCATGGTGGTTAGGGTGATACAGTATTGGTTCAGGTTCCCAAGGTTCCCAACCTGTTGATAAAAATCTAGATGCCAAAGCATAAAAACATTGTTCATGTCAAAATGTATTTACCAGTCAGCACATCGTATGGTAAACAGAATTACTAAACTGAGGGGAGTAGACCTACATATGTTTAATGAATTATGGAATAATTACATGGTAAAAATGCAGTACCAACAACATTAAATATGTAATCTGATGATGGATAGTTTAGTGCCTCATGCATCTCTTTTAAAAGAAATGCCAATAATTTAAAATGCTTGAGATCAAATATACATAAAAAGAAAGGATCTAAAGTGTTTCACATTGCTCAGTCAATGTCATGTGACAGACATGATACCATTGCAGTGTTCTCAGTGTGTCCATCCTTTCAATGATAAACGACAATTATGCATTAACCCAAGAGCAAGATTTTGCTAGTAATTGCTCCATGTTTTTGTGCAGTTTTACTAATGTAGTGTTCTACACCAGTGCATCTCTTTTTTTCCTTGTTCTGTGAGTGCATGAAACACTCATCTGGAAGTGTTTATTGCCTGGACTTAACAACCAAGGTTACCATGACTTTTGCATGCCGTTTTGTTTATTTTCAATAAAGTCAAATGTTTCTTCAGCTCTGCTTGTTGTTCATTTGTACTTATGTCTTGGTCATTTCTAAGGCAATTCATTTGGGGCAAAAATTTGAAAATTCCTAAATAAACAAGCCGAGATTACATTTGACCTTGGCAGCGTCACGCAGAGGAGCGGAAGCGTTAAGATGAGAGATGATCTGCATTTGGGATGGAGCACATGTTGACACCCCGGAGTCCATGAATTTGTTCGGCAAGCAAAAAAAAGGATTAACATATCTCTACTTAACTTATTTGATCCTGTGAGAATCATCAATATTAAATTGAAAGAGTGCGAAAGTGCTGATGAGGGTCTTTCACTCGGAGGGCTAACCACTGTGTTTTAAGGCTACAGATAAAGAGGTGCTACTTGGAATTTTAAAAGAAGAACGTGAGTGTTTTACTCCCCACTAAGTTTGTATAGATTTATTTTCAAAGCACCCAACCATTTTTTTTTCACCACTTTTGTGGCTTTATCAACAGGGAATTTCGCTTCTCTAGGAAAAAAAAAAATATTCTGATTCTCATGTCCACATTTGTTCAACTCTTGCAGACTTTTCCAGAGACTCAGGCTGACACAAGCATAATAAACGGTTACTGGACACGTGTCTAATTCACAGATAGTCTTCTGTTGCTTTTAATTTAATCACCGGTGCGATGTGCGCTTCTTTGCACATTTCGGAGAATTAGGTTAATAGTGAGAGAGGTGTGTTCATGTGTGTAAATGTCAGTGAGTGTGTTTTGTGTCCTGTAGGCGTGCCTTTGGGCTAAAAGCCTGTGAATGTGCTGTGGTGGCCTGTCAGGTGTCTAGGTGATGCTTGAAACAAAACCCCAAGGACCCAAGGCCTCAAGGCCCCCTGTACATCAGCAGAACTAATGCACTGTGCTGAAGTAAGGCCTGTGCATGTCAGGTGTGTATTTCAGTAAACGGGGTGGCAGTTTGAGTCCAGTTCTTACCCCCTTTGAAAGGATGATGTTAAACAGGCCAGTGGTCTTGTGTAATGATCTCTTTGCTCTGTGTGGCTACAAACGAGGGGCCTTCCTCCTCCTCCCACTTTCTCTCTCTCTTTTTCCAACTGACACCTGGCACTGCACCGCCTTTTTTGAACCCAGCCTATAGCAGTCAATGTTTAACAGGTCTCTGTTAAGGTTTTAAAAGACCCTCCTGAGATTCTTCCTGTGTAAGGTCATGACTGCCTAACAGAGGACAAAAAAAATCTTTGGGAAATGAGGAGGAACCCAGAGCTGGTCAGCTGACTATAGTTTAATCACGAGTGCAATTTTTGGCTTTTATAATAAAATATATATTCAAATGCTACTAGTGGGTGAAGCTAAATTTATTCCGTTGGCTGATGCTAGATATCAGATTTTTGAGCCCAGTTTTCCTCCCAATTTAGGCATCACCCGTTACCAAGCAGCAGCTGTAGTGACTTGACAAAGCCAGAGGCCTTGAAGATGTGTTGATAATTTACCAGAAGTATGACAGTTTCAACCCGAAGGCCAAATACACAAACATGAAGAGGCAGAATTCAATTACATCTCGATAGGATGAAAAAAAAAAACTTGAATAACTCTTTCATCTCAATCTCTGAGCTTGAACATTTTCTCTTGTCATGAACTTGTTGACGGTCCCACCATTTCAATGTAACTAATACGCATTTCTCAGTCGATAGACGCTCCTATGTGCATTTTTCGTACATACGCACATCTGGCCCTCAGTCTCATGCATTATACTGCTGGGAAATTAGAGAACAGACTAGCAGAGATGGATATGATGCTCTAAATGAAATTATTTCATTTGTGGAGGATCTCTGTTCCAACACTGTGGCAAGATGGGCAGATTATGCGTGTTTGAGTATAACCACAACTAGCATGGATTGAGTAGGCCTGTTTTCTAGCAGTGGTTGTACAGCATGTTAAAGAGATACCATCCACTGCCCAGCTCAGAGTGTGATACAGTGCAGAAAAAAATGAAAGATTAGCCATAAGGGAGCACTTTCAGAGAGGTCAAATGGACTGTGATTTACTGCCTAACTTAAACTAATATCTGTGGTGAAAGAAAGTTGAGCTCAATCAGGAGCCATTTTCCTGACAATGTACGACACACAGTGGGACGGCTTGTAGTTTTTGCTGTGAATGCCTTTTTTCCCTTGCCAAAGTACAATTGATATAAAAGCGCGTTTATTTCATCATGCGACTGTAAATGGAAATATATTACAGCGTATTAGGAGCCAACGAGCGCTCCCACTCTTTAGGAGCCATTATAGATGGAAAAAATTAACCGGTATTGTAATTCAATTTTCTACTCATTCATTAAATGTATTTTAACTGCACAAAAGTCATTTTGGTTACTGGTTTTACGGCCTTCCCACTTCTGATGCCAACCAATCCTTTCAGGGCGGGGTGAGGGGGGCACGAAAGAGACGCAGGTCGAGCTGGAAAACCTGGAGTGGATTTTAACACAGCTGCGTGCTTGCGCTCCGTCTGCCATTAATTGCTAGTCTCCTTCGCCATGTTGACTGCTCCTAAGAGACGTTCGCTTTTTTTTTTTTTCCTCTGAAAAGCCAAGCCAGCATGCGGAGGAGGATACAGGCCTGGCTGGCACTTCTTTTGGCCTGTGGTCATAGGAAAAGCAACGCTCTGGCCGCTTAACGACTAGTGTCTGAGCGCACTGCTAATTTTTATTTTTATTATTTTTTTCTTTTTTACTCAAACATGGCTACAAATTCACAGAGCACCATCCAAACCGACTCTTGCCAGGATGATAATTTGTGTACTAAAAAGTAGCCTGTAAAGTACTTGAAGTCTGAAATAACACTTGCACATGCTGGCCTAAGAGGTGGAAACTTGAGGACAAGTAATCTGAACAAAAAGAGTAAGCTTTAGAGAAGGAGTTTTTGATTCCGAGGTCAAAAATAAGTCTTGATTCGGCAGAGCTCTAATTATGAACACAATACTTACAACTTTTATTTGAAAAAATTGTAGTTTGTGTTTTAGTTCAATTTTATTTCACTGAAATTCTCAATTCATACAGCCAAGCGAGCTCTCACACTGATTAGGATTTCAGGGGCTGGACTGAAGGACTTGTGTATTGGGTTAACTACCAACATAATTAGGACCTGAAAGCAAATCCAACCAGTCATGTTTTGATTGGATTTACTTTGGGTAGGACCAATTTTATGAGGAACAGAACTTTGTCAAAAATGCCTGAAATAACACCAGACGAATAGCCAGTCATTGTGCACATGGGAAAGAATTATTTAATTACTGAAACAGGATTACACTGAGCTTTTTAACATTCTCAACAACGTGCTGACTGGAGAAAGGTTATTGGAACAAATGGCAAATGCCCAAATAGAGCTGATATAAAAATCTTTGTGGAAATTTTGCCATATTCCAGAGGAACATGGCAACACCTCTTAAGATGAACCGGTGCCACCAGAGCAACAGGAACAGAACCTGCAATGTACAGCAACATACCACCCTCAGAACAGACTGAACCTAGACAACCAGAAGACTCTGTGCCCAAGGTTGACCTTCAGCATTAGTTGCCAGCAAAGATGAGGTGACACTTTCATGTGACACCCCATCTCCTCCACCCCTCGTGCCCTTTCGGTCTGACCGGGTTGCAGAGATAGCAACTGTGCCCTGAAAAGCTATCATTCTTACCTGCAAGGTTCCTGCTATGATAGTGATGCCTCTCATGACTGCTCTCAAGATAAGATGGGTCTTATTCCAGTTCTGCGAAGGAATAGAAAGAAAAGGGTGCAATCAGTTCTCAGATAGTTTTGTATATTTGCATGTTAAAGTGTATCTTGAGTTTTGCAGTTAATTTAAGTAGGTTTATTTTCATTACAACCGTGCTCACAGTCAAACAACACATTCATTCAGGACTATGGAGCAAACCAAAGAACAAAAACACCACAAGACTACATAAGCGAGGCCAGGACAGGACTACATAGAGTGTAAAAAAGAAGCACGGTGCTGGAGATGTGGCTCCTAATCCAGACTGACCGAGGCCTCCTAGCCAGGAAGTGAAAGAACCAGTTGCAAAAGGACGTGTTTAGGTCCAGCAGTCTCAGCTGGGGGTATAGATGCTTTGTTTAACAGACATATGCCAAAGCAAGCAGACACCACCTGGTGAATTTAATTCCTTTTGAATAACCCTGTAATGCTCTTTTTCAATAGTTCATCAGTTATCAGTCTGTTGATCATTACCAAATAGAGGCAAATGAATGACAATCCCAGCGCTCTACTAAGCTCTCAAACTTTCTTTCAAAGAAAGTCTCTACACTTACAGCACATTTGTGCTTCTTTCTTCTCCTATGGATAACATGTCTTTCAGTGCAGTTACCTCTAGAGTTCTTATTGTCTAATAAATCCTTTTTCCATCACAAAATTTAAAATATGAGAAAGCATTAGCTCCATCCAGGCAAGCAGTGACCTAACAACACCCATATCAACAATTTAAAATAAAAAAGGGCATTCGTGTCTGAATTTACTGGTAAAATCAATGGCACAATTTGTGAAGAAATAGAACTGCATCTTTACCCATCTACTTTCTGTCTCGACACTCTGCCTGCAAGAGTGTTTTCAGTTGTTCAGCATTTGGGATTCTGCAAACTGTTAGCGCCTCTCTTCTCTCAGGCACCACTAAAGGCTGTTGTTATCAAACCATTCCTGACAAAGAGAAATTTGGATGCTCCACAGTTAACAACTACAGGCTTAATTCAAACCTCCCATTCATTCAAACTGGGTCAGGCTCTCAAGAACAGTCCTCAGATGGTTCAGGAAGTACTCAGAAGGCAGAAGTTATTCCATCTCTGTTGGTACAAAAGAATCAGGAAAAAACTGCCATGCTACATGGAGTCCCACAAGGATCCATTCTTGGACCCCTTTTGTTTAGAATGTACATGCTTCCTCTAGGCCAAAATCTCCAAGAATACAATGTGGTTTATCATGGTGGTTCAGATGCCACTTAGATCTTTCTGGCTCTTTCACCAAATAATTTCAGTCCTATAGAGTCTATAGTACCAATGCCTTGAAAACTAAATGGCTGGACGCAACAAAATGTATTCAGTTAAACAAAGACAAGTCAGAAACAGTTGTGTTGAATAACAAAGAGGGAGGATTGCAATTTAGTGCTTATCTGGAATGCAGAGCAATAAAGACTGCAACCCATACCAAAATTCTTTGCATAATCAGGCATGGGGATCTTAGTTTCAGTGATATTAAGGCCATTTCTAAATTATCATGCTGGCACCATAAGAACATAGCTAGGTTTAGAGATTTTGTGTCAACGCAAAATTTGTGGAAATTTATTTTTATACAACAACTAGGCAGCTACATTTTATTCAATATGCTGCTGCTAGAATTCTAGGTGAAAAAAAAAAAAACATGAACAGGTCCTTACACTGGGTTACAATTAAATACTGGCTTTAATTCGAAGCAGTACTCATGGTTTATAAGTCACCCAGTGATTTGGGTCTTAAATATATCTGGGAAATGAAAAACCCTCAAAAGAGACACAGGGGCACATGAGCTAGACAAATGTTTTAAATGTTCATTCGGTTCTCAGTTGTTGTCTTGTATAAATCTTGCCACCACTATGTATAACTCTGTAATATAATATATCTAAAATGTACTTATAAGATTTACATCATAAAGTGTAGGCCCTCCTGTAGGCTCACAGTTTAATACGTTAAAACAAAATCCTGGTTGAATTCATTCAATCAGTCATTTTGACCCTTACTTGCTTTTTCCTCTCTTTATCATCTCTTTAGTTTTCCTTTAAAAAAAAAATTCTCTTTTTTTCTTAACCTGAAATCCCCACCACTTGTTCCAGCCCCTCACCACAATGTGGCTTGAATTCCTCTACCATTGTGTCTCCCCTCCGGCAGACCAGACTTGCCACATTTCACTGCCTTAATTTACTCCAATCCTCCTCCAGTCAGTGTGCTGGAAGATAGTGAAAGGGGGCAAGTGAGCAAAAGATGGAGAACATGAACAGTTTCAACAGTATGCAGTGTCATGCTCTCATTTTGAGTGTCAGTTCTGATGTTTTATGTCTTAATTTCATGATTTCCTGAGGTATATAAATGCTTGCTTGTGTTTCTTGCTGTAAATAGAGTAACAAGGAGGGTTTAAATGGGTTAGGAGGGAGGGAGAGCGGAGCTGAGGAGCATTGTGGAAGCAAACTCATTTATTTACTGTTTATAAAAAGAATAACTGCGCAGATGAGGATGAGTATGAGAAATAGACCACCGGTGGAGTGACCCAAATAATCCATTCTGTGGAAGGTTTAGATGAGGGTGTGCCTGTATGTGTAGGTGTGCATTAGATCTTTTAATGTCTCAGATTTAAAACTAGTGACCCTGTGCTTCTCAAATGCACCCATAATATTCTACTATAACTATTATACTGCGATAATAACAATACAGTAGTCTACTGTAAAATGCATTTAAAATAATCTCCAGACAATAGTATATACAGTCTTATAAATAGTATATTTACAGTCATGTACTGTACATTTAGAAAAACTTTATTGTTAATGACAATTAAATAATGTATACTGTTGAATTTAGAGCTATTCGAAGCTTTTTATGTTAAACAGTTCAGTGCTGTATGTAAATACAGCACTGAACTGTTTAACAAACAGTGTTAAACAGATGTGTATACATTACTAGTTTACACAAAATACTGTCATGATTAGAATAACAAAACATGTAAAATGCATTCACATGTACACCCTATATCCACAAGTTTATGCTTACACTTTTTACCACATTACTTCACATTTTGTACCTCCATCACTTCTGATTGTCAATAGGGTCTTTCTAGACAAATTCACGTGAAAATAAATGAAAAAGTTCAAAACCTCAGAAATTCCACGCTCAAAGTCACTTACCATACCCCAGGATGTATACATTTACTCAAATGTATGAGCACCGATGTGTGTTTTAACACTTACAATAAATGGGTTTCTGTGGTCTCTTTGAGATAGAGATAGTAGACTGGTAAGCAGTGGCTTTTGCAGCTTTCATCAGTCAGGGAACGCAGTTAATGCACTCATCAGCGGGGCATTTTTTTTTTCACCTACAGGATGCCGAGACTGTTTTCCTTTTAGTTTCTACACGTATACATTTACTAGCATGGGTGACCACACTGAAAGTACCTTGCGGGCTTTATGTGGTGATGTCTGAAGATCCCACAGCACTGGCAGGATGTGAGTGCTTCTAATGCATGAGACATGTCAGAGTTGGTAAACAATGGTGGATGATTCTGTGAACTTTCCTGAGTCAATAATGCTTGGCTAAATGTTGTCCCTTTTTATGGGAAATTATAAAATGCCCAGAGAAGTCTCAGAAAGAGTGCCTCCAAGAAATGCTGAGTAATCCAACTTTACGTTTCCTCAGCTCGAAATCCACAACTTGAAATCCACTGAAAAGGGATGCAATCAGTTTCTGTATAAGTAAATTATAATACATCAACATTATTGACAAAAGAAAGTAAACTGAATGAATGTTTTAATGTATTTACTTGTATAGATCATGTCAACCTACACTATTCAGTAGGTCACATAAAGTGGGTCACAAATGTAAGCCACTGTAGGTGAACCCTCCTTTGGGTAAGTGTTGTGGGACAGAGGAATCATACTGAGGTCACAGTGCCTAAAAATGAATCCCTTGGTGGATTTTCCTCATTTCATCATACTAGGAGGGGCGAGTCCATGTAAAATGTTCAAGCACAGAGCTGAAAGGGCCCTGACGAGACTAAGGCGAAGATAAGGCCAGCAGGCATTCTCATTGACCCTGCTGGAACAGCCAGTGCAGTGATTGTGGCTGTAATTAAGCCCCTGGCTGGTAACTTGATGCCGGTGTGACGCACTAGCGAGCCGGCAGAAGAAATGGAGGTTGGAAAAAGAAACGCGAGCTCCGCTGGCTTTGTGGCCACACTCGCCAGCAGCTGCCAAGGCCGAGGCTAGCCCACTAATTCACCCAAATGAGTGCCCTTATTCATGGCATCTTTATACACACAGACACACTAACACACAGCCATAAAAACACATACCAACAGCGCCACAGACCAAAAGGAAGCATGGACTGGGAGGGTGATGGCTTCTCTGTGACTGAAGAGAATATCACATGGTAATGGCCATTTACTGATATATAGGCCTATATTAGAATGTCAGTGGCTCGATCCCAACCCAGTAATGCACTGCTCAAGGAAAACACATTCAGCGTATGGTCCAGACATCCATTTTTTCTAAGGTCCATGTGCATATTCATGATGAAGAACATAAATCATGCCCAGCGGCTGAATCCTCTGTAGTGACTAGTGGTTTGTCAACAAAGGAACTAATTATGCACCTGGCTGGATTAACTAGATTAAGTTATCATGCAGATGTGCTCGGAAATGGTTTTACACGTCTTTAATTAAAGCATCACTATCTAACGCCCAGCAATCCTCCACACCACCTACTGGGATTCATCAGCTCGTGGAGAAAAGCTCAGACAAATGGCCTGGGATTCAGTTACTCGGTTACATAGTTGTTTTTAAAATTACAGTAAAATACAAAATCAGGTCAAACATTTCCTGAAAAGAGCATATTATTTGTAAATGATTAATTTTGGGAATGTACTTCATGGCCAAATTGCAAGTTAAATTATTTATGCGCAAGTAGTTTAGAATTTTTGGAAACAGTGATGCACTGAAGTACAACCTTATTAATTATACAATTGTGACAGTCCAATTTTATAAACCTAATATGACATTTTTTGTACAAAACAATGTTGGCTGATGATTATCTACTCTATGATACATTAACCTCTACTGTATATTTACTTTCTATACTGTCATGAAAGACAAGTGCAGGGCACTGGTATCAGTCTGTACTAAAGGTCACTTGATATCTTAAGTTCAGATATCTGAATCATTATCAAGAAAGGAAAAGGGTAGACTGATGCGTGTCTAATTGTGATTATACTTGCCTTTTACTGAAGTTTGTTGGCCCAGTCTACATGCTACTAAACTCTTTGTGAAATCATGACCATTTATACTTTGACCAAACTGAAGCTGTGATTTGGCCATTGCTTGCAGCTGTGCATCTTTAAACTTTTCCAGCACTGCTTTAATCGCCCACAGATATGTACTGATGGAGGTATTAAAAATAGCAACTTGTGCTGTATGCAAGTGTCTTCACTACTGAAGTCTAGCCACGACAATCAGAGCTTCTTCAGAGCGTGAATCGTGGCCAGTAGGCAAGCGGTGCAGACTGCTGCAGCTCAGCCTTCATTTACATGTGAAGGTGTACAGAGGTAAATGAGGATGGAGAGAGAGAATCGGGGGAAATGAAAAGGGATTAATGGTCTTTCTCGATAGTGCTTATAGAGGCTATGGAAGGGTCACCTTGGGCTGAGGGGTGTTAGAGGAGGAGGGGATTGGATGAGAATGAGTTAAGGTGTGTTGGAACTCAAGGGTGCTCAAGACTGGCATTAACTTAGTGAAGTTAAACTAATTGTCATTTTAGCTACAGCTTATTCTGTCTGTTCAGGTTCTTATTTTTTTTTTCCCAGCATGCTTTTTTATTTATTCTTGACATCCCATTCATTTAAATAAACAAACAAATACAGACATTTCAGTGTTAAAAGAGGTTTTAAGGTGTTTTCAGAGGAAGCAGTAGAGAAAGCAATGGCTACATATAGAATCATGATAACAGTTATTATATCCTTTTACATTATTATTATTATTATTATTCACATACTTTCTTATTGTTGACGTTGGACGGTGGATCATTTCCTGCAGTAATCTCTAGGATGGAGTACCTGTTGCGTGTTGGTTTTTAAAGAAATGATTATATAACATCAAACAATGTTCAGCTTTATTTGCAAGTCGTAAAACCAAGTATGGTACTGTCTAAAACCCTTTTTTAAAACCCCAAAATTGAAGCTTTAGGTCAGGGGTGGGCAACTTCGGTCCTGGAGGGCTGGTGTCCAGCACAGTTCTCCTCAAACACATTAACTAAACCTGACAATTAACTGGTGTGGTGAACCAGGTGTTTCTGAGCAGAGAAATCACCAGAACGTGCTGGACCACGGCCCTCCAGGACCGGAGTGGCCCACCCCTGCTTTAGGCCTTCTTTTGAGAGAAAGAAAGATTTTGACATTGACACTAGTTAAATATACGATGTATCACTGATACGGTTCAGACGTATCCGCCAGCTGAATGTGAACTGCTGTCAGTTCTCCTCCTGACATTTCTGTGACGGAGCTCTATCCATCAGGGCCTAAGTAGTTTTCGAACACTGCATTGACCTTGAGTGGCTCGCATTGATTTCCAGTGGTGTAGTGTGGATGGGGGTCGTTGCGGCGCTCCCCTCAGCCTGCCGTGATCGGGAACAGATACTAAAAATCCCGATCCACAGGGCTGATGGATCACCTTGTTCTCCACCACATCCATCCTCACCTGCCTCAGAGGAGGTGACACCTGTGCTGAATTTATCATAATACACGCTACTGACGCATCAACCAGAGGAAGACAAACTGGAGCGGAATTCTTAAACAAAGACCCTCTCAGAGGACACCACCCTTAAACACCACTCAAATGGGACTAAACACAGATATACGTTTTAAGATGAAAACTCCACCCCAAGCAACTTGTTTTGATGTACTGTAATATGTATTATATATGTAACCGGGGTGACCGGATGTGCCAACGACAGCACGTGTATTTTTTTGTAAATCGTTAGTGAATTTACAGCGGCGTTTAGGCATTTTGGACTGCAGATATCGAGGGCCACCCCACTCACTTATCTCTCGGCTCCACAGCGTGAGTGGAAGTGAATAGGTGTGTAGGATAGTAACTAGTTAATGAGAGATGGCCATGACGTGACGAATGTTTAGGCAGCTCAAAATCCCGGACAATTCTAAAACCTCAGCCCGGTTTAAGAGGTCTCCAGGTCTCAAAAAGAGGATGTGTCTGGGGAAAAGTGGACGTCTGGTTACCCTATATGTAGCCCACTCGTGACAACAGCAGGCAGGTTCTGACCAACAGAGTCAGGTAAGCAGTGTTGGATATGCCTCCTTGTATGCATGATGTGAACCTAGAGTACAAATTTATCACAGAGTGCTAATAAGATCCTGGGTTCCCATCTGACAACGCTGAGACAACTGGATTTTCTATCTTCCATTAAAAGTGTGTCATAAATGGACAAACATGTGGCGTGATGCTTCCACTGTGAAAATACTACACTTTGCAGTGTATTATGTACTTTCCCCAGAACATTGCAGTATATTGTCACCCAATCCAAGCCATGTGTAGAGAATAGCTATATATGGAGACTTAAACACTGATTACATTTATGCATATAATAAACAATTACATTAGTTACCTCTTTCTTTAACACTATACAGTCAAATTACTAACAAGCTATTAACCCAAATCAAATCCAGACACTTCTGTGAAATGAAAGGGATAACTTCGAACTTCAAGCAACTACAGTAAGAAACCACAAATGGAAAAAATGAGAATGCAGTCAATATTAGATCACATTTGTGGCAACTAATCCATTTGCCAAAGAGTAATAATAATCCGCACATGAAGATATTTCGGCTTTCAATCTGAAAAGTCAAGCGCTTATATGAATCCCGTTCTGGCCCATACGTTGGTGCACATGAATTTTCAATTATGGTAAAAAAAAAATCCCAGAACTGGTTGAAGAACAGTACGCTACCAGGTAGTGTTGGTGTTGAAGCTCAGCCACAGAAGAAGTTCCAATGGACCAAATGTAGGCCTTGCAGCTCTCCAGGCCCCAGGAGCCAAATCCTCGTAATCTTCGGCAAATTTTTTCCTCTACTTCAGTTCAGCAGCAAAACAACTGTAGGCACTCACAGTGAAATGTAACAAATCCACACTTACTAGCTTTATATCCACATTTACAAAAGTAAATGTGGTAGCCTCACAAAATTACTAAACATTTCTAGATGATGATACATCAGCCATCTAAATGTTGTTTTCCACTGTGCAGCTTAATATTTGGGCCCATAAAAATACAGGTAACATTTTTTATCTCTGTCTTCAGCTTTCACCCTTCACCTTTCACCTTTCACCTTTCTCTCTCTGCACTCTCCTGACTCTCTCTCCTATCAAACCTAATCAACTCCCTGATTGGCTGGAAACCAGTCTGTCTTATAGAGCCAAACACCTGATTCGTTGAAATATGAACAGCTTCAGAACTTTTAGCTGGAACAAATAGCAAAGGATCGTGGTAAACAGAGTCTTATTATTAATTCACAAACCACTTGACATTGCCTTTAATATGAGTTAAAAAATTGACAAATAAATAAATACATACATAAATAAAGGCTTCTACATACATGAAGTATTTTTAATTGAACTGTGATATGTATTACCACAAATCCCATGAAGCTGATATGTAATAATAAAACATAATATGACAAATTATGAAAAGTTAACACTGAAATGCTACAAAATTTTTCACTTTTCAGAAATGCAGATTCTGATCTTCTGATCGATACTAAATTTGTGGAACAACACAAATTCCATTTTAATTGGATGGAAATTAATTGTGGCAAACACAGTCTTTTTCTGTGGCAAGAACAATTAGTTTTTGTTATTTATTGAGATCTAACCATTTAGTCAAAAGACTGCAATCTGTCAATACACACTCTAAACTGAATTTAAATTTAATTGATTACATAATTCTCATAATTAAATATGCAATCATGTAATTACATTTTGGCCATGTTGCAAAGTAAAAGTATTAATGCTTAACTTCTGAAGATTAAACATTTTATTAGCATGAAGTGTGAGACATGTCTCTTATGTACTCCTGTGTGTGAAGGACGTCTGTCTTAAAGACAATGAGTGGGACTGAGAATTCATGGCCATGTTCTTTACAAGATGGAAAAGAAGGTCGTACGACCTTGACTATGTGCTAATTTAATTAATTACCCACAGTTCCCTGGAAAGGCTTTTTATGGGCAGTTTAAGAAAAAAAAGAGAAATGTCTGTTATTCTTATTGCCCTGTGAAGCGATGCATAAGGCTGTCACCCACAAAGGCCCACTTTTTCTTTCTGTCTGTGGAAGAGCCAAGTGCAAAATTAACAGCCTGTGAAGTGATGGAGAGACGGAGGGGTCTGCTGAGAGTAAAAGGTCTTCTCCCTTCTTTCTGTCCATTTGTCTGTCTGCAACTCTCTCTCTCTCTTTCTCTTTCTCTCTTCTCTCTTTCTGTCTGTCTCTATTCCTCTGCATGAGCATCCCCCTTCTCTTTCTCTTCTCTCTCTCTCTCTCTCTGTCTCTGTCTTTTTCTTTCTCTCTTTCTCTCTCTCACTCTCTCTCTCTTACTCTCTCTCTCACTTTTTTATTTCTCTCTCTCTCTCTCTCTTTCTCTCTTTCTCTATATTTTTCTTTCTCTCTCTCACTCTCTCTCTCTCTCTGTCTCTCTCTCTCTCTCTCTCTCTTTCTCTCTTCTCTCTTTCTGCCTGTCATTATTTCTCTGCATGAGCATCCCCCTTCTTTTTCTCTTCTCTATCTCTCTCTGTCTCTCTCTCTCTCTTTCTCTTTCTTTCTCTCTCTCTCTCTCTCTCTTTTTCTTTCTCTCTCTTTTTTTTCTTTCTCTCTTCCTCTTCTTTCACTCTTTTTCTCACTGTCCTTCTCCAAGGCAGTCCAGGTATTGTCTCTATGGTAACAGTGCGCGGGACCAGGCCCAGACCACAGCGCCAGGCCCCCAAACCGCAGGCTGTGTGGAGGGGAGCTGAAGCTTTGCCCACTCTGCTCTCCCCTCCCCTCAGCAGCACAATGCCCCCTTTCAGCCTCCACGAGCGCAGTCCTCCATGAACGAGAGAGAGACCCGCCCCCCCCAGCCTATTAACCCTGACCACTAAAGAGCTTAACACCACGCTGCAGGGCTGCTTAGGTAAACCCAAGCCCCAGTGCGCCTCCAAAAATCTCAGAGACGCTGCGGTCTCCTTATGAGTGATGGTGACATTAAGGGACCGAGTTAAATAAAATACTTTCACCCTAATGAAGGTTTGTGCAGACTCGCTAAGTGTCTGCTGTGCTCTTGAAAGAAAAGCCTGAGGGAAAGAAAATGTTGGTCATCTCTGCACGCTGTTAACAATTTTTTAAATTGCAATAAGGAATGACAACTTCAATAAGATACAGTAAAGCTCTAACAGCTTTTTTTTTGTCCCTAACTGTTATTGTGTAATGGATCTGTTCCAGCAAAGACGTTAAGCCTGCACTTATTCTTTTCTCCATCTGTTAACAGTTCCAACCTTGCATTAAAGGCAAACAGAGCTTTATGGGCTGGCTGGTGTGAGCTCTGCTAGGCGGATGTGTAGTTTGGCTGAGGCTTCCATCACCAGCGTCTTGTTTCGTTTGGAGAGTGGGGCTGTTGGTACACTGTGGTGTTCGAGCCTGATTTTTTGAAGAAAGGCTTCGGTGGGGTTTGCCCTCGAAGCAACCCACTCGCTGTCTCCCGGAGACTTTGATGGGCTGGGTGGAAAGCTTCACCCACTGAGGACCACACACAGGTCATTGTGCAATCAAACATGGCCAGACTCTGTTTTCAGACATTTACTATGTTGTTCCACTCCGTTAGTCCGGATAAGCATAATAACCGTAAGACGGCCAATGTATGGTTATTATGGCTCATACATATTTAAACGGATGCATCACCAGAAATATGAACGTGGTGAGAATGATCACATTTGAATAACTCTAGCCTGCCCATACTTGCCTTGCTTATTTCACTGTTCATCATTTCTCGGTAGCATTATTTGGGTGACGTATTTTTTATAATGGGACCTTTTCATGAACTCTATCGTGAAATAAACACCATACATCAGAATGCAGGATGTAGTCTAAAACTTTGATATGGAGTGTCTACAGTTGGTAAAATCTCCTTGCAGCTTTTCTACTGATTATCCATTCTGAATTTCACGGCATTGTTAGTAGACCCTAACAGTCATGCTTGATGCTGCCGCAAATACGGCACAATGAATAATAAATTAGGTTAAACAAATTCATGTTCAATTTAGTTGACTGTTATGAATGAAAATAGTACATTCTTAAATAAAGTAGCATGTGCATTCAAGTTTAGGCCGAAAGTCAACATTCTTTAACAATATTTGGCAGGCGTTTGCTATGTAGTTACATATTTTTGCCCTGAAATTATACCTTTATCTGGTCATTATCAGCCACACTCAGTTACCTTAAGTCAGATACATTCTTTTAACATGTTGGGCAAGTTAATCAGGAATAAACCTTAAAATCTTGTGCCTTCTGTCCTGCCCTCGGCTTTGATTCATTGTTCTTTAGAGGTGCTTTGAAAGCTTCCTTCTTTGATCCCCCCCTCAGTGGCTAACCCTCCCTCCACACGTTGTTTGATTGAGTAGAGCAGTAGACCAACAGTTGCCAGGCCCCACTGTGCTCTTCATTAGCATGCTTTGATAAGGGATTGCTTTGAATGATGCTTTAAACTATTGATCCCTTGAATATGGTATGGAAAGTAAGACAGGAGAAAAGCCAAAAAGGGAGACTGAAAAAAGGCTTTGGTATACACTTTTTACTTAAAAAAAAAAAAAAAAGCTTGACAGTTTTTCACTACTAGTGATAAAATGCAGTACTGTTATCAAAAACAAGGTTAGGAATAGGAGAGCCATTGCATAAATAACTAAACGCATGATTACTTAATGCTGTGTTTTCTGTATATGCCAGAAACATTATTGATATTTCACATCCTGGTGTGAAATCTCTCCAAAGTCTCTTCACAACATATTGAAAAGAGAGGCCTCTTACTGTCTACTCTTAGTCTCAGATTAATAATCAAGTAAACTTTTTTTTTTCCTTGAATGTTAACATCAGAATGTTAAAGGGCCAGTGGAGTTTTAAAAGAATAACAACAGTTGAAACTAAGCATAGCTTTGCAAACTTAAGCGCCACCAAATTGTTCTTAAATGTAAAATGTGACCATGTGACCTATACAGTGTTCCCCAGTGAAGTCGCGGTTCAGAGTTCACGGCCTCAGTCATTTGCGGATATTTTCTTAGAACCTAACTGATAGTTGTTCCCGGAAACCCCCGCAGATATCCACCCAACTTTGTTTTGTTGCTTTTTTCGTGGCAATGTATAATTTTTCATGCTAAATTATTAAGAAAAATATAATTTACTAATTTTGTCACATAAATATTAACATAAATTCAGCTACTTTTCCATATAAAATATAGCTATATAAATTTTTTTGTACGGTCGAGAGAACACAAAGCAACCATGACACTGCCCTGTGACGCATCTGTGGCAGAACAGAACACAAGACCACAAGTGCAGACAGGACAAAGAGCTAGAAAAAGAGAATACAAGAGCAACAATACGAGACAAGACAAGAGAGCATTCAGTGCAACTGACAACAGCTACAGTCAGGACAAATACAATATTTTGGGAGTTACTGTATTCTAGCAGTAGAGAGATTGCAGAGATGCAGAACAGAAGTTACACGTGCAAAAGAATATAGAACAGTTATAAATATGATTGTGCAATTGTAGCAGCAACACAGAGCAGCAATAAATATGATTATGCAATTTTAGCAACAACATGACAGAGAATGTGCAGTATAAAAAAATAGAAGAGTATTTAAACAGGTAAATAAAGCCTGAGTTGTTTGAGCGGGGTGAGGTAAGGGAAGGAGGGTGTTGGTGGTTCCAGATGGGAGGAGGGAAAAGAGAGTGTGTGAGGGGTGAGTGAGGTCATCCACAATGCCAGTGGCTCTGCAGATGCAATGTGTGTGTAAATGTCTGTGACAGAGGGGAGAGAGACCCTGATGATCTTCTCAGCTGTTCTCACAACCCTCTGTAGGGTCTTGCAATCTGAAATGTTACAATCCCCATACCAGGCTGTGATGCAGCTACAGAGAATACGCTCTATGGTCCCTTTGTAGAACACGGTGAGGATCGGGGGTGGAAGGTGCGCTCTCCTCAGTCTTGGCAGGAAGTAGAAACACTGCTGGGCCTTCTGGGTGATGGAGCTGGTGTTGAGAGTCCACGTGAGATTCTCTGTAATGTGAACACCAAGGAACTTGGTGCTCTGGATGATCTCTTTTGTTTTATCCACATTCAGGGAAAGGTTGTTGACTCAAGTGTTTCGCTGAGTGTTCTTGTGTTTTTTGTTATGTTCTTCTTAAAGCCCTGTATTTTTATTACTGGAAACTAAATTAAATGACTACTGTATTTACCCTGCTTATACCAAAGAAAATGACAGCGCATACCAAAGAAAACCTGCTTGCATGAATTACAGTACAGTCTATACAGGGGTAACATCGGTATTTTACTTTCTAGCACTGTGGGAGACAGCAGTTCAGTGTACACTGTACAGAGCGGATACAGGTTTACCTTTACATCTTCTTTAAGGGTAATGTATTAAGCTGAGTTTAAAATGAGATTAAAGTGTTTTGGGAGCATATTTTGGGTTTAGACTATAAAAATAGGCATTTATAGGCTACACATCACAAATTCATAGTTTTTACACAATTCGCAGGTGCTTTAGGAACGTAACTCCCGTGATTTGTAACTTTAAGAGCAAACTGAGGGCACTGACAATCCCAAGGCCTTTATACAATGTTTTAAAAGTATTCTCCTTTGTCACTGAAGCAACTGTTAAGACTGGTGGAATTATCAGTGGCTTCTGGACAAACCTGTGGAATCCTGGAAGTTCAAGCACTTTAAAGCAAATGGGGGGGCACTAATTGCACACAGAAATTCTGAAATTAAAATAAAAAAATATATATATACATATCCTGATTAATATCATCCTTCATCAGTAACTGTATTAATAAATATATTAAAAGACATCAAAATAGAAGCATATTCACTAATTGTCTCCTTAGCACCCCAGTTTGTATATATATTTTCAAATAGGGATTTTTCTCAGTGGAAGAGAACCCAGAAAAAAAATGCAAATCACACAAATACTAAATCATTAATCAAGTAATGAGGTTTGATCAAGTCAGTCCCATTATATATACCTGTGTTTATTTAGTAGTAGGTTCAATAGAGCTGTAAGAGCCAGAAGCAGGTTTAACAGAGCTACAAAACTTGAAGTAGTCTCTGTGCCCGTAAATCCCGACCAGAAGACTCACCTCAAATTCTTGTGTTACGCCAAGACGTTCGTCATCCGCTCCAGCGCTCTGCTACCTGAGCCTCTCTTCCTCTCTTGGTTGTCATGGTGGGTGGCCTGGTGGAAACTTGTCATGGCTGTATTGTGTTAAAACATGAGTGCATGTGTGAAAGTGCTCACCAGCTTTGCCAGGTTAGAGGACAGGGCCGGGTATGTGACGTCTTGCTTAGCCGAGGCCTGATGCCTGTGTGTTTAGCAATATGACAGCATCAGTGAACCATGCTGTGATGGAGTCGAAGAGCGAGGTCAGAAAAGTGTTAGGAAGTGATCTGATGTTGTTTTATCAAGTTAAGCGTAGCACTGGGTAGGTGACCTCATTGGTAAGGGTTACGTGGGACACACTCTGTAGCAGGCTGCTTGTCATTTTACATGAGATTTCACTCGATGCATTAAAAACAGAGAGCTAAACTGCTGATGACGCCACTATATACTTAGCCAGGTGAAATCACTGTACACACTGTGCTGTAAAATGAATGCTTGTTTATAAGCGAACACACCCCCAAAATATTGATTTATAAGAGAAATTCTGTGGTACAGTTTCCTGTAACAGTATTCAATTTATGGATTCTATGACTAATAGAATCTAATCTAGGCTATCTGATCTGAGGTGGAAGAAGCAATAGTTTTAGACCGTCCATTAATGTATACAACCTCTGTTTACAGTCACAAATTGTGTTTATGAAGTAAATGTCTAAAGCCATATTAAGCATAGCCATCTCAGCAGATGTTTAATAGGCTAAACATGCTAATTTGGTGACATTGAGAATAAGCCTTTAAGAATAAGTCATTTCCAAGGTTTCACTGAAAAAAAATAAAAATAAAATAAAAAAATAAGAATGTATTTGATGTCCTCTCAATTCAAATGCCTGTGTTAATGTAGAGTAGTCATAAGTATTATTGCATCTAGTGTCAGCCTTATTGTAATGACACAAATCAAACACAAAACAGACTTTTTAAAAAAAAATGTATTATATTCTGAAAGTTTGGAACGGGGCCTTCGTGGTTCAGACTTGTTACATTCGTGATCAAATTGAGATCTGGAATATTTGGAGTCAAAACTCTTTGTCGTGTTCTTCAAACCACAATTTTTTTTTCACAGTGTGTCAGGGTGCGTTATCCTGCTGAAAGAGGCCTCTGCCGTCTGTCATGGAGGGGTCTACTTGATCTGCAACCACGTTTAAGCAGGTGTTATGTGTCACATTAGGTGTTATGTGCCCACATTTACACCTGGCTACTTAATGTGACTAGTATCAGGTTTGTATCCTGATGAGATTTTAGCCACATGCATTCATACATGGTGAGCCTCTGGTCAGCCAGACCATCCTGTCACAAGTAATATGCAAACAATATGCTTGTTTGAGTAATGAAATGTATGTCTGTTTTAAAAGGTTTTTGGTAGCTTTAGACCAGCATTTTTATGCGACTTGACCTTATCCACATGTAATTCTGATACTTAAGATACACAGCATGACCACATCAGAGTAACATTCACATGAATGCCAGATTTCCCAGCAAAACACTGCCCAGAGCATCACACCACCTCTGCCAGCTTCACTTCTTAACATAATGCATCCCGGTGCATCCCCAGGTAAGTGAGGCACACGCACCTGACCATCGCAGTTCAGGCACTTTTGGTGGTGGACAGGAGTCAGCATGGGTACTCACCAAGTTGGGATGCACTGGAATGGTTCTGACACATTTCTATTATACCAAGTATTAACTTTGTAACAATAGTTCAGACCAGGCACGCTATCCTTTGCTCCCTATGCGAATCACTGAGTCTTTGGTACCCATGACCCTGTTCCCCGATTATCCTACCTTCAACCACTTATGGTTGGTGCTAATCATACTGGGAACACTCCGTCTGACCTAATGATATGGAGAGGTTCTGACCTAGTCACCAAGCATCACTGTTTGGCCCCAAAGTCGCTTACATTTGCTCATTTTTTCGAGCTTCCAACACATCCAGCATAACTTCCCTGCTTCCAACACGAGTATTGACTGAGACCTCGACAGGTGCTTATGACATAATCAGTGTTATTCATCTCAGTTGTCAGTGATTAAATGTACTTTTAAATGTAACCAGCAACCAGACAGTGCTATGTAAGGCTGTAGCTTGTACAGGCCATATAACGATCAATATTACAGGTGGAAAATGAAATTGCCAACACTTTGGCCTTTTCATGTGCTCTTCCTACATACGCCCTCTCTCTCTCTCTCTCTCTCTCTCTCTCTCTCTCTCTCTCTCTCTCTCTTTCTCTCCCTCTCTCTCTTTCTCTCCCTC
>JBBPCX010000018.1:8201552-8211695 GCA_037974365.1 Hydrocynus forskahlii | reverse complement strand
AGAGACACAGGAGGGAAACCTAAAACTCGGGAGACAAGGACCGGGACAGACGCGACGGAGACGAGGTGGCCGTTACAACAGGATGTGTTTAACATGGGGAAGTAGGGAAATTCATTCATGACTGGTGTTGAAACCGCCGTGTCAGTTACTTTTATGCATCAGTAAAGATTCCGAGAGCTGACCTACTGTAAAACAAAGTGTAGAAATAACCCAGGCTTAATGTAGTCTCGTGTGGGTTGCCATGTTGGTAAATATTCCATTGTCGGTTTTTTTTGTATAAATGTGCTCAAACATGCATCCACTTGTGTCCTCCCTGGCCCAGATCAAACTATTATATGCAGTTATTATTATTATTAATTTTATTTAAAGGCACTTTTAAAGGCAATCAAGTGCACCAGTATTCCAGAAAGTAAATGTGACAATGCAAAATATGTAGAAAAAAGGGAAAAAAGAATAATTTACAAAATATATAAAATCATAAGAGTGCAAAACAGGATTTGAGTGCGGTCTAGAGAAAAAAGTCTAGAGTAGGTATGTATGAAGAGGTGAGTTTTAAGACTGGATTTGAAAGTGGTAAGAGAATCAGTTCAATTAAATTAAATTCATTAAATCAAATAATGATATGTATTCTCTGCTTGTGAGTACCTGGATGTTTTGATGATGGAACTTTTTTGGTGTGATGAAAGTGGATAATTCAAATAAACACTCCCATCTCTGTAATTCAGGGGAATCCCTCATAATTACTACAAACCTTGTGGTAAAATTAGCTAAAGAAACAGTTTAGCACAAAATGATTCCATATCTAGTCAAGTAGCAAAGACATTTTAGTGTCCAAATGTTTCTTCTTTTGTTTAAAAATGCAGCTGCAAGACTATTGTTGCAAACAAACACTAGAATGTAATAGTCACCCATAATAAATACATCCATAATAAATACATAACAAAAAATTCAATATTTTCAACATGCTCAAACCACATCCAGCTCTTCATTAAGGTGGCACAGAATTGTCCATGTGTTTTAAGACACAAAATGTAAACTATTAAAATGAACTTCACTGCTACGTTTTAAACAACACTAGGGATAATATTCATAAGGCAGTTGTAAACTAGAGGACCAACTAGACTCAACCTGAATTACAAGTCTGAGTCTGTAGGGCGTTAATGAAGAACTGGATACGGTTTAAAAGCTGTTTTAGTGATGTGGCATTTACTTCATAGTTCCAGTGCTAAAGTAGCAAAAATTGGACTCCAAACATGTTCAAGTTGTGAAGTCTTTTAAAGTAAATATAAAGCTCCCATTAGGGTAGCTTACCACTAATTTGGGATGACTGGACGAACCATAAAACATACAAAAATACAACAGTTTTCATTTTGGTTGTGTATGTCTGGGTGGGGCTCCCCCACTTCTGAAACCAAAAAATTGTCTTTTTGAAATGTACTGTTTTTACAGTGTTGATTATTTCCAGAGTAACATCCTGTATGTCTTAAAGCAAAACAGGAAATACATTCACATCTTCTTCACAGTTCTCTGGCGGTGATGGGTTAAAATCATGCTCTTGCTACATACAGGTGGTCTGCTGGAGCTTGAAGGCTTTGACGGTGGAGCGGAGGAGTGAAAGTTCAGTGGGGGGATGGGTCTGCTGGTGAATCTGCACGCTGAGGCAGAAGTGTCCGAATGCAGACCATCTCAGCACTCCTGCTGAGGAGAGACTAATTGACTGTATTGTCTTAGGCCAGGTCCCATTAGACTGGCTATAGATGGATGGCGCTCACTCCCCTCCCATCAGTCCATTCCGTGCTAATGAGAAAGTGTTTAATGGGTGACCAGCAGGGGTTTGACACACTGGTGGAGGTGGGGGCATTGATGAGTTCAATGCTAGACAGGAGAGGCCAGCTTGGACTGACAGCTATGGATGTTTACCTTGGAAAAATAACCTGAGAGAGCGAGCAATAGACAGAAGTCAAAGTAACACCCATGATTTTGTTTGATATGGCAAAGCACATTACAATGTATAACACTCTTTCTCCCTTCAGCTGCATGTGTCTATGCATGTTTTATACCGCTGTGGGAGGCCCGTTGTCGGGAATGGCCTTGGGAATCACTGAATAAATACCTTCCCACTGAACGCCAAGTGCAAATCAGGAGAATCCCAAGAATAATTTTCATACTCAAATGATCATTAAGTCATTTTGCACTGCTAAGAAGCCCATGGATTAATTAGAGTGCGATGCAGTGCCTTTGCATAATAATTCATCTGAACTGTCGACACTGGTTTCAGCAGGACACAAAAGCCATTCCTATAGATGAAGTGACTGGACATCTACTGACCATCCTACCTACTAAACTTCTCCTGTAATACGAAGCAAGTATGGTGGAGCTTGACATTGTCTTAAAAGAGAGACTTCAGTATCTCTGCAATATCAGTACCACGTCCTACACACAGTTTGAATCTCTTGCATCGTAGCACACTAACCTGGGAGGACAGCATGCCTCTCAGACCCCACTTCGTCTTTTCAAAGCGTGCCTCATAAAAGGACACCTGTCTAAAGAACGCAAGTTTTTCCCTGGACAGTCTGGTCTCTAGCTCCATTGTCTCATGTTGAATGGATCCCAAAAATGTTGACTACATCCGTGGACAATATATATGATTATCAATTGAAGGCCTCTCAACCAGTCATCATGTTCCAGTAAACCTATTGCTTTGTGCACACTTTCTCTCTGGCAGGGGGCAGAAACAAAGTGAAGCTAAACTAATCATTTGCATTGCACTCACTATATTAATGCAATATTAATCAAAAGAAGAGGGTGACTTTTAGATTTTTGGTGATTTGCTATAAGCATGATCAGATGCACTGGGAAGAATTACAAATCAAATTAAAAAAGAATTACAAATCAAATAAAAAAAGAATTACAAATCAAATAAAAAAGACTATTATTAATTATATGATGATTAATGATAATAATAAATTTCAGTGGGGCAGCTGCCACCCTCTCAAAACTACAGCCCAGCATCAAAAGAGCCATGACCCAGTACACATCAACATGCCAGTGGCTGGCAATTTCTGGAAATTACAGAAAACAGTGAATTGAAGACAGACCACGGTGATTTGTTTTCTCATTGTTTTATTTCTATTACACAATGCCAGCAAAAACACTGGGTTGGAAATATATTTGAAATTATCCTCCCAGGCAGAAATCTGGCAACCCTAACCACAAGTAACTAGCGCTATAGATCAACAGAACAACTTCTCATTCTGTTGAAAGATTGGGCTTTTTTGAACTCCCAGCTATAGGCATTGGATTTTTTGTGAAAGTGGAAGAGCACAGTTTCACTGAATATCAGTTTTAAAAATGAACATTTTCTTGATTCCTACAATGATGCACTATTACTGGTTGCTGATTAGAATTACTTACTAAGATAATGAATATTTACTAAATGCTATATTTTTGTCTGGTCCCTACAGGCATTGTCTATCTCTGATGAATCACGAGTCTGTGACACTGTAGACATTATAGACGCTTGTCTGGCGGCGAATATTCGTAAAGCATGACACAAAGCACTATACATCGCATCTAGTTGGGAGACGGCCTCTTCAGAATTTATTGCAATGTCGTCATTAACCTCAACAGAGAGCCTATCAACTGATTAGCTAAAACCCGACAGTGTGCTGCATTATAAAGACGGCACTGCAATAAATGCCAGTGACCTGTAATGGCATCGTAATAAAATTTATGCATAATGGAAGCTGGGAATGGTGATTTGCTATCCCCCACAACACCCATACAATGAAAGGTCTGGCAGAAAGGATGCATTTTGTGTCCTCTGCCCCACCCCCCTGCCCTGTGAGAGAAATTCCCCAGCCACAATCTGGTATTCTTCCCGCAGCACTGAGCCTGGTGGCCGAGTGCGGTTGTGCGGTTGTGCGAGCCTCTCAGCCGTCACTGCAGCTCTTTGTCCTGCGGCTGCAGCATTCTCAGAATGCCCACATGCCTCGCATGCCTACTTCTTCCTTGTTTTCTCAATTATGTATCTGTTTACTTTCAAAGAGGGCTTTTTTTGCTGTGTGCCTTTGCCCTCCTGTCCCATGCCCTGGTAGGAGGAGGCCAGACCCAACTTGTCGCTGTGCTAGGCCTTGAAAATGAGTGACACTGTCACTCCAGGTCAAAATGGCCTTACGAAGGAATGACAGCGTTTTTAGCGATCAAGTAATAAGTGGAGACCTTGACTGAGAACATGCATCTGTTTGGGGAAGAAAGAGAACATGGTTGTAAGCAGGGATGCACAAATACAATGTTTTTTCTCTCCATTTTTCTACAGATTTGGATATCAGAACTATGATTATCGGCTGATAATGAGTAACCGTCTGATTCCTGTGCTCTGCTAAAGCACGCATTGAGGCAAACAGTAGAGCGATGGTTCTTAACTCCACTCCTTTGGCCCTCTTGCCTTCCACAGTTTCAAGTACAATTTTCCTGCTCTAGCACACCTAATCCAACTCATGGAGAGCCTGATATTTACTCCAGGGTTCTGGGTGGGGGATACATGAATCTTAATTATACAGTGTCATAAGGTTAAAATGTTTTTTTTTAATGCTGACTGTGACTACAAATTGCATGTTTTGTTGTACTTGACCTTGTACAACTGGATATCAGCTATAAGCATTCAGCATATGTCTTCCCCCAAACAAACAAACAAACAAGCAAACAAACAAACAAACAAATGTTTCCATTATTCTTCTCCTGAGACCTCCACAAGGAGCTCTTGAGAGAACATTCCACTAGCAATGACAGGACATTAGTCATGGCTCCACTGCAAAACATGAAATGTCCTTTTTGCCTTCTTCCATCTACTGACATGATGTAAACACATCTAAAAGCTGGAGTGTAGACGGGCCATCTAATCACCTGAGAAGTCCAACCGCATCATACTGAAGTTGAGGGAATGGGAATGTGATGGGATGGAATAATTAATGAAAAAAAACTGGCTGCCACACTACCTGTTGTTAGTATAGTGAAGGATGTCACATAACATTTAATATGACAATATTTTTGTAACACTGAATACGTTTTTGCAACGGGAGAGAAAGTAGAACTAGTGAAGTACTTAGTATTACTTGAGATGGAACTTGAATGGTGGTCAGTACAGACATCTAAAAATGCCGGGGTCCTTTTATCTGACTACCTTTTTCACTGGCACAAAAAAATCACGCCATAATTATGAGGAACACTGTTGTATTATTTTTGAGCAAAATATTCATTGACAGATTTTGTCTCTTAGATGTTATGTCAGACTCTTTTTTAAGGAGTGACTTTTTTCTTTTACCTCTCTGTCCCCTCGTGGTCAGATCATGGATGGATGATAGTCCCAGGTATGAAAATGGTCAGAAGATTAGCATCGGCGCCAAAATGCACCCAGGTTATTGGACTGGTGCATCACGAATTTCATCACTGTTTCAGCACTGCCGTCTTCTGTTATCAGTATAGAGTGAGAACGAATGGAAGCTGAACAACATTAGTGTGAAACAAACATTGGAGTCCAACAAATGAACTGTTATGGCATGACAGGATGTGAACAATAAAAACACATTACTAAGGACCAATGATCATATCAGTGTGTGAAAATGCTAACTGTCGATCTCTCTCTATCTCCCTCTCTCTCTCTCTCTCTCTCTCTCTCTCTCTCTCTCTCTCTCCCTCTCTCTCTCTCTCTCACACACACATACACACACACACACGTACATACACAGCTCTCAGTGGTGGCATTGGCACTATTGACACTGAAAACTTATTTTCAGTGAGAATGATGCCTTGCCTCTGTCAGAACCTGTGTGTGTTTGTGTGTTTGTGTGCACGTGTGTGTGTGTGTGTGTTTGTGTGTGAGAGAGTGTGTTAATGAGCTGTTTTGGATGCTCAGGCTGTGCCAACAGCTCCTGTCCACTCTATAGGCCTATAGATCCTTATCACCGGATGCTGGTGATTAACTCACCGGCAGCAGCATGGAGATAGTGTGATCTTATGAAAACTACTGACGTATGCCTTCCTCTGACACACACACCACAGTCTCAACCTCATCTGTCACAAAGATGAGTTGCTTGAGTTAACAAGCTTCTGACAGAAATGTTTATACACCATTGATGTTGTAACTTCATATAATAACGAAAAATGCTTAAATTGAACTAAAACAAATTTCTATTAGCCATGAAATGTTTAAACAAAGTACTCTGTACTGTTCCCTCCCCACTTAATACAGTCCATAAGAAATATTAAGAAATGACTTTGTAAAGTCAGAAAACTGAGTAAAAATACATTTACACATACCTGCCTATTCAGCCTATAGCAGTTTAGTCTCACCCATTTACACTGAACATATACCTGTACAGCTTTTTGAATGAGACACCAAGCAGCCAATAAGAACAGAGGAAATTTCCAGGCATCTGTCTTAAAGGCATAGAAGGAATTCTAAGGAATAAAGATGGGTTGTAAAATTGTCCACATTAGGACTGTTTCTCATGTATGTACTCATATGAACATCTTCTTATGTTAAAATTTAACACAATCATTTAGGTAAAGACCTTTTGAATTGTGTAAAAGCATTAACTAACAAAAAGAAAAGGAAAAAGAAAAGAATATGGGCTTGATGACTAGGACAATGTTTAAATGACAGCAATGATATAAGCTTTTAAATTCTATAGGAAAAAATAATAATTTTGTACGTTTGAGTCATTATGCTGGGGTGAAATTAAATTCTTGCGCATGAAAAATAACAATACGTTTTAAATACATATATTTGGATTTAATGTGCATAGCAGCTTATGCCAAATTCTGAAGGATTAGTGGGCTTGCCCCTCACCATCCCTCCACATAACAAGCCATATCAACTCTCTCTCTTTTGGCACTGCTAAAATGCACGCACACAGACACACACACACACACACGCACACAGACACACACACACACACACACACACACACACTCTGCCTCTCATAACAGGGATGGAACAGTCCCAAATTGCTGGCCAAAAACCCAAATTTGTGTAATAAGATATAGACTCTGAGATGTTTGACTGCCACAACAAATTGGCCGTGTGTAGGGAGCGCTAAAGAGAGGCAGAGAGAGAGAGAGGGAAGGAGAGAGAGAGAGAGAGAGAGAGAGAGAGCATGCAGTGAAGACAGGAGAGGGTGCAGGGATGTAACAGGAGAGCTCCTGTGGCTAACGAAGACTTTGTCTCCTCATGCAGAGTCTGGCCTGCACCCAAGCAGTGCTGCTATAAAGACAAATATCATGTCGCTCTCAGTCATCTGCACTAACGCCCACGCGTGTGTGGGAAACACATGGCCTCTGCCCCCCCACCCCCCTTTATCTCGTCCCTTCTCCCCCCTGTTCCCTCTCTCTTTTTCCCGCACTCATGCACTCATTCTCTCCCCTTGGTTCAGTCTTTCTGTTTCGAACTCTCTCTCACTCAACTTTTCTGACACTCCTTCTTTCTTTCTTTCTTTTGCTGTCTCTCTCTCTCTCTCTCTCTCTCTTTCTCTTTTTTCTCTTTCTTCTCTGTCTCTTTTTCTCTTTCTGTCTATCTTGCCTTTCTCTCTCTCTCTCTTTCTTTCTCTCACTATCACTCTCTCTATGTCTCTCTCTCTTTCGTTCTCTTTCTCTTAAGTGTCTCTCTGTCTCTCTCTCTATCTCTGTTTTTTCTTTCTGCCTTTCCCTCCCTCTTTATCTCACTCACTAACCCTCTCTCCCTCTTTCATGTATGCCAGTGTTTTTTTTTTTCAGATGCCTCTTGCATTCGAATACCAATCCAGCTCGCGTCCAGATGCTGTCATTTGTGGCATTTTACTTGAGTTGAGGGGTTGATCTGCTGCCCTAAGCAAATGTATTATTTATAAAGGGAAGGGGGATTACAGGCTTGCATTTAAGACCCAGTTTAGTGGAAGTCATTTTTACAGGCATCCAGCATCTTTCATTGGTCTGCTCTACAGGCCCACAGCTGTAGTCTCAGCTCTGTGTGGCTCCCTGTTCTGCCCAGGTGGAAGAGTACGGAGTGAAGAGAAATTCCACCAGATTTTCCAGTTTCATTGTTGAGTTATTAATGCCACACTATCATAGTCTAAAGCAGTGTTTGGTGACTCAAGGCCTTGAGGCCTTCTCTATGTGGCACAGTTTCATGCCTTTCCTGCTATAACATGCCTGACTCAGCTCCAGGAGGACTTGATTATTAGCTAGTCAGATGATTTGAGTGTGTTATACAAGGTAATAAATAAATAAACAAATAAATAGATAAATACATAAATAAATACATACTCACCGTGCCTGCAAAATTATTAATAAAAGTTCTTGCAAAGATTCTGCAGTTTACTAATACTTTGGATATTGGATTTTACTTCATCGCTCAGCTTTATGTTCACCAGAGTGTTTCTTTCTATGAAAAGCAGTTTGAGTAAATAATGGTTTGACACCACAATTGTTTTTGCCCAAAGCACAAAGGTTTGATTACTTCAGTTTTGACATCACAGTGAAGGCGTCTGGTACCTTGGGCAAAATGCAAAAACAGACTGGGTGACAGTTATGGCAAACAAAAAAAGTATATTTACTCAAAACTCTTGTCTCCCAAACATTTGTTGGACCATATACATAAATACATGCATAACTATAGTGGTGGGCAACATGACAAAATATCATGAAAAAAAAAATCACAATACAGGTCATGATACAAGGGGTCCTCGAGTTATGACACAAATCTGTTCCTACAACAGTGATGTAACCTGAATTTTGGTGCACGTCGAAACACACCCTAGCCTAAGTCACTTACCGATCCTAACACAGCTGTAAAATCATAATCTAGAACACAAAAACCCAACTAAGCCACAGAAAAAGGTAAGCTTACTGGAGGACGCCAACTCCATCACTCATACGCCGCATTACTGTATATCCTACGTATTCTTCCACTGCACAAAACCAAACTAGTTCACTCACATAGTCCATAAGTACGATGCTAATGGCATACGCCGAAACACGCACGTCTCAATTTTTAAATATTTTTATGGGAGTGAGCGCCGTAAACTCGAAACATCGTATGTTGAGACTGCTGTAACCCGAGGACCCCCGTATATATTTTTGATCATTTGGACAACAAAAGCCACATTTATAGTGTCACATTTATACAATTCCACCAAAAACTATAAGTACAAATGATTCACTTACCACACTGCACGAAAGTTAAGCAGGACTAACTGTGCTCTGTTTTTGAAGAAACATGCAGCTTGTCAGTGTTAAATACTGAAAATATGAAGTACTGTTCTTCAGGAGCTGAAGAGATGCTGTCCTAATGTCCATATTGCACATAAAAACCATTGCAGTGCAGACAAGTTCAAGTTTAGCTTCAATGGCTGGGTTTTGGAAACACCTGTGTATGCGGATTCTCTGGGAGCAGAGAAATAAACAGCTGACTGAGATTTTGATTTCAGAAACATATGAGTGATCGTGCTTGGTTTAGACTGATTTCATCTGTACTTCAATCTATAGCAGGTGTGACCGAGCTGGGTTTCTTCCTGAGCAGGCCTCATGACCTTCCTTCTTAATTTGCTGAATATCCCTGTAAATCTGAAGTTTCTCTTGTCACATGTCCAAAGAACACCTCCACTCACCAGGCCAATGTTTTCATTTCCCCCTTGGCTTTTTTAGTTGTTTGGTAACAAAAGTGAGAATGAAGTCATTTGGTGGACCGAGCCAGAAGTATTACGGCAATGTTAGTGCCACAATTTAGTCACATTTTTTTTTTCCTTTATTTTTACTCTCCCCTGTGTGTGTGTGTGTGTGTGTGTGTGTGTGTATTTCCTTTTTCATTCAGTGTAATTTACCATTGCCATTTAGCATTATATAGTGGCATTAGGCTATGGCTTCTCCTTCTGTCCCTATGAACATGTTGCAGAGGGAAAGTAAACCCTGCAGTATATTGCGTGTGATGAGTGGGGTCGAGGACTAGCTGCTGTAGAAAGTGAGAGCGAGGTGTGGACCACACTTAACCCACCACCGAAACTTCTGCAGAATTTTCACAGCGCCTAGATTACTGCTCTCGGGAAACACACCCAGGTCACCAACTAAGAAAGAGTGAAAAACAAAACTATATGTATATATACATATATA
>JBBPCX010000018.1:8180756-8200727 GCA_037974365.1 Hydrocynus forskahlii | reverse complement strand
AATTCACTGCTTAATGTGTTTGGAAAAATCACTGTTTATTGATCCTAACCCACATAACTCCTAATTATCTGCTGAATATAGAGGAATGAAAGAGGTTTCGTTTCAATCATGATATCAGCATGTATTAGTCAGAACGGATGAGCGACTCACGGAGGCTACGGATGCTTGCACCCCTCTCTTTTCAATCACTTCCTTCCACAGGAAGTCCTGCCAGCCAATCAACTCAGCAGCTTTTGCTGGTGTGATATGGAGTCATCTGTGGAGCTCGCTAATCTCTGTACACAGCCCAGTTAACCCAAATACCTACTTTATGGGACATGTGCATCCTACTGTAGATATGTGAGGATTTTGCACATGCAGCTGAATAGATATGAGTTGAATGATGTGTGTATTATTACAAATGCAATGTAAGTTGTTTTATATGACATAATCATCTGTGTAGTGAAATTAAGAAATTAATTAGACAGAATCAGATTAATGAGTTATTTATATATATATATATATATATGTTTTATAGGGGAGACCCAATCTAGTCCCACATCAGAGAAATTTTACATTGTACAGTAGTTTTAAAAAATCTACAGTATGCACATGATGTGGATTCTCTTTACTAATGTGTTTTGGTTTTGTGACCTAAAATGACCTTTTTTATAGTGTGATAGATTTTGGCTTATGATCCAAACTAATAATTTGATGACCATTCTGATCATTTGACTACCGATATCTTTTGAATATATATGCTTGCATTATGCAGTTCACTTTGAATGTGGACTGCGTCTGTGAAATAACCATTTGAACCACCGGCGTTAACACAGAACATTTTCTGGAGATTTGTTTTTGGTCCAACACAAGTAGCAAGTGAAAAACATTGTGGATTTGTATTTTGAACATGCAGTGGTGGTGACCTCTGACCTACTTCTGTTGCAGCAGAGCTTCAGTGCAATAGCTCATATAAACTAATAATAAATAATACTTACTTGTGTCCTTCTGTATCAGTTTATTTCAATTATTATAAATAGTGCATATTAAATATGTATGTCTATCTTTAAAATGATTCCTCTAGGCCCTGAGTAAAGTAATGAAGAGCCTGCCTTATCAGATTTTAAGTAGTGAGGATGAAATCAAGAAAATGAGACAGTGTATTAAAAATGAAAGCCATAAACTAGTCACCATCAAAATGAATGTATTTCCAGCCTACAAACACTTTAGTCTAAAAGTTTTTAAAGAGACATCTGGACTAAACTGACATTTTTGAGTAACCAGTGGTCAAATAAAAAGCATGTGTGGCCGTTGCATGTGAATATTTGTAGCAAAACTATGCAAGATTAGTATTTTTATAATTTTCTTTTAAAGGTTTTACAGGTTTTCAAAAGAATGCTCAGATACAAATTCACTCTGGGTATATGCACATACACACTCTGTCTTACTTTAACATGGCTTAATGCAAAGAGTCCTATTTGGTGTAGTCATAATTCACTTCCCCCTCCAGTTTATTTCTTGTTGTCATCCAGGCAGTGAAGGATGACTCCACTTGTGCTATCAGTCTTTGCTTAGTTAAAAACAGATGCATCTTCACTCGGTTATGCATTCCTCAGATAGCCTGTTAAAGCCATTGTGAATTGCACACAATAACCATAGTAAAGTAATAAGCCATGAGAGGTCATGCATTACAGTGATTTTACAATGGGTTAGGGACAGTGTTGGGGACAATACAAGGAAATTGTTAAGGTAGTATAGCCCCTTGGTTGTCACCATTTTTTTTAACGTTTCTACGCTTGATTTTGGACTGTTTATGCATACAGATGCCTGACCCCACTAATACTTACTACATTCTGTAGTCCATGCAAACAACAGTCCGATTATACTGTGAACATTAAAAGTGTGTGCTTATAGGTGTGTGATTTTACAACTTAATTTCTTTTTGGGACAAAATGACCTTGCCTTATCTCTTCCTTTAACCATTGTTGTGATACTAGTGCCCAGTTCATAATCCTATCAAGCCTCAGTACATCCTTATCTGCCTAATGTAATCTACTCACGGTGGATGGATTGTTTATAGTTTTGTCCCCTGTGGAATATTTAAACTTGTCACTTCTTTCCAAAATGTTTTGAGCCTGCTAGCTTGCAGACACCATCTGGACCATGTAAACAAGAGAGCAAGGTCCAGCTGGGAGCAGCATAGCCCGTATTCTGGTCAGCTCTATGTCTACACTTGCCCTTTAAGCCAAATCCTGCTGGAACTGGGGACAACATCCATATGTAGGATGCAATTTAAGGAACTTGGATATGTATTTTTTACCATTTCCTTTTTTTTTTTGACTGACAACATTTAGCACCAGCGCTGACAGTCATTCTTCTTGGCAGTTCGGGGAAATCACTGTAGCCAAGAGGTCGTCCAGACTCTTGTCATGACCACAATGTCGGTATTGTGCTGAATGCCCACCGTTTAGCTGCAGCAGTCAGATCTAGGTTGGATTAGCATGTGTTTGCCTTGACTTTGTCTCCTTGTTGTTTACTTTAATGTTCCCTTCCATAAACGGTCCTTCCAGTGGCGCCCCATGTGCGATCAGTCGAAACATGTTCTGGGGTAACGGCACTTGGCTGTGGATAAAAGTGAGCATGGAAGTCAGACGTGACCTAGCAGGCTGAAGGCCCATTAAAATGCTTTATATCCTTAAAGTGTGGCCGCTGAAGGAGCATGACCAATGCACAGCGTGTCTTTGTAGGACTGTTCCCTCATGATTATTTCTTCTTTTCTGTTTCTGAATAATTAAACCTGTAAGAATATGGAAACAAATGGTCTCACATGCTATTTCAAGAAGTAATGTATTGAGAGAATCACACATTTTAAACCATTTTAAACACATTTTAATTACAAAGAGTAGGTTTCTTATGCAGAACAGACTGTCTGAAAGTCACCACTAACTTAAACCAGACTCAGTAGAATCTACTGTAGATGATCGCTGCATGGCTGAATACATGTAGGCCTTTTGAAAAGTTGGAAAGAGGAAAAGAGGAAAAACAGGAAGCATGGATGTAAGCCATAAGGGAGCCCTCAGGCCCTCATATGTAGCCTAGTGGGGAAATGTTTCTTACTCCTTTGGATCTAGGTAGATATACCTGTAGCTCCCAGTGGCTGGGCCTTCAACGTCGGACCAATTTTGTGAGTCGTAGGCACATCTTTGAATGTGAATAGGAGTAGCAGTCTAAGCAGTGGGTTTCTGTAACAGCGGCAGCTCTATGCCAGGACTCTTTACTAAAATAGGAAACTGTAGAAATGCCACACACATGGAAGATATATATGTCAATGTATAATTATTATAAGCTTCACGTAAAACATGGAATGTCTTTTTCAAGCAATGCCATTAGGTTAGTGCAAATCGTGCACCATAGGTTCGCTGGCTTTGCCATGAAGGTGTTTTTTCATTGTGTTTTGACATTTATAGCCTGGACTGAAGGCCTAGCTCTAATAGTCATGGTTTGCCACTGAAGTAAGCAGTCCACTCAGTTCTTCTCCCATTTTGATTGCCAGGCCACAGTTATGCCCGGAAAAGTAAATACATCATACAAAAAGTCGTCTGGCCAGAACAACAGGCCAGTTCTTGGTTGAGAAAACATAATAGAGATCAACCACGTTGAAATGTTTACCGGGGGACTTCCAGAGACCATTTTAGGGTGAGGTCCTCTTTGCAACCATATATGGAGCTCTGCTGCATTCATCTTAATAGAAAGATACTTTACTTCTACCCTCAAAAAGAGTTTTATGACAGGATATTGAAAGACTACCCTGACTTCTGCTTTAGCCTCAAAGTTATATGAAAAAGTGCTTTACTAAATGTTTCTCTAATTTCATCTTGAGCTTCAAAGCTGAAGCTAATGGAGTGCTATTGCTAACTTTGGTAACAGTAAACGTTTTAATGTCCCAGAACACAAAAGCTGTAAAGCTCTGCTGAACTGTGGCTCTTAAGCTTCTCCAGAGGTGTTCTTGTTAAGTCAGAAAGCTCAGCCATGTTGGCTCAAACCCACACCGACTCCACAGGAGGAGACGTGTTAATTAATCATTTGTGACTGTGAGCGTGCCAGGGCTGCCGTATTGCAGCCAAATGGGCCCACAGCTACCTCCAACAAAAACACATGCATGTGCAGCAAGTACACACATTCATCTGGATGAACACATTGCATTGACATGCACAGAAATGCATGTTTTTTTCCGGCGTGTAGTTTGGCATCACAGAAAATGGTGTAGGAGAAATGACTATTACAGAGCTTTGAATGGAATTTAGGCCTTTGCAAAATGCTTATATTAACAAGTGCACATAAATGGAGGATTACTGGGGACTGTCTTTATGAGAGCGTAGTACTTTTCCACTATCATAAGCATTACTGTATGCTATTGTACTACATAAACTACTAGCTACTGTGTACCCAGTTAACTGTGTTATTTGGTAGATCCCATCAACACTGTAATGAAAGAATAGAAACCCCCAAGTAGCATGTGTATGTGTGTGTTATCCAGATGTCATGAATAATGTGCATGTTGCCTTGTTTTGGATGGAAGCCACTAACTGTATGACTTAAATTGAATGGTTAGTGGCAGTAAAATATTTACTGCCCTTCATCTGGTGAAAAGATTTTCCCCCTCTGTCTCACTCTTTTTCATTTAAAGACAAACTATGCATTGCATCATGTACAACAGGCTTTTTTAGTTGTTTGTTTAAGAGATGAGGTTGCCAGACATGTGGTTCCCCACACTAGATACCTGTTGATAGGCCAATGTCCTGCAGTGTTACTCCAAATGAACGTCTGAAAATGGCCACATTTCCAAGAAGAGTTGGAAAAATGTAGCTGTGGCACTCGACCTAAGCCCATTGGAGTGTACATGTTGAGCCGGGTCTAAATTCCTACACGCATCACAGCACAAAGAGCAACAACGGTAAATGGGAACAATAACAGATGAGATGAGCTTAACACCACACTGCTTCTGTGTAATTCAGAGCCAAACTCAAGTGTGGTCCCAGCATGAGCTCTCCCTATACTACGAACCGAAATAAGCCTACATATCCGATCGTAGGCCGTTTTTCCTTTTGAAAAAATACTAACAGATTCTGAATGAAAGAATTTAACCAATGCTCAACGTTACTTATTTTTCCCTTGAGGCTTATTGAAACTGTTTTACACTTTGAAAGTCTACAACATGTGTTTCTGTAAGCAGAAAAGAATATCTTTTATTGCTAGGATTCATGAAAAAAGTACATTTTTGTGTACTTATTGGTGGAATTAAATAAAAAAACAAAACAAAAAAAAAGTCTTTTAGGAACTGACACTAGAGATGTGCATGTCGACTTTGATAATCACCCGAGTAAATAAACTGATATGCAATTCATTACATAAAAAGCTTATTTTTTCAACTGATAGCACTACTGACAAAAAAATCATTAGCTTGCAGAGACATTAGCCCACATTGAAAGATAAGCGCAACTGTCACGTTTTGATTTGTTAAGCTTTATACTATGTTTCCTGTAATGAAACATGAATTGACTATAAGTGACCTCACTATTTGTACAGTGGCACCTAGTGTGGTTAATACTGGAATACCCCTGCACATACCTAGTTAATCCAGAATTAGGTCCGGTGCCAAATGGGGGAGCCAAAAGTGGGCATTGCTTGTTTATTTCCTTTTGGATACAAATCTGTGATTCGCAAAATACTCATCATATATTGGTATATACCACCTTTCCCTCATTGTTGGTTAAATAAAATATCTGGGATGGAAAACCACTTGCTTTGTAAGATCTCTGCCTTTCTTACACATATGCCTGCTTTTTGTGCATGCCTGTGTGATAATGCTGCGGCACACCACTGCTGCAGCACCCCTCAGATTGCACGATTTCACTCAGGTCTTGTGGGTGTTTCATTCTGACCACCCCTAGTCAGAATTTAACACTCCCTTCCATTCATTCTGCCTTGGCGTTATCCTAGTGCATGGTGAAATTCTAATTCGTTCTGTCATTCACTATGTAACCAAACATTTACTTAACTATATTTGAACAGCACTTCAAAATAAAAATAATACTTCTCTTTAACGAAGGGTTAACAGAGTGTTTGCCATAGATGCCTGAGGTGTTTCTCCCTGCCCCCTCTCTCTCGTATATTTCAAAGTGGCTGTGATTAGAGGGGAGAGGAGAGTGCTGCTTGGTGACTGCACAGGTATAGTTGCAGGTTTGTTGGATTTTGATGACCCCGCTTCCCCCCAGGTTTACCACAGCACCCACTGCAGGTGTGAGAGAATTCTCTCTTTGTTTCTTCCCTCCTTCCCATTTCAGTGAGTCAGCCTCAGAGGTGTGCTCTACCAGTAAAACCTCTCTTCCACCTGCGAAATTGAGTGAAGAACGCACACACAGACACACACACACCCACATTTACACACACACACACACACACACACACACACACACACACTTACACACACACGCACACACAAACACAAGATTCAAATGGACAGAGGTCACTGCCAGTCATTGCTGCAGGGCTGGCCTGTTTCAGTTCACAACATGCTTGCAAGTGTTTTCCTGCACTGTCATTAAGAGGTGTGATATACTGTTTTCAGAACAGGCAGGTTAAGAGGGAACTGTACTGACATACTGGGATAAAGTATTTTAAAAGAAATTAATTGATACATAATGATATAACCCAGGGGTTCCTAACCTTTCATAATTCCCACTACATAAAAGCTTCGCGGGCTCACAATAAGATTTAACCTACCTTTTTTTTTTTTCTGACTCACATAATGAGATGTTGGATGATGTTTGGAATCTGCTCCTTGCTGGCGTCAGGCTGAAGAGATGAAGCGAAAGTTCATTTTGACAGGTTTTTTCACTGCGGTTGCTGTCTAAGTGATGGCATATGTTCCTTTCTGTGAAAATTCATTTGACAAGACCTCAGAGCAGATAACAAAGAGCTGCCGTGTCAAATGACTTTTCAAATTGTTTCAATGATAAAAGCATTTTAGATGACATTTAAAAGAAACGTTGCATGTTGCAAACATTACATGACTTGCATGGAAAAAAGTGACATGTACAATGCAAACTAATACAATTCGTTTTTACCTACTTTGGAAGTACTAGTGTTTCAGACAACTTTATTATGATTGGACTGGCGGAAATGAAATAAAATTCTTCTCATTAAACTGATTTTTTTTTTTTTTTTAACTGGAGAATCAAGTTTAATTGAGTACCAAAATGTCAACATTGTCAGCTGTAATAGAATGGCGTTAGAAAACAGTATTAGTTGTTTTCTGATGAACAGCTGTCTGTGTCCTCTTTAACCCCTAGCTTGACTTGGAACAGTGACTTGTTACACAAGCAGAGGGGCGTCATGTCCACTTCAAAGACGCTTTGATATTGATCCTCAGAAGACCTTTATTGATTTCTTGATCAGATACTGAAGCATTGATAGCCCCTTTTCTGTCCAGTATCAGCACAAACAGTGAGCCCCATACTGACAGTCATCACCACCAGAAGCATGCAACAGATACACGTAAGACAGGCTGATAACTCTACTGGAACTCTTTTTTAAGCAAAGTGTTTGATCAAATGTGTGGGCAGCAATCATTGTCCCCAAGAAAAGGGTCAGAGATCTCCTAAAACAAGCGAAACCTTCATTGCTTGGGACCACTGGGATGGGGAGTAAGGATTGGGGAACTAGACAGAATGGATTTCTCGCTATCTTTCAGATAAGTAAGAGATGGAGTCTGGTAATGAAAGCCACCCAGAGAACATACGGCTGAGATACAGAGAGAGATAGATAATCCAGTGGCTTCTTTGTGGACCAGTGTGGACTTAGCTCTTCAGGTTTAGCGTTTGCCTCCACTGCAGACAGAGAATTTTTCCGAGAGTGAGTGTCGTCTGTGGACAGACTACTAGTATTACAATTACAGTGCTACAGTTTGAGACACCCAATGGCCTATTGTGAAATGTCTGTTAATGCTTGTCGATATGTCTGAGAGACCATTGGGAGGTTCCGGACTTTTAAATCACACTGTATATTAAAAATGTACTGGTGAATTAATAATCTGTCGTGTCATTTTAATTTTGTGAGTACATCACAGCCCCTTAAACACTTCTGTAATATCAGACATCAAATCACAGTGTCTGTGAACAAGCAATAAACTGAGTCAAAAATCATTGCATGTGAAATTCTTTGTTTTCAATATCCAGGTAAGTTCAAAACATTCATCCAACAAAACATTCAGTTTAGTTTATTCAGTTTAGTTCAGTTCCATTCCACTGACATTTTAAGTATTTTTACAGTACCCTCTATTGAATTCAGGGAAAACATGTATAGCATCATTTTACTCTATTGAATACTTTATAGCATGACTACTGTTTAATTATTGCAACAATTTTGTAATAATACATTAAAAAACATACAGTGTAATCAACCTAATTGCAAAACTAGGTGTCACGAGTACTTTTCTGAAGCTTAACTTCTAGAGCTTTTAGGACATGCATGTATTTTATTTATATTCTGTAACTGTCAAGTAAAATAAGTGAATCTTTTAGTGACTACTTCATCATAAAGCCAGTGTATTACTAGAGGAGTCTCTTAGCCTGTTAGCTTTTGAATGATTAGCTGAACTGAAAGGAAACAATTTTCTTAGATTTTTTGAGGCTTTACATTAACACACTGGTGTCAGAATGCAGTCTCATAAAAAACAGGGTTGTGCTGCATTTACAATAAAGTACTTAACATGTTGTAGTAATCTAATACAGCTGTGTCAGTGAAGGTGGATGTGTGGAGAAGTTACAATGTACTGTGCAGTGTTACTAACTAATATGTGTCAAAATGGCTGTGATGGACATTCCAAACGGAAAGTCAGTATTGTTGGTATATGATCGGGAACCAATAATGCAACATCCTTTACTGTATTATGAAAGACTTAGAGAGGCTTACAAGATGACAAATCTAGGGCTTTCAGCCTTGAGCTCATGTACGAGAAGCACTGCAGTATATCCTGTCTTTCTGACGCTTCTTGTAATCAGGCTCCGTAAACCTTCTTTGCCTAACCGGTCCCACCAGCTGTCTCTAACCCAGCTCCTCTTGCACGTTCTCACTTACATGCAGATGTACATGCGCAGCATAATGCAAAGGAAGATGCTTTCAGTTCATCTTGTGGGGAATGTACAGAGGTGTTTTCTCTATAACTCACTTCCTCTCTGGCTTTGAGTGTGCTCTTACTTTGTGCTTTCTAGGCATGTTTTTTTTTCTTTACTCTTTTTTCCAGATCTCTCATTTTTGTACACAGTATCCTGATTTCCTCTGTCACTTTCTGACTGAAACGGCATCTAAGAAATGGGGTTGCAACCAGTGATTATTTCTGTAGTTGATTATATTATTAACAATTATTTATCAATGGAATAAATTCACTGACAATCATTATGCCTGCATGACTTAAACGCACTTTGTCACTTTCAGAGCACCATCATCATCCAATAGCCCAAATATTGTAGCTCAAAACAGAGTAGAGAAGTGTATGCTGCCTTTACAGTATGGCGGTCTGATGATGGCATGATTTTGATTGGAGTAGTGACTTTGCAGTGTACAGCAGAGGTCAGTGGAACGTTCTATTTAGATTTCAGCGTTAAGTTGCAGAGGTGAAATAAACTGCATGTAGATTTGTTTGGAAACACAGGCACTGAACACACATAGCTGAAGTACAGGCGACCTATTCTTATACATCAAAGCCCAAACTTCAACAAAAGCACAGCAGTTTGCATATGTTCGGAACACTTTTTAGAATAAAAATAGTGTCTAAAACCACAGCTCCCACATAAACACAAGAACTGCACTGTTATTTTAGTGAAACCATCACCATGGTAGTGTTTATCACTGTCAGTCACGTACCGTCACTGATAGCACCTTGCTATGAGTCAGAATTTTTTTCAATGCCTGCATGTAAACTACAAAATCTGAAGCATACCAGCATGGCACTGGGCTACAGTTTCATATGTGTTACAGTTTCTTTCATGGTGTAATTATAAGTATCACAATTATAGTCATTGTATAGCAGTTAGTATTATCAACCACACGCCTAAACATGTTGACATAATGGACAACAATGACTGATTTTGTTTGCCAAGAGATTCATTCTATATTTCAAAAGATTCTTATCTGAGGGTCATTCTCTGCACTGATTCCCAATGTTGGTGTTGAGTGCATTTAGCTTATTTAACTAAACTTGAACAAAAATACCAAATCATTCTTTAGATCCCTCTCTCAAGACCTGTATGCCCTGAACAGTGACATTTAAATGCCTTTTCCAATTCGGGTGACAGTACATTAATTGCCTTGATTTACAACAGCGTACAGTTTCTTGCTTGCCTCATGTATATCACTCCTGCTTCGGCAACTCTAGGTTAATAACAGAACTGTCTTACACAGCACCTTGCCCTCAATACACTTCTCCCCCTAGTCCATAGTAAAAGCTCCCCTTTCTGGCCTTTCCCTCCCATCTTTTAGAAGAGGAGCTTAATTTGATGGCCCTCGTAACAGAATTAAAAAGCAATTAGCGTCCAATCCCTCCATTGGCACGGGAGAGAGGGCCCACCTGTGGATCACTTTTTAATTTGGTGAAGTGCTGACTGTTTATCGAAGCGGGGGACTTTGATATACTGAGTTGATGGCAAATCCTGTTAGTGGTAACTCCACAGTCGCAGCAAAAGTCTCCTGCCGACCAATTTCCATCTAATCCTCTGGTTAGTAGGAGGACTCACCGCGTAACAAATTATTAGGGGTGTCATCTGGCCTCAGGATGCAAAAAAACTCTCTTGCTTACACGAAGGAGAAGATGAATGGAGGAGGGGCGAGCAGGAGAAGAGAGAGAGAGAGAAAGAAGGTTTAATTAAACTTGCCTGATCCCTGTAATTTGTTGACAGTCTAATTGTAATAGTGTCTACTCTAGTGCAGACTACAGATAAATCCCTCCAGAGAGTCCACCGTTTACACTGGAGGCTATTAATCTGTGTACACTGTTTTGATTCTTTTATTTTATGAAAACTTCATTTTAAATAATCTTCTCTTTGTCAGTATATTCATTAAAAAGAAAGCCCCTCTCCCTTAGGATCTTATCTCTCAAGCTCATGTTCGCTCTAATGATGTCCAGTCCCGCAGGCCTTACTGGACGTGCCCGACTTTCCGAGCCCACGGGGCATGTGTTTTACATGTAATCCTGTGGGTAGGGTACTTGACCTTTCGTGACCTCTGACCTCTCATTAAGACAGCTGCGGTTCCCCCCCGGCTCCTCTGCGTCAGGTTTCACCGGGGAAGACATTCAGCCTTAACTGCCTCCACTCCTCTCCTGTCCCGTGCGTGAAGAGGCCTGAAGGAAGAAGCTGTAGATCTTATTCGACTGACATAACAGCTCAACCAGCCTTGGTCCTGGAGGCCCACCTGCTCGGCACAGTTTTGGGATTTTCCTGCTCACACTCACCTGATTCAGCTCGAGGACTTGATGATCAGATAGCTGTGCTGCTCAGGTGTAGGAAAAACACAACTGCAGTAATAATCTGTGTAGTTCCATTCTCAAACCCAGGGACACCTAACAACCGTAATAAAATACATAAGTGACAATTAACAAAATTCATACTCACACACACACACACGCTCACACACACATACACATACACACACACACAATTTCCATCTGGTAGGAGGGAAACTCCCCAGACCACTGCACATCTCACAGTTGGCCTGGAAAAAGTTCTAAGTTGGAAGGTCCCTCTAAGTCCAGAAAGCCTGGTAACTGCAGTGTCACTCATGCAACCACAAGCTTTTCTATTTAGCAACTTACTACTTTTAGTAAATATGTAAGTCCTATTAAATCCATGTGTAAGTAATACCATTTTGAGAACCAGCAACTGTTAGGATTTATGGGTTGAACTATTGTGTCCAACTGCTAAAGCTTCTTTTGCAAAATGACCCCAAAATTGGAATTGGGAAGCACTGAAGTATGTCGATTTTAGAATGAGGTCCAAATAACTAACTATAATGACAAATACACCCATGTAGTTTAGCTAATTAATGCCTGATCAAAGTATGTATGATCAAAGCTTTTTTAATTAAAGGTTACAGTTCGACAGGCAATAAAAAGTGTAACATAGTGTAATTTTCTATTGTTCCGCAATCATAGCTAAATGACATAAGTGGAGAAATTCTATTAAGCATGCAGCTGCTAGTCTTACAAGATAAATCACATTAGCTGTAGGAAATTATAGAAAATGATAAAAAGATGACATTTTATTATGATCTGTATTGTATTAATAGTGCTGTGTGCACAGTGTTGCATTGTGAGAACATTTGAATCTTTGTAAAGAATATCAGCTGATATTTGACAACATATCTCTCTGATAAAGGGGGTACTATTAATAATATGGCATTGGCATTCTTGTTAGAAGCCATAACACAAAAACTACCTGCCAAATATTGTGTAGTATTCCCTCATGCCACCAAACAGCTCTGACTCATCCAGGCATGGATTCCACAAGAGCTCTGAAGGTGTGCTGTGGTATCTGGCACCAAGATGTTAGCAGGAGAAACAAGCTGGTTTGAAGGTCAAGTCAACACTATTGTCATGTTTCTCAAACCATTTCCAAACCATGTGTGCAGTGCGGCAGGACTGAAAGAGGCCAATAAGGAACACCGTTGCCATGGAGGGGTGAACTTGGTCCGCAACAGTGTTATGTAGGAGGCACACGTCAAAGTAACATACACATGAATGCCAGGACCCGAGGTTTCCCAGCAGAACATTGCCTAGAGCATCACACTGCCTCCATCAGCTTGCATCTGGCTCACCAACTGTCCTTTCTTGGTCAACTTTTGGTAGGCATTAACCACTGTATACTGGGAACGCCACAAGGTCTGCCATTTTGGAGATACTCTGACACAGTTGTTTAACCAACCCAATTTGACCCTTGTTAAAGTCCTAATGCTTGTCCATTTTTTCTGCTTCCAAATTCCAGACCTGACTGTTTACTTGCTGCTCAGTCTTGATATGAGATAACCAGTAGTATTCACTTCAGTGATTCAGTGGGTCAATGGTTTTAATGTTATGGCTGATTGGTGTATATGATGAAAAAAACACTCTTGAAAGCAGTCTGGAATATATTTTGCCACATAGTTACTCTCAAATAGCCAACCAAATAACACTTACAAAAAAAGTAACACTTACAAAAAAAAAGTCTTGGAGGTTTTCAGAATCCCCCTTGCCTTTTAGACTGAGTGATACATAGTCAGTGCTGGTGTCACTGACATAAACTGCCAGACTGATTCATAGACCTAATCATTGCTTCTGTCTTGGTGAAACGGGGTGTTGAGTCCTAAGCGCTATGAATTGAGCTCTCTTCATTCTGTGTGTAAATCTACCTGAGGGCTGCCATCATCGGCTTGCACACCTGAGCCAGCAAGCCCCTCCGGACTATAATTACCAATGCTATAATCAAGCACAGCTGGTGTAGCTGCTCACCATGACTGGAGAGAAATATCTGATCAGTCATTACTAGAAAGAAGAACGCAGGTGTTGGCTCAGTGACCTGTGGGTTAGCTTGGCAAAAATGACTACACTACTCTGAGCTCCTCTTGCATTTTTGTCTCTGAATGTTATCATTGCATTATAGTGAGAAAAAAACATGGTGCAACAAAAATGCAGAGACCTTACTGACGACCTTGTAGAACTGATTATAGCTTGTTGATTTACAGGCTTATGATCTGAAAATGTATATTTTATAACATTGCTTCAAGTAGAACTGTATGTCCTGCCAGAGACTGCATATCAAATGGGATGTGACATCGTAGCTTTTGTTTTGAGTAATACTAGATAACAAAGTGACACATCCAGATTCCATATACAGATATGTTAATGTGGGTGGAGCATCAATGTTCATCTTTGTAGCTTTTTAGACATTGTCCATGCCACAGCGCTTGAGTGGACTAAAGACTCTTGTGTGTTCACCACTAGGGGGCCATGAAGATGTTGCACTGGGCAAGTTCACTAAACAATACTTATACACAACACGAATTTGATCTAATTGCGGGAAAATTAATCCTAATAATTAACTGAGGATCTTATTTATAGGTTATGATGACTGAGTGGCATAGTAATCGCCTCAGTCTGTGCTTTCTTTTTTCCATGTAAAGAATTTTCCATAGCCACCACCAACCAACTTTCCACAGATCCCTTAAGTAAAACTCAGTTACAGATGAATTCATGTTGTAAGTCTTCATTTGAATCCTTTAGACCCTAAAAGAAATCTAGAACACTCTTGTGAACAATTTTCAGATTTAGTTTCTTTTTTTTAATCTCTGGATAAGCTAAATATTTTATCATGAAACATTTCATTAATAAGGAAAAACTGACAGTTGACTAGTTGGCTAGTTGATTTCATTTTAAAGGCGAGTCCCACCTTTTTTTTACCAATGGAAATAAATCAACACAAAACTGTGAACCCAAGACTTGGGAAAATGGGCAACTGGAATTACATTAGGCCATCTATTAATAATATATAATGGTGGAAATGCATAATAAAAATACGATTTCCTAGGAGTAAGAAGAGACACATGAAACGAACAGGCTAGAACAACTAATGTAGTTCAACATCATTTCCTGATCATGAATATGAAAGCCTACTAGACCATAAAATCACCATGTCACACACATGCAGCTCCAGTTTAATGAGTCTTGACATGTCTTTGAAAGACAACTCAACAGAAGATATTGTAGCTGTACAGTGAACATAAGTGAAAACAAACTAGTGAGTGGGGAAAAATGAACAAGTGAGGACATGATCAGTTTCCTCAGGCTGACAATTAACTACGGCCAAACAAATTTGGTAAAGGAAATTGCTGGTCATCGGTTGTCGACCTCTTTAGTGGTGTAAATTTTATCAGTGTTCTCGGTCACACAGAAATCAGAATCAGAATTCACCTTACTAAATAACATGTAAGGGATAGCCAGAGTTTTAGCGTGAGTTTTAAGCCATTTTGTCCCAAATTCTCCCAACTATGTGAGTGTATATCAATAATAGTATATCAATTTGTAAGATCAAATGTACCAAATATGGCAGATAAAGAACATACTATGTTTTACCAACGTTCATTTATAGAGCTCCAAGTACACATCATCCTCAGATGAATGCATGATGTAAATGGTACGGGTCTTGTGACCAACACCACCCACGTAAAAGTGTTTAAACAAAATCGAAACAAAATCTGTATTTATTAAGGATTTGTCTTTCAGTAAAATGAACAAATAAAAACACATTAACAACACAATTAATGTTTTACCAACAGATTTTCTTCACAATTATGACCAGTGAGCCTGAATGGATTACATTACATTTCAAGTCAAGTCAAGTTTCTGCCATATACATACAGTGCACAGTGAAACGAAACAGCGTGCCTCCAGGACCATGGTGCAACACAAGAGCAGACAGAACCTTTCATCATTTACCTTTGATCTCTGACCTTTGGGTCCAAGATTTTGTGCAGATAGCTTCCTGCTTTATGCCTTTTAATTTCTGCGTTTATGCATCTTCTTAAAAAAACAAAAACAACAAGAACATCTGTGCATTGATCTGGCAAGGCCTCTGACAAGATCAGAGGTCTACCTTGATGAGAAATGAGAAACATTATCATGTTGTCTATAATATTTCTTACACAAAGCATCCTCTTATTTTCACTCTCAGACTGCTGCTTCAGCTCGGCCGTGTGCTGACTGCAGAGTACCTGGCTCTTCTGCGCTTCCAGCCTGCGTGCTTGACGTTGACAGCCAGCTGAAATGAGACCAGGACACAACAGGAAAAGCCCAGCCATCACCAAGTGCTGCCTCTTCTGGCCGTGGAAAAAAAGGAGGAATTAATTTATGTAGGGATTATTTTTCATGATTCATGATCCATAAGAGTGCTGCAGATCTTAGGGGTGCCTCTTTAGGGAGGACAGCCGGGGAGGGGGCTGAGAGGGGTAAAACATTTGGCAGCCAAAACAGTTCCAGATAGCAGGGATGGAGCACTCTGCTTCTTGCTTTATCACATTATCAAGGGGAGGGAGCGGATACTTCAGATGGTGAACAAATGCTCCTTTGGAGGACAGACTTCATACAACACATTTTCAGTCCCAGGCCAGTGTGAGCGACTCAACCGTATCTACCGGGAGAATAACAAGCCAATATTGACGAAGAAAGCAAACAAAAACATTATCTGGTGTACCTGCTATTTTCCCACTTAAGGATGTCGTAATGTTAAGTTCTACGGGTGTAGATCAAGACCAAGCTGAAAGAGAGGGAGGAAAGCTGAACTCTATCGATCTGCTCAGATATGGGCTTCAAAACATGGCAGGAAAAAATGCATTATGAAACAGTTTGTCTCTGGAATGTTTGGAGTGATCATCATAGTTGATGTACAAGCACTTTTATCCAAGAATCCTGGCATTGTTTGATCTCTACAGACAAAATTGACAAAAGTTATCTAGATATTATATCCTTGCTCTTTGACAAATATAAACCGCTGGCCAGCTGTTTGAAATTTTACCCTTCTGCACTAGGGGGAATCTGGTGTCCAGATTTATAGGCCGGACTCTTACATAAAATCCATGCTTTACTAATGAAGAGGCTTCGTCACACTGCTCAGTTAAGTGCATTAGGAAACCAAGTTAAGTGAAAAGTAAAACTACACATGTCTCTATTTTCCATTACATCTGGAATAATTCATCACACTCTCAATTATAAGTAACACTTTTTTTGCTCACAGGAGCAGTGGTCCAGGCCATTAACACATAATCACGCTCCGTGGATATAGGTGGGTTTATGGAACACACTGGCCAGCTTTTCAGCACCAAAGAGTTCTGTTTTATTTGCTTTAGAGCAAAAGTGACAGTGTTGCTATGCTGTCATAGTGGTCACTTTAAATTTACAGTTTCTAACTCCCCAGCCTTCACTGCCGAAGTGAGCGCGTCACCCTGGATAAGCTGAACCGTTGCTGCTGGAATAAACCATGGCATTGTGCAGAACTCTCAGTGGGAGTATATTTTAGATGCAACCCTTGGGGTGTGATCAGACCGGATTTACTGACGTTAGTTGAGCCCTTTTCATTGTTCTTGTTGAAAATTTGGCAGTTAATCATTATACACAATTCCTCATTGAAATTACGATGTGCACATGTGTCTTTGTGGACCTTAAATATGCTAGAACTGGCATTATTATCTTCCTAAAGCTTTTGACATGGATAAAGGGACACTCCGAACCAAAAACAAATGTACCAATTTCTAAATCTGTTGTGAAGACTTGCCTCTTGCGAGCCTCTAAAAGGAGATTTTTTTCTGGTAAATATTTACCAGAATTTTTACCTAGGACAAAAAAGTAGAAACACCAGTTGAGGTATGGACTGTGTCACTAATTAATACTAGCACTGCAGACATATTTATTAACCTCAGTGACTTGTATTCAGTATTTGCTGAGTGGGATTCCCAGTGGCTGTGTAATGTATTTGTGTAATACATGCTGGGTATTGTAGTGAGTGGTCACCAAAAGACAAAAACAAGAAATACGAGGCTGAGGCTGAGGATGCAATACCACACTACGAAATACTATATAACGTGACAAACAACATACTAAGTCCTAGTGCATTCTTATAATAAATTCTACTTCCACAATGGATGAATTATTCTATCAAAAACTTTTTATTTAGGTTCTTTAAATCAGTATCCTCAGGAACCCTCGGACAGTCTGTTTTTTTTTTTTTTTTTGCTTCAACTAAACTTGCATATAATCTCTTTACTCTTTCAATTATTTAGAAAAAAAAAGTTTCTGAAGTATCGTCTATTGAAAGGGTTTTTGGATGTTCTTCTATGGCAGTGCACCAATGAACACTTTGATATATGTATTTATAATCGTGCATTTTAAGGTTGGAGCAATCATTAATATGTGGAGCATATAAGAAGCAGTAGAACATTCTCAGACATACCATGTTACCAGGATGATATCGGCCCCTCCTCTCTCATATCATGGTCATTTCATTACCACAGAACAAGTGCCAATGTCTTCACAATTTATTGAATTAACTTTAATAATACAATTTGAGCAGTTCTCTGGGAGAACAGCACAGGGTGATAAGGCCAGCAATGAGAGATGCCCTTGTCTAAGAACAGACGGCTCTCTTGTTCTCCATGTGTAGGTGTTTTGGACTGGACCGTCTGGACCGGTTCTGTAATTGTGGTCAGGAATGCCAGTATGTTTACAGCCTTGCTCTGCGCCTGGTAAGCATTGTTCCAGCCGGCCCCATCCTCAGCCTGCAGACTCAGGCTGGAGACACTGCGGGCAATTAGACTGGGTCTTTATCGTAATGTAGTTAGTCCTTAAAGACACTGTGAGAACTTGAAGACAAAACTTGACTATGTAGATGATCTGGAATGTGTTCATCTTGGGGGTTTGAGTCATCTGAGAATGTTCCGAGTGAGAGCTTAGTATAGATACATTTTATCTGTGCAAACAACTTCTGGAATGAGATATTCTGACCTTTTTTTTCTCTTTGAAGCACTTGCGTAACACGGGTAAAGTCAATACAAATCCGAAGAATACTCTCTAAACTCTCCAAATGTAAGAAAGAAACATGACTTTGGCTGTATATCCATAGCTATTCAGCAACAATGATTGTGAAGTGTACTGTCATGTATACAAAGTGCTAGTACAGACAACTATGGCTCTGATCTGTCTGATAATTCGTTGTACTTTCTATGAATTCTGCTTCATATCCTCAGGCCGAGTGATTCCTGGAACCAAAGCCACATACGCCTGCATACATTTCAGGCAAAAAACTCTCAAGATATGATTCTGATAGCTTGTATATAGTCTCTGTGGTCAGTGTAGAGTGAGTACAGGCAAGGTGTAGCGGCCCCTTTCCGACCTAAAATGCACTTCTGCATTCTCACACTTTCACGGCCTGTGTTCACGCATACATGCTTTTCTAACCATTATCACACACACAGTGGCATGATTAGACAACTGACCTCAGTCCACATAAAGTTTCTAAGAAAAGTTGACCAGGTTAACAAACATCCGTCCGCTTGGCAAGATGTATCCATCCTCCCTGCTTCCTTTCTTATCTGATCACAACACAAAACCGCCACTGACAGTTTGCAGTGCTCATGCTAACCTCAGTACTATCTCTCAAAACAATTTAAATGAGGAAAATGCATTCAAATGAGAAAAGCAGAATATGATTTTGCAACAGTCTTAAAGAAATTACAGTGTAAATTGATTAAAATATAGAATTTTAGTGGTCAGTATGCACAAACATTATTTGAATAAGGCCTTTCCTTCCATAGAGAGCTCGTGGCATAATTAGTAATAATACTACTCGTGGCATGAAGTAATAATACTTTTATTTACTAATACCTGCATAGTAGTTTCTAGGGTCGTAGTGTTTCTTAAAATTCATTATTCAGTTTGATGATACAGAGATTTTGATATAGAAAAAACAAGGAGTAGCTAAATGTTTCCACTGTCAGTATATTAGAGCATTTAATTCTATAAAAGTACAAAATGTGAAATAAGGTTGTGCTTTAAAGTGTCCCATGTCAGCCCCAAGCTGAAATGCTTGCTATAATCCAACATGCTAGTCACAATACAATGATACGTTGCAATACAATACAATATGCTATATTGTAACCTCTCAAGTAGTTACTGAATTATTTATAGTAGTTACAGAATAATAAATGAGTTCATGGTACAACAGATGATTCTTTGGGCCACAGGGAGTTTATGGTGTTACAGAAATTGTGTGTGTTATTTCCAAGGCCACCACAATGGCACTGTGTGTGACCCTACAGAAAATGATTCTAAACTCTGTGATTCTCTCTCTCTCTCTCTCTCTCTCTCTCTCTCTCTCTCTCTCTCTCTCTCTGTCTCTCTCTCTCTCTCTCTCTCTC
>JBBPCX010000018.1:8163831-8177840 GCA_037974365.1 Hydrocynus forskahlii | reverse complement strand
CTCTCTCTCTCTCTCTCTCTCTCTCTCTCTCTCTCTCTCTCTCTCTCTCTGTCTCTCTCTCTCTCTCTCTCTCTTTTTCTCACACTCACACGCACAGAGACAGAGCTCTTGTGGATACCTCATTGTTGAACAGGAAGCTCCATTACTGTGCATGGAATTGTAGAAAAAAAGCCTTGCCTATGCTAGACTTAACCTAATAGAGGCCCTCATATTAGCCAGCTTCCGTGCCCTTTATGGTGGCCCCAGATTACATAAACAAGATTGGCAGAACCAACACATCACAGCCAGGGCATCCAGTCTTTCTGGTCCTGCTCATTGTCTCCACAGAGGTGGACAGAGCATACGTGTCATGCACTGCAGTAACCATGTTGGAAAAGCAGCTTTAACGCCGGTGCATTCCTCTCGTCACTGAGGGGCCTTGGGGAAAGCAAGTGTTTCCTATGGAGAAGGAGGAGGGAAAGAACCCCCTATAATGCATGATGCAGGCACTGAAGACATTTTCATATAGGAATTTCCATAAGTTGCTGAGAGGCCAGTGGGGGCTCCCAGTGAACTCACCTTACAAGCTTCAGTGTATTGCTGGGCTGCGGGAACAGCTCCAAAGTGAAATACCTTCAGCTCTGTCTCATCCCACTAAGCTTAAATTACTGCAAATGGAAAATACAGTGTTGGTCACATCTCTTCAAATAAGTCAAACAGAAATCATTTGATCAAGCATGTGATCAGTTCACACTCAGGAGTTCCGTTTTATCATGCTGAAGTATGACAATTAAGCAAATGTGAAAAAGGTTGACAAAGATTGACAAAGATTGACAAAGGTTGACATATTGTATATGTTTAAGAGAAATTCTGCTGAATTCATTAAAATATAAACTAAGTCATTTAGAGTGGTTTGGCGCGAAATGGTCCTTTCTATGGAAAGGAGTACCAAGTCAGGATTATTTACATTCATGGTGATAGGAACCAGGCATATGAAGAGTTTAATGCTTCTAAAAGCTGCCTAACAGAAAGCTATTATGATTTAATTATTCTGTCTGATGCCTAAGACATTGTTTTATAATAGCTCTGAGATAAGGTGTAGGCTTTATTTGATATCCATGCGAAGAGGGTGTTATAAAGTAAATTAGTACCTGACAGAAACTATTTTCAGACTTACCAATTTTCTACCAATACAGAATAGTGACCATAAAAAAACTTATGGAGATGTGAAGAACCACAGGTCATTTTGGCTGGTAAAAAAGTAGCTGTATTTGCATGAGGACCCCTGACCACCATTATAAAGGGACTGGTGGCCTAGTGGTTAGGGAGTTGCCCCTGCGATCAGAAGGTCATGGGTTTAAATCCCAAGACTACTAGTGGCACCACTGAGGTACCCTTGAACAAGGTATTGTCCCCACAGACAGCTCCCCAGGCGCCCCACATTGGTGGCAGCCCACTGCTTCACTTGGTGAATGAGTTAAATGCAGAGAGAGAATTTCACATTGTTCACACTGTGTGCTGTGGTGTGTGTACGAATGACAAAAATGGACACATTACACTTTATGTTACTCTTCAGCAAATAATTTCACATCAAAGCACTCTGAATGATGTATCTGTTATATCTCAACAAGTGAATTACACAGAAAAGAAAGAGAAAAGGAGATTATAAATGCTATGTTGTACTGCTACTGTGTATTGTAGTGATTAAATCAGTAATAATTATCCTAAGAGACTCTGAACTGAAATTCCTGGGCTCTCTCTGGCCTGCACCTATATAATTCTTCTCTCTCTCTCTGAGACTGTTACTAGGACAGCTCTACCAGTGAAGGCTGCACTGTCCTCTGTAATGAATGCAATAATTACATGTTGTTGAGATAACTGTAAATCATTAAATGACCTAACAAGAAAGGTTATTTTTAAAGGGGAATTCATCAATATTCTCATGGGTACAAGAATACAGGTCAGATGATCTCTCATTATAGGTGTGTGTATGTGTGTATGTGTGTGTGCGTGCATATAAGCATGTGTGTATGTGTATGCACGTGTCTACGCATGCGCGCATGAGTGCAAGCTTCTGTCTGTAAGTTACATCCTTTTTTCTAGCCGTATACATGGGAATACGAGACCACAAACTAGGGCCCAACAACACTTTCTACCCCCTTGTCACTGCAGCAGCTGCGTTCTGGTTCTCATTTTCTGTAATTCACTTCAAGAGCAGCCCTCATAAAATCTGACATCCTGTTTTGATGGCAACTGATGCTGGATGGCATATTTGCTGATACTGAACAAAAGGAGCATTTGTATGCCTGGACTCAGACAGAAACATTAACTGCATACCAAAGACATGCCAGACTTAGTCACAAGTAAACCACGTTAATGCACAAAAAGATGGTGATAGGTGATGGTGACAGTATAACTCCACTGAATATGACTGATTCCAATTACAGAGAGCGTTTGAGAAACTTTCATGTATTGCTGCATCATTGCTGTGTCATGAATGTGTGTGGATTTCCTGTAGATCCATGCCATGGCTTGAGTTACTGCATGTACATCTCCATGTGCTTTATCAGGTGTTCATATCAGGTTTACTGACACTGCACTGACACAAATCGCGGTGGCATGTCACAGATGAATCAAAACTGTACTACCTAGTGGCTTGGGTGAAAAAGTCTTCATCTCGTGGATATGTTGTTTGTTTATCGGATTGTGGTTTCTTCTGGGCTGACTGTACATAAAACACCATCATTACTAACACTGTTGTTGAACCTGCAAATTTTGATCTTATTTTTGCAGGAAAAATGCTTGATACAGATTTGAGCAAAGCAGCACAGATGTTGGCTCAGACGCCACTGAAGCATAAGGAAACACAATTAAGAAATGGTAAATGGATGATATATTATACTGGTGCCAGACATATTAACTCTTGAAGACTAGGAACCCTATTAATCATGTTGTAGTGTGCGCAATTATATGTAATACCGAGCTGCGCGCTACTGCTTGACTGAATATTGACTAGACCCATTCGATTGTTTTACCTTGCATAATACTGCCCCATTTATCTGCTATTTTCTGTTGACCAAAGAGTAGCATGTGAATGATATCCTTGGATAAATGCGCAAAATTTATGTACATATTTTAGCACGTATCTGTGCTGAGGATAAGCGAGAAATGAAGGCTGTTTTGGTGGTACCACTATGTGCATGCTGTAGAGTTGAACTCAATAATTATAGGTTCTGTTGGCCTAGGTTTATGCTGGCAGTCTTAAATCTTTTCCTGCATGTGGTATACGTACACGTTCTTTTATTCCCTTTAGATATAAAAACACTAAATATGGTTACCTAAACTCCATAACAGCTTGGACCGCAATGATATGTATGTATTTGTACTTGCCACACTTCATACTACTGGACTTCAGCTTAAAGGAATAGTGTGGCAAAAGATTTAACTGGCATCAGAACACACCCAGTACTTCATTAAACATACTTTGAGAAAAATAAATTAACACCAAGGCTGGTATTCAAAAATCAGGCATAAGGAGGTCAATCTTATGGATCAGATTCCTCCATATTTATGATGGTCATGTCACAAAAAACGATTTCAGATCAGCACCCCTACTCCAAAGGAGGTTAAAATTGACCTTATTTTTTAAAATGACTAGAAAGTTCAGCTACATAGTGAAGTCACAGAATGTCACACTGTGTTCTAAACCACACAGACATGTCTGCACCAACTTAATGAAGAGTTAGACGTAGTCCGAGCAGGTGGAGAGAAGGTTTGGGGTGAATTTACAGAGATGATTTAGGTGACTATTGACTTTTAGTGTCTGTTAGCAATGCTAGCCAGACAAAAGCATAAATTCGACACCGATCATGTTTTGGCCTATCAACTACCTATGAGTGATAAATTAGGTACATTTGATTTCTGTTGATCAAACTAGTCCTTTAACCAGGCCAATATATCTGCATGGACCTTAAAATTGTTAGCATATCATAAATAGAAAAACAAACAATAAACGCTGTCTTGTAAATACTACACCTCTAGGTCATTGTAATGTTGGTTTGGGGTAAGATGAATTGCTCAAATTTGGAACATCTTTATTGCTAACATTTCTTAACATCGCCATGGTTTTCAGTGACATATTATGAAAACTGACATAATTATGATTACTAGCTCAGGGTTGCTTTTGTTTAGATGGTTTAAATGAGGCGCTGTAGACCTGTCTGACCCTTCAACTTCTGACCCTTGTTGTCCTTAACAGCTTTACATCTCTAAGATCTTTTCACACAGTTATGACATATTCATTGGTTTACTGCTGGTGACTGTGGACCTCGCTAGAAAGTTGATGTCAAAGAGAAGGCCTCCGAGCCTACATATAGGTCACAGCACAGGCAGAGTCTAACTGACTTCTAACCGGAGGTCAGAATGACTCAACATCATCGCCTACGATCAAGGCGATATTTGAAGATGTGCTCCAACCAGATGCGGTCTCTCAGGCATTGACCCCTTTATTGTCTGACTGTGCATGCAGGCTGTGGATGATAAATGGATTAATGTAATTACTCCACAGCTCTGCCCACATTCTGTAAGCTGGGTGAAAATTGAGATTCCTAAAGGGCCTCTCACTAATCTGTTGATGGAACGTCCAGCTTCTTCCATCGACTTAAAGGTGTGGACGGAGCATCTTTGAATCCTAGTGTGCCTCAGGATAGACCCATGCTGTCAACCTCAGGATGGACTGGTGCTTCAGTTCTGTGGAGCAGATCTCTAGGCTGTGGAGCCAGTAATATTTCCACTGGCAATGATTCTGTCATAATACTAGTCAAGAGATTTAGCTTTTCCTTTTAACTTTTTTTTTCCTTCTATTTTGTCATCAGTAAACATATATCTCAAAGTTTTAGGGAACAAATGATGTTAAATATTCTGAAGGCCTTGAAAGAAGAGCTCCCAGACACCTCCAGATAAAACTTGCGTTTCAGACCCATTAGCTTTAACCACTTTTGTTTTGATGCTCTTATCTCACTCTCTATGTCTTGTCTTGAGAAAAGGTTCCATGCAGACAACGGATTTGAACCTTAAATGAAAGGAAATGGAAACTTCTTAGTGTAGATCGTTTTGTCGTTTTGCAGCCTGCTCTCTAAAGCGAGACATAATTACTACTTTATTCTCAAATAGTGTAGGTTAACCAGGTTGTGTGTTCACATCCTTCTGCCTGTCTCTTTCAAGCTTAAGGGTGTCATCCCCTCTATCATGTATAAGTGAGCTAAGACTTCTTTTACGTGAGATTTTCATCTCTCTCTTTTCTTTCTTCTTCTCCCTCTTCCTCGCTCTCTCCTCTCATTTGATAAATGGATAAATCGTTGACTCTCCTTCACCCCCAAAGATTATTGCCGAAGACTTCTTCACCACACAATACTTTACGTTTTATACCCCCTTTCCACTTGACAGCTTCTCTCTTTGCATGATTTTCTCCTCGGATTAGAACAGACCAAAAGTTGAGCAATGAGTAGCAATGGAGCAAAACAACAAGGGCCTCCTCATTAAGTAACACAGCAATCAGGCTGGATTGTGCAATGTAGGTAACCAAATAATGCAGATAAGATTCTAAATCAATCCTCAATTTGAGAGCTGACATTTGAACTCTGTTTTTTATGATGAAACACAGGGTCAAAGTTTGAAGAAAGAGCTAAATCTCTTGACCAACATGGAGAGAGGACCAGTGCTAGTGGAAATACCAGTAGGTGTTCAACCAAGTCACCTAAGGTCACAACTGCTAGCAATCTGAAGACATGGTGCCTAGTTATTTTTTTTTTAAATGACAGAACTTTAAACATTTTACTTTTCTTGCCTCTGACCTCTCCTTTATTTGACAAATAATCTTGACGACTTCCAAAACCCTATTTTTCTTAAAGCTGTGCTCTCAGTAGCCAAAGCACAGCAGGTCCCTGGCTTACCCAGTTTTGTACTTTCATTTGTACAGTGCAAATTTGACCAAGCTGCTGCAGGCACACCACAGAATTCCCAGAGTTTTCCAAGAGTTTGGTTCCTTGGGTTCAGTAATAAACCTTTATTACTACACAGCTGCTTCATATATAGAGTTAGAGATAAAGATCCAGGGCTGTAATCTACTGTATATGGATATGAACAAACAGGCTGATCTGTTGTAAATGCTTGCTTCTAGACAATATCTAGTCTTGCAACCTTGCTCATCACTATTGCGGAGCTGAAGGCCAAAAAATCATCTTGGAAATGCAGTGATACACTTTTTAGGGTAGGGTTGCGTGATTTTTTTTTCACTGTTTAAAAGAAAGATGCATATACAATCAAGCACCTCGACCAGATCTATTAAATAATCAGAGCATTTGTATATACAGACTATATATATGTGTGTGTGTGTGTGTGTATTTATATCCTTGGGTTACGTGGCATCTTTTGCTCCAAGTCTAAGATTTAACTGATGTCGCCTATCATTACGCTTAGCTTAACTCGACCTCCAAAAATATCAGCCATGCTGAGGATGAGATCATAACAGTTTGCTGGAGATATACGGAGTCTGTGATTACAGGCTTTTGTCACCATCACGAATTTGCTATTTGTCAGCACAGTGTTGAGGCTGGCTGCCACACATCGACACGTTTTCGAAATCGGACAGCGAAAGCTGTGCTCAGTCTTTACGTGAGGAATGGCAACTTGAACACACTGTTGTGTGAACTGTCTTTCGTTCCAGCTGACTGTGGAGGAAACTTTTTCCTTTTTTATTTCAGATGGAAAGGGAAGAAACATGACTGACTTCACCGGACAGAAATACACTCACATGCACACACACACACAGACACCAAAAGGGCAGAGAGGGAGCGATACTCAAATAGATTTTTTCCACTTAGCAGAAACCTATTCTCAATCAATAGCATAGGGAGCCAAAGTAAAAAAGGAGAAAGAATAATAAAATAATCTACTAGGTAGAGTACAATGTACAGGACAGTGGTTTAATGTATGACTAGGTTAGGGCAGGTCCAGCAGTACAGATAAACTGTTTTTTATAACTGTCTGAGAACCGCCTGTTGGCCTCAGATTGATACTCAACCAGAAACTTCATGAAAAAAAAAAAAACTGTCTTATGATGTTCAGGCTATTTAGCGCACAATTCTGAGGAAAATTCATGATGGAACCACCCACCTTCACATTTTAGACTGCTATTAGTAATTTGGCACTTTTTACTAAACTATACTTTTATTTTGCATGTAAACTATTTCCCATATACCTGCTTTGAATGGCAAAACAGACTAGTGATACCTACTTGAAAAGAACATCTGCATCGGACAGATGTTTTGATTTGGCAAATATTTCAAACTACATTTAATATTCTGGAGGAGCAGAATGTTTATATGATATTGAGAACATCGCCATTTTGTTATGGCACTGCATGTGTTACCCGACAGAAATGTATGCTTCCTGTCATTCTGAACTGGATTTTTATTATTTTTATTAATGTTTATGTAACAGATAGGCCCGTATAGAAAAACAACAGACATAATCATCAGGCCCCCTTCTAGACTGGTGCACTTGTGTGTATCAACTCAATAACAATAAAAATTGACTTTTATAAATGAATGATAGAAGAAAATGAGGACTAAAGCTTAATCCATTCCTTCACTTGACCAAAAGGTGGCACTGTTGAGTTATCCAGCGTGAGGGTTTCCTAGAACATCCTCACGGGTTTGTTACAAAAAGCCTATTGTTTTTTGTTTGTTTGTTTGTTTGTTTGTTTTTTCTTATAAAACACTTGTTTTGGGGCATAACAAGGGGTTTTGACCTGGAATACATTGTTTTCTCTGCCAGTGCTTCTTTCAGACACTCAGGCCTGTACAAAATTCACAAATGACTCCTTCTAAACGTGCAGAGTATGTTTTTTTTTTTTCAGTGTGTAATGTGATGATTTGAACTTGGTTGTGCTGAACATGTTGGGACAGGCTGTCTGTGAGCACCTACCTGTGGTAAGGTAGCCAGCACTGCTGTGAAAAAGTGCTCCTTCAGCCCAGTTTGTGCATGTTTGGGACTGGTTTGGGAAGGTGCAGTTTGGAAAGGGAGAGTTTTTTCCCTGAAGCTCTGCTGTTTGAGTAGAGCCAGGAGAGCTTCTCCTGAGATTAACTGGAGTTTATTTGCTAGAGAGAGAGGATAGAAAGAGAAAAGGCTTGCATTTCTATGGAATGAACAGCTCTAAGGTGGAGAAAGGTGGAGGAAAAACCAGGCGGCGTGAAAGAGTTAAGGAGCTGGAGTCCAGCTGACAGTCAGCTGATGGCCTCTGACAGACGAGAAAGAGAAAGAGAGAGAGAAGGGGGGGGGGTAGAAAAAAAAAGTTTTGTTAATGTTAATGAGCTCTCGCAGGGCGCGCTCCCATTGGCTGGAGCCCGGAATCAATTTTACAGTCCGGCTCTGACGTCACCGCAGCTATAAAACTCAGCAATGCTTTTAAACTCAACCTGCCCCGTGTGTGTATGTGTGTATGTGTGTGTTCACATTTTTTTAAACAAAAAATAATCACTCCTACAAAGCCCGGGCAGTTTTCACGTCCAGCTCCGACGTTACTAGCCGATTATTACTATTCTTTTTTTTTTACATTTATTTATTTTTGTACTACTATTCTTGTTTGCATTATTTTTGTGCGTCTCTCCGTGCGCAGACACTGCACCATGCAATCGAGTGCAATGTTTTGAAAGAGAAAGTTTTTTTTCCATTCTTCTTCTCTCTCTTTCGCGTGAAGAGAGGAGGGGAAAGAAAAGAAAAAGAAAAGGAGAAGAGGAGGCGATCAGAAAAAGAGGGTCCGATGCATCTCCAGCAGTGCGCGAAGGAAAAGTGCTCGTTTGGAAGTAGGAGTTGCTTCGTCGAAGACTTTTCTGGTAAGAGAGAGAGAGAGTGAAGAAAGAAAGAAAGACGAACGTTCTCTTTTGTTCTTGTTTGTTGCCGAAGAAGAAGAAGAAGAAAACAAAACAAAACAAAAAACATTCAAGCTGGCTCACTCTCTTTTAAGTCAAGCCGGTGTGCCAGCTGCTCTTCACCCTCTTTGGAGGACTGTCAACAGCAAGAGGATGGCATCAGAGCTGGCGATGAGCAGCTCCGACCTGCCCACCAGTCCCCTGGCCATGGAATATGTTAATGACTTCGATCTGATGAAGTTTGAGGTGAAAAAGGAGCCGGTGGAGCCCGAGCGCGGCAGCTTGAGCCACCAGTGCAGCCGCCTGCTCGCCGGGGGCTCCGTGTCTTCCACGCCGATGAGCACGCCGTGCAGCTCGGTGCCGCCCTCGCCGAGCTTCTCGGCGCCCAGCCCGGGGTCCGGGAGCGAGCACAAGAGTCACCTGGAGGACTTCTACTGGATGACGGGCTACCAGCACCAGCAGCAGCAGCAGCAGCAGCCGCACCAGCAGCCGCCGCCGCAGCAGCTGAACCCGGAGGCGCTGGGCTTCAGCCCGGAGGACGCGGTGGAGGCGCTGATCAGCAGCACGCACCAGCTCCAGCCCTTCGACGGCTATGCCAGAGGGCAGCAGTTCGCCAGTGCGGCCGGCCCCGGGGGCGCCGTGGCCGGGGACGACATGGGCTCGGCGGCTGCCGTGGTTTCAGCCGTGATCGCAGCCGCGGCGGCGCAGAACGGCGCGCCTCACCATCACCACCACCACCATCACCACCATCCGCACGGCGCCGCCGCCAGCGCCGGGAGCGGGCACCACCACCACCACCACCAGCCGGCCTTGGGCACCGGGCACGCGGCGGGCATCCACGCGCACCAGCACGCGGACGATCGCTTCTCGGACGAGCAGCTCGTCACCATGTCCGTGCGCGAGCTGAACCGGCAGCTGCGCGGCGTCAGCAAGGAGGAGGTGATCCGGCTGAAGCAAAAGCGGCGCACGCTGAAGAACCGCGGCTACGCGCAGTCGTGCCGCTTCAAGCGCGTGCAGCAGCGGCACGTGCTGGAGGGCGAGAAGACGCAGCTGCTGCAGCAGGTGGAGCACCTCAAGCAGGAGATCGCGCGCCTGCTGCGCGAGCGCGATGCCTACAAGGAGAAGTACGAGAAGCTGGTGGGCGGCGGCGGCGGCGGCGTGGGGGGCTTCAGGGAGAGCGGCAGCTCCAGCAGCGACAACAACCCCTCCTCCCCAGAGTTTTTCATGTGAGTGCTGCACCTAGTTGTAAGAATAGCGCGCGAGAAAGAAAGAGAAAACAAACTTTTACAAAAAAAGTTTGTCATTTTTCTTTTTTTTTGTTTGTTTTTGGATGGGGGGAGGGGGTTGCTAGACCCAGAGAAAGAAAGAGAGAGACTAAACTTTAAGTCTTTTTTGTCTACATTTGGATCAGTCAGGCCTGGCAGTCTGTTTTTTGGTTTTTGAAGCTTTATTATTATTATTTTTTCTTTTTTCACGTGTAGACAGATGGAACTGAAAAAGTATATATATATTTTTTTCTCTCAAACCTGCCATCCTCATGCTTTATGTCCACACTTTGAGATGCATAAGTGTCCAGTGCATTCATTTTTTCCTTTTTTTAATCTTATTTTTTGCACCATCAATGTTCGCCTGACTTGCAGTGTTTTTGAATGGGGTTGCTGTTTGTAATCCCCCCTCCTCCTCTATTTTCTTTCTTTTTTTGTAAATGTGCGTTTGCATGCATCCACATGCATCCCACACCTCTGATGTTCATGCATCACTTTTCTTTTTTGTTCAGTTTTTTTTTTGTATTTACAACCAGAATAAATGCTCGCCAAAAACAGCTACACTTACCTCCAAAAAAAGAAAAGTTTTTGGCACTTTTTTTTTCTTTTTGCCAAAGTGAGAGGACCTGCAGTTTTTCTCCCATGATCATCTCATGAGTCCTGCTTGCTGTTCTGTGTTTAACAAAAAAAAGACTTAAGAACTTATAGACATTGCTTACAAAAAGAGAAGAAAAAAGAAAAAAAAAGAGACAATATGTTATAATTGCCTGCATGCTGGACATGTATGGTTTTCTTTTCTTTCTTTTTTTTTTTTTTGCTTGAATACTGAACTTTGTACTTGGACAACTCCAGCATGGCATTCATCCTCCTTTATTTTCTGGCTCACTTTTTTGGAATATGTGCAAAAAAGTGAAAGAGAGCATCCCACCGATCATCACCCCTCCCTGAAAAGAAAGAAAGGAAAAAAAAAAGCTCCTCTGACGGCCCATTCCCATTCAGTCCATGCACTGAGGCATTCCTGCTGAAAGTTGGCCAACTGAAAGCAGTGTTGCAGGGGACAAGGACCTCATCCTTACTAAAGAGGAACACCCTCTCTGGGACTAAAACTCTTAGCTGCTTTAAAGCGGATTTGTTTGTTCAACTCCAATCTCGTTCTTATGCATTTTTTGATAACTCTGTAATAAAGCAACCTTGTTTTTTTTCCCTTTTTTTAGCATAATCTAAGAGTTTTGTTCTCTGTGAGCCTGAAGGTGTAAGCTATGCTCCAGGTTGTCGCTGATGATGATGATGATGATGATGACGACGAGGAAGGATGCCATAAAAAAAAGATATGCTTTAGATGTTAGGGTTCATGTCCTATGCACTAAATTGTTTGCTGATTAAAATGTTAAAGCATACTGGAAGGAGCCAAAACGAGACGTATGTATTATACAGCAGGAGTGTAAGGATGTGGACCGCTTTCGTTGCAGCATGTGCTTGCCATGAACCAAGCAATTTGACAGATGTAGCCCCTCTTATAGCCTACCACTGACTGTATTGTTCTGAAACCAAAGTATTAAAGCGAAAGAACTTAGTCGAGGTGGGGAACCGTGCATTTTGGAATGCACTCTCCTTTCACAGATCTAAACTATTTGGACTGAGTTGCACTAAAATGTAGCCTGTAGCTAATCATAAAGTATATCACACAATGGAATCTATCTAGAACGCTAATTTAAAAGACATATCTCATGGCATTGCTGGAGAATTTATGAATACAATCTTATTAGTTACATTGTTGAGCAGGACTAGTTTCTTTTTTTGTCGTAAACGGATTCATTATTTACAAGGCAATAATATAATAATCAATAATGTCTGGACATTGTTTTATAGTCAGGGATTGAAACCCTGCTTGTATAAAATGGGGATATACCTTTCATCAATAAATTTTTTAAGTATGTTAATTAAAGTTTTCTCATATATATTTTGCTGTGCAAAATTATTTCACTCACTAACCATATGTGATGTTCATATGTGCTTATTTTCATTTCATACAATTATATGATATGCAATAAAAAATGCAATTCGGGCTTCATAAAGTCTGTCTCCTCTGGATATTAATTGATAACAGATAAGCTTGTGCCGGGTTAAGTGGTCAGCTAACAGTCTTCCCTTTGACAGTTAGATTCTTTCAGTTTAAAGAAAATAAAAGTGGGTCATTGCAATCATTTCATGGAGTGCGGCTTCAGTTAGTCCAGTGCAGCCGATGCAATCTGGTCAGTCAGAGGCTCTGATCAGTAACTTAGGCCTGAAGAGTTAATCATATCTGATTGAAAGGAAAAAAAACTGTAGGAACATCATGTTGTACCACAAAGGCAGGTTAATCAGGACTTGTGTTGTAAAGAATGACAGTACGACGCCTGTGCAGGTTGTGCTGTCTGTCAGTAGCCTCTGCCTGGTTGCTTCAGTGAGCGCTCCATCCTGCAGAGAAGCCACAGAAAGTTTGTCGAAAGTTTCACCAGCTGATTTAAATGTAGCTCTCAGGAACATTCTTTACAAAGAAAACCTTTTTTTCATTAGATTTCAATAAGGTACATTTCTGTCCATGTATTTGAACAGTGTTGTCGTACTTGTGTGTGTTTGTACTTGCGCCGTTGCTTATGTATGAGTTTGCATGCGTGAGTTTAAACAGCCGGTAGGTTCGTGGGCTTATGCAAGTGTATACGTATGCGGACATGGCAGTAGGAAAAGCTTGGTATATGGATATTTTTTGGTTGTATCTGTTATCGGTCTGTTTTTCCATGGTGCTGATCACAGCCCCCATTAGACCACAGCAGGTCCAATAAGTGATCAGTTAGGCCTGAAAAAAATCACACATTGTGTGTGTATACAGCTAAATGTGTTAGGTAGCTGGATTATCATTTTATATTTTAAACAATTTTCTAATCTCCTGCCATTAAAAGTGTTCCAGCAAGTTTATGACCTGCACCTTACTGTGTAGTTCCACAAAATCAAAAAAGTCACAGAGACAAGGCATCTTTCCTTGCTGATTTGTGGGGTAATGTCTTTCTTGCTGCAAAAGAATCCCTGCACCATGTGCCTCTCATCCTGCCTGGTGGGGTGGAGGGAGAGACTGAGACAATGGCTTTGAGAGTTGAAATGATTTTCCCGATGATTAATCGCTGAGAAAGAGGCCGGTTTGTGCAATGCAAAAATGATAAATCACGATTCTGTTTGGCCACAGCTGTGCCAGGGCCAGGCAGATAGCAAAATGCAATTTATGACAAACTAACTAACTCTCTTTCTCTCTCTCTCTCTCTCTCTCTCTCTCTCTCTCTTTCTTTCTCTCTCTCTCTCTCTCTCTGCCTCTCTCTCTCTTGCTCTCTATATCTGTTTAGTCTGCATGAAGAATTGAACACAGACTCCCTCTTTCCACACACATGCAGCCGATTTTTATTGATTGGATTCTGATTGTTTCAGAATGAGGCAGCTGTACCGAACTATTTTAAGGCCATGATGATGCATGCGTGACCTTTTGTACTTACGGTTATCACAGCTTTGCTCTTGAATGAATTATTTAAGCTATCAGACGCTGCTCTGAGTTAGTTTAAGGAAGCAGTTCTCAAACCTTTTTAGTGTAAAGACTGGATATTTACCCTTAGACTGGATATTAAGTGCCCCTGTACCGCAGTCCCTACGCCCAAATCACCACCCCCGTCTTCCCAGGGGTTTTAAGGTGGTCTAGTGACACGTATAGTGTGTTAAAATGTATGACACATTAGTGGTGTTTCTGAAACAACAAGGGACTTGTAGAATGACCTTGTCGTGACTATGTTTAAAAGTTTGTCATTTTAGGTTT
>JBBPCX010000018.1:8130336-8141507 GCA_037974365.1 Hydrocynus forskahlii | reverse complement strand
GCAGACGCTGTGTCTTATCTCTGTCTGCTTGGTTCTCAGTATGGAAAGCTCAGCTGTATATCTCTTGTCTCATGGCAGAGACGGGCCTTGCTCAGATCGTAATACTCTTCTAACATAAGGCTTTCATCCTGAGAACTCAGACTGGCCTGCACCACTCAGCTCTGATTATGGGAGACTACAGCAGAGTCCTTCCAATCCCCACATGCTCAGTGTGCCTGTATCTCCCAGTAAGTAATGGAGGAGGTGAAAATCTGTAGGCTATAATGTATCACTGCTGTCATAAAAAAACAACAACAAAACCTTTTTTCATATGCAAAGCATCTCCTTACTCAGTCACTTAGTCACTCGCTCTCTCACATTTAGCAGTCTAAAAGTCTCCTCAAAAGGGTGCCATTAGAAATCAAACAGCTTTGCTGCTTTATAAGAGCGGTGCTTTGCATCAGTGATGCTGTGTGCAAAATGTGCCCTAATGGGTCGCACAAAATGCACCTGAATTTAGCATTTACTGTTGTCTTTATTTTAAAATGGACTGTTTAGGAAATGCAATTACTCCATACATCATTCATTTGTTTGTCATTTGTTTGAAAAAGATATGACAAATCCTTTATGTAAAGGGTAACAATGTAAATAAGGCTAGCATGATACATAATAAACTACATTCAAATCCTCTAATAAACTCCTATGCAACAAATTGGATTTTTTGGAAGGAATCTTTAATGAAATAAGATGCCTTTGGAATTGCTGGTTGTGACCTGATCCTAACAGAAACGTCCAATCTCTGCCACCATCTTAACCAAGCACAGGAAGTGTTCAATTTTCAGCTGCTAAATATGAACATGACGTCCCGTACCAGCTCTTCACCTTGAGTAAACCTCGCCCTCTCTCGCTTTCTCTCTTGTGCTCTCTCGCTCACATAAGCATCTGCTTAATGAATTGAATGAGCTTACTTTCAAATGCAGGTTAGAGGAATGATGTATGTGTGTGTGTGTGTGTGTGTGTGTGTTTAAAGGTGAGCTGCACTGTTTATGACCTTTATAAAGACATTATCCCTCTGCTTTCTCTGCCGAGGGGTGGACATGTTTACCTGGGATGTTGCAGCCTTATCCAGACACTTGTCTGTTTATGAAGCTAACATTTGCCTCTTTCTTGTGTGTATCTGTGTCCAGAACTGTGTTGTGCCATCCTGCTATCATTTAATACTACCTGTGCAAATACAGGCAGGTTGTTCTTTTCACAGCACATACCACTGCCCGTCAGTGGTATTTTTTTTCAGTAACACTTGATTTTAAAACATACACCAATGTTTTAATTCTATGATAAATATAGTTTCTCAACTATATGTTTTTCTACACTGTGTCAACAGTTGATATACAACAGTTGATATATTGCTGAAGTTCCTAAATGCTATTCAGGTAAAACTATTTATTTTGTATGTTTTATAATGACACCTTTAGGACTGTGTTTGAAGCCTAAATTAATCATATTTAGGGACATTTGAAGCTTCCTAAAAACCTGTAGGCACTGAACGTCACGACTTTATGCCTAACTATTATGCACTGATAAGGTGCGAATTTAGGCGATTAATTCATGCTTTATCATTTGCACTACAAGCTTTTATTGTGCCTCTTTACCATACATTGTACCATACAATTATTAGTGGCTTTCCAGTAACAGACCTCCAATTCCAGTCCAGTATGAGTCATCATGAATAAAGGTTAATGCACAGTCAATGGACAATTTAAAATTGTACAATCTGGGCTTTACTGAATAAGTAATATGGCTTTAATTAATCCCTGACACATATTCTGTAGTATTGGTATTCTGATATAAGTTTACATGTTTGACAGCAAATGGGAAACCCTCATAAGGGATGGAGGGGTGATATGGTTTTCATTTTTTTTCAGTACCCTTAGTGAGTAGTGTAGTTATGAAAGTGAGGAACTGACGCGTACAGCTTAATAGCTCAAGAAGAAATCTGACAATCCACTGTTTCCCAACAGGACCAGGTCATTTACACAGTCCTCTCAAACACTTCCCTCGTACATGTAAGTGCGTTAGTGTGCAGCTCATTATTAGCACCAGTCTCCTGCCCGGCCCCCTCCTGAGACACACTGCAGCTGAGGCTCTGGATGATGGTATCTCCCCTTCATATTACCCACCATTAAACTCTCCTAAACTTCCAAACTGACATCTCCTCTGCATTCACACACTCTTTTCTGCACTGGAATGCAGGCACCCACACCCCCTCCCGCCCTCTCCCCAACAAACACACACTCACGCACACACACATGCTTTCTCTCAGCTGTGTTGAGCGCTTAAAGCTCTCACACATCACGAGTGTTTACAAATCCCTCCTAACCCCAGCAGAGTAACTACATACAGATCAGCTGTGAGATCGGCTTCTACTCCACTGTCGGAGGCACGCTTTCATTCAGAGAAAGAGAGAAAGAGAGAGAGAGAGAGAGGAAGAGAGAGGAAGAGGGAGAGAGAGAGAGAGAGAGAGGGAAAGAGAGAGAGGAAGAGGGAGAGAGAGAGAGGGAAGAGAGAGAGGAAGAGAGATGAAGAGAGAGAGAGAGAGAGAGAGAGAGAGAAAAGATGGGAAAGACCATGAGTAACTAGAGCGAGAGAGAGAGAGAGAGAGAGAGAGAGAGAGAGAGAGAGAGAGAATAAAGTGTGATATGCAATATGCCATGCAGTGTGTTAAAAATACATTGGAACACCCTTTGGTTTGGGTTAGATACTGTTAGGCCCACCACAGTGATGTGGGATGTCTGCACTGAAACTGTGTATTCTGACTGCATAGCTCATATGCCTGAGCATGAGTGTGTGTGCATGGGTGTATGATAAATGGCAGTGTGTATCTGTGAAAGATCACTGTGGTTTTCAGGTCAGGCCCATAATAGAGCAGCACAGAGGTTAATTCTGGTCAGACCTCGACTCCTACCTTTCTGATGAACAGTCTGGTCTCCCTCACTCCCTCTCTGATTCATAACACACAGAAATGTGTAATAATGGTATCTAGACTTTTTCCGTTTCAAAGACACCTCCTTACTCTTCTCATATTTTTTACCCACATATGCATAAGTGTGAGCCCCTAAGATTAAGTCGGAAATGCGGAAATGGAAGGAAGAGAGAGAGAGAGAGAGAGTGAGAGGAGTGGGGGGTGTTGCTGCTCTCACGAGCAAATAGAATAATTTCAAATTAATATGAAATGACTCTCTGTGTGCTTATCGCAACGTCCCACAACATCCCCTTCAAACAAATTGCAAGGCTCCTCTTCCTGAATACTGAACGTTTACCTTTTTTTCTCTGTTTTAAACATGTTGAAAAAAAACCTGCTTGACTTGAATAGGGGTCATTTGTTTTAAGAACCACCTTTACAACATGGAAGAAAGAAAAGAAGACAGACCAGTCAGACACACATTCTACGGCACCAAACGGCCTGTGGCTCCCTCCTGTCTCTGAACGTGCAGACGTGTTGTGTCTTAGTCACTGTGGAATTCAGAGCGGTCAACTTGTGTGAAACTGCTGCTGCTCCCTCATGCTCGAGTGGCACCTCAGTCTCAGGCTTTTCAGCGGAAGGCTTTAAAACCGTCTTAGTAAGGGGTGCTAGTTCTGCGTGTGTGTGGTCAACACTTTCCTTGTTCTGACTTCATTCTCGAGTCACTACTTCACACGAACTTTTCACCACAAATAGTAAGCCCAGGCAACTGGCGTGACCCACGGTGTGCTTTCAGCAGTTACTGTTTTTTCTGTTTACCCATTAACGCTGTGGACTTTTAAACAGATCGTCACTGTCCAAAGAAAACCAAGAGAATGTTCTCTGGAATCTTACTTTCAATGTAAGATGATGTAAAAAGGTTTTTTTTCCATGTGATTTTGAAACATTTGTGTTGGTTCATCAATCATGACAGTTTCCCAGTATGTAAAAAAGTGAGTGTTGTGTACAAATGATCCAGCTGTAAAAAGTGGAGGTGCACTTTCTTGGGACAGAAACTTAGATGAACTTTTCCGCCCTTATGGAAATGATTTAGTATGAACGGTTCATATCACATGGTTCAGAAGAAATGGTCCATAATTGCTGTGGCCTGTCACAGTTATTATGTAATCATTGGTGATACTTTTACACATAAACTCCGAAGAATCGTGTTGGGATATTGTGCGAAGTTGCCCTTTCACACGTGCAGCACACAGCAGGGGACGTTCTGTGTTGGACACATTCTCACCTACTGGAAATACTCCATGTGGTTTATGTGAGGGGTGGGTAGAGCATGTAGGAGGCAGGACCTGGCATAAACAGGGCATAAACAGCCAAGCCATTCCTTTAATTCATCTGATGATTTCAGCATCGGCCCTAACTGACAGAAGTTACTGAATCTTGACAGACCTAAAATGGCTTGGGGCAAAATTTTGTAAGAGAATCTTATATTAACCTAAGACAACTTTGGCCTTCTCTTTTACAATAATCACATTAGGCATAAAGTCACATAAATATGCATAAATGCACATTGTGAACATACAAAAGAATCAGAAATTCAGTTCAGCAACATAAGATGCAGGATCATTTGGATGTGATGAGTACGATCTCTGGAAGTTAAAGTGTGTGTATGTGTGTGTGTGTGTGTGTGTGTCTGTGGGTATGCCATATAAGCAGGGTGCAATGCCTTGACAGTTCATGTTACCGCTGGGATGCACACGTGTAACTGGTAACTGTAAAGGCAGTCACGTATAAACATGCACACGCACATGTTCAGTGTTCATATTCGTCTAACATTAAATACGTAAACCTACACCACCTGCATTACACACACACAAACACACACACGCACACACACGCACACACACGCACACGCACACACACACGCACACACACACACACACACACATGTACACATACACACAGCCCATCTGCCGTGGCCCTCTACCGTGTGCAAGGGAATATGATCGTGATTAAGCGCACATCTATGTATGTGCACATTTCCTTGGCCCGCCGCGTACACACAGTGTGTGTGTTCTGTAAATAGCCAGGTCTGAAAGGCTCTCCGCTGTGTGTGAGTCTATTTTAGCCCTCACACAGGAAATCAGGCCACAGGCCCATTTCCCCAGCCTATACTGAAAACATGAGCCCGCATCGCTCCAGTACAAACACCCAAATATACTGTATTACTGAGCCGTTCCTCACACACTCACACACGCCCACCCGGCTGGACGGAAGTGCATCAGTAACACCCAGACAACTCACAGCAGACGGATGAAGGTCACATCTCTATTGATTTAAAAGAAAAAAAGACAATTATATCTGCTGGAGAGAAGCAAAAAACAACTCCTGAATTTTACAATTGTGAATGATGGCACAAGTGATTTGTTCCATTGATACAGCACCTTGCGCATATACAGTGAATACCAGAATTACTGGCTCTCTTATTTAATACAAGTGGACAAGCATGACGGAAATTTATCCTAATGTTTATATTGTCTTTACTCAGCAAATAGAACAATTATATACATTCAATATCAGCCCATTACAACAAGAAAAAAATCACATGTGATCACAATACATATAATTTGAATAACATTTGTTCTGTTATTATTAGCATCCCCTTATTTAGTACTTTGTTTTGCCACGCTTCGCCAACTGAACAGCACCAAGTCTTCTCTTGTTATGTTTTGTAAGACCTGAGAACAGAAGAGGGGATTTTCAATCAGTCTTCAATTCTGAATCTCTCCAAATCTCTCTAGAGTCCTGGGTCTTCTCCTGTTCACTCTCTTCTTGAGCTCAGCCCATAGGTTTTTAACTGGATTTAGGTCAGAGGACTGGGATGAGTTCTGTGTTTAGGATTGTTATCCTGCTGGAAGGTCCAGCTATGGCCAAGTTTTAACGTCTTGCCAGAGGTTTATTTCTACCCCAAATCCACCTTGAGCATTTGGTGTCAAAGCTGAATTTTTGTTTCCTCTGAACGCAGTTTCTGTCCCAGTTAAAGGTCCATTGGCATCTGGCAAACTCCAAGGTGTTTTTTCTTGTGATGAAAAGATAGGAAAAGCTTCCTTCTGGCATGCCTCCCAAACAGTTTGTTGGCATGGAGCTGTCTCATGGTGGATATGGAGACATGGTGATGCCACGATGCTACGAAACCCTGTAATCTCACTTTCCTTCTCTCTGTGCCTTCTGACGAAATAGCCTTGCATCTTCTTCCATGCTGGTTCATGATGGTGTAAAATTTCTTAGATTTCTTAATGATCGCCGTAACTGTTGGTACTGCTGGTTCGGCTATTTTCTTTTATCCATTCCCTGATTAGTTCAAGTCAACACACTTTTGTCCTACTGCAATGAAATACTATTGGAAGTTTTCCATGGTGATGGATAAGTAGCCAATCTGTGCCTTATGTTACCTGGTTTTTATACCCCAGCGAAACAAGAACACATTAACATAAGTTAGTTCCCCAGCATTATACACATGTGTATATGTAGTTTAAAGATATATATAGCCTACTTCTAAGTCTTTTTGCTGGTTTCATGAAGTTGACATTAGCAAACCTTTATTTTTGTTAGTACATATTTTAGCATAGTTGGCTACACTGGTGCATTGCAAGGTTTTAGTCGCTATTTCTGTTCCTTGCTGATATTAGTGGCCACATGCTACTCTTTGAATGAATATTCACAAAAGTCACCTCATTTCAAAAGTCTTTTTTTTTTTTACCTAAAATGGGCTTATGATATTTTCATATCAAGATTCATATCAACATTACAATGTCTAGTCTTGGTCTGTAATGTACAGCTTTATTGTTTGTTTGTTTTTTGTTTTTTTGGTCATTTTTACTTGTTTATTTGTTCGCATGCACACACATCACTTTAAGTACAGAAGTACAGGATAATATTTGAAGCCTCCCACTAGTTTCAACATGGCAGTTTCCCCTCCTTCTGCCTTTACTTATTTTGTTGTGGGGGATTTTCAGCCCAATAACTCACGTTTGTGCTCTGGGTTCTATTGAGCGTGAATGATGTCACCCGTATCTAGCGGGACGCGCAATTGCTCAGTCTTCTGGGAGAGTTGGCGTGTGTGCCGCAGTAAACGGCTCTTCAAAGGCAGCCGGATTTCGCGCGACACTCAGCTCTCACCAGCTTCATAATATATTTGAGGTGGAGATAAATTTGCCTCTGTGCCACTGCCTGCAACTGTAATTACACTCCCAGCGATGTGTTTTTACAGGCTGCTTAACAGAGGGAAATTATCTGCCCAAAACCAACCACAATTAATGATGCCACTTTGCTGGCATACTTGAGCAAAAACATTGTAATGACATTTAGCGGGAAATTGCCTCGCCTTGAAATGTAAGAGAGTGAGGTTAGAAAACGCTCGCGCCTCACTGCCTCCCAGTAAGTGGCTCATTCATTTCTTACAGCCCAGGAATGGTGTCAGTATCTGCTAGCAAGACCACAGGGGATGTGCTCAGAAAATAGTTAAGAAAATTCATTGTTTTGAAAGTGTTTCAGACTCGCTGTTCTATTTTTGACATTGGAATCGGGGCAGATATCCACAAAAGCAGCATGGCCTGCAAGAGGGACACACTATAAGTTGACAGATTTGCATCAAGAAGTAACACATAGAAATGTGTGACCTCAAATGAATCAATAGCAAAGCAAATGAGAGAATTCCAGACAAGAAAATTATATTTTAAACCGATAGTTTTTGCAAAAAAAAAAAACAAAACAGTCTAATTTACACAATTTCCCCCCACAACCCATCGACCAAGATGTTTGCTTCTCTGCTTCTTATCTGGTGTTAAGAGACTAATGTCACTAAAAGTAATAGCAAAAAACAACACAGTTTCCCACATACCATGTTTGGTGTTTTTAGTTTAGTACTGGGACTCTAAAGCTAATATTGCTAACAAATGCTACGTCAGTAGCAAAAAACTGACTTATAGCAACCTCCTCAAAACACATCCAGATCTTCATTAAGACCCTGCAGACTCACTGATGTAGCTGAGAACTCCTTTTTGTTTATGACTGCTTCATGAAAACCTGTTGTTGTCTGGAAAAGTGGTGTTTTTTTTTTACTTTTATAGTTAACAGTCATAAAAAGTCATATTGAGTCCTAAAACACAATATACCTCAGTGAAGAGCTGGATATGGTTTAAGCATGTTGAGAAGAACTTTGCTTATACACTTTTGTTGAAACTACTAGGTGTGGACTACTTGGATGACTATTGCGTTTTAGTGAAAAAAAATGATTCCATACAGGACAGTACAGCTTAATATTGTATAGCAGACACAGTATATATATCATCTAAGTACATCTTCACTTGTTTTTCAGCTGAAAGATACAACATGAAATGAGACTAGGCTGTAACATTAGCTGTGGTAACATAGCATTAGCATTTATCTGCTTATTAAAGAGCCTTTACTGTCTTCCTTTGTGTAAATTTCAATTTCATCCTATTCATGGCCTCCTTCTAGGTTTCATTTAATGCTGTAAAGGCAAAATGCTGAGTGGCGGATAGCGGAGTGCGGAGAAATTGAGTTGTGCTGGGAAGTGCTGAGCGCCACCATGTGTTGATGTATAATGTTTAGTAAAAGCCATGGTTTTTGATGGGGCGTACGGTAGCCTTTACAGCCGCTCATTTTCATTGTGCAACTGCAAACCTTCACCACCTCACACTTGGCTAAAGCTGTCAAGTTGTGAAATAACATGAAATGCTCATGTGGTTTCTGACACAGGACTGTAAAGTGGACAATGCTGGTACCTAAAAAAGTGGCTGGTTAATGATAATATATTCTCTGAAACGTTTTGTTCAATCTCACACTGCTGTAACATGTTGGAGCAAGCTGACCATCATGTTCCTGAAACGCCATCGTAGAGCGGTTTCTTCGCTGCTCTGAAGTGGGGAAATGGCAGTGGAATGGCGATGGCTTTCAGCCGGAACAAGCCTTTGGCAGCCAGTGGCTGCGCTATTAGCCAGTGCTAACAGTTTTATTATTAGAAAATAAACGGTGCAGCGCACGACTCCGAGTAGCATTAGCCCCTCACCATCTGTGTCCAACAGCTGTGAGCCTAAACTCTGAACACTAAGTGACTAAAGTCTAAAGTCCCAACTCTTTATGACACTTCATCTTGTTATATTAGAAATAGGCTGTTAAAAAAGTAATGTTTTTTTCTCCCATAAATCGAGAAATTTAAGTAGTTAGGGAGGTCATCAGAGCTATACCCATTTGGTTCCTCATGCTCTTTTTGTGCAAGAACATTGATGACTGTACACCAGCTGCTAGCAATCTTGGTACACTGACCACATGCTTATAAAAAGGATTTAAGTGCACAAACCATTTGGATGTACAACATACTTCAGTTACATTGTGTCTAATTACATTTTTAGCCCAGACCAAAATTTCAGTTCATTCTCAGAACTGCATTACTTGCATGGTAGCTTCACAGAATTTCCTGAAATAATACATCTTAAAAGTAATGGATCCAAACATGGGTCTTTGGAGGAATCCCACAAATGAATAATTTTTGTAAATGCGATGGCCTCCATATAATGTGAAGGTTGAAAGTTTGTACTCAAACTGTGTATTCAAACCAAGAACTACTTAGAAACATTTTGAGAGTGTCTTGAAGATTGAGAACCATGACTGAAAGATAAGCCAACAGTTTAAGTGGCTGGTCTTGAAAAAGATCTGTGATGGATGTTGTTGCACCAAGTGCTACAGTGTTCCAGAATTAGCCATGCTAAGCTCAGTCGGACAGTTCACTGAGGTTGAGGCTTGGCCGGGAGCAGGGAGCCACTCCTCCTGTTGCATAAGGCAATGAACATCATCATCGTTGTCATCATCATCATCATCTTGGGTGAAGTCCCTTTAAATGGGATCCGTCACTTTTTCACTCTGATGTTGCTTGTTCTCATTTGAATCGCATTCCATTTCAGTCTGCAAACCCACACTCAGGACTGTGATTCTGCAATTAGAAGAGAAACTCCGGCAGCAAACCACAACAAATGATCACTTAGTTCCCACTGAAATTTACATCTGTTGACGATTACTACCCTCAAACCCTGAAAGGATCGAGAGAGCTCAATAAAACACATTTACAAAAACAACAAGGGAAAAATATGGCGTCTTGCTGGCTGTAAAAGCTTTGTGGTCCTAATTTTTTTTTTTTTTTTTTCCTGACTGAACGTTACGAAGGAACGTTTATAAGAGATGGTGCAGCTTGACATTTTATAGTCATGGGTATGAATCACTTGGTTCTGTTTTGAATGTTTGTGACCCAGAATGGGATGTGTGTTTTGTGTAGTCAGTGTTGGTTTCAGCCAAGAGGAGAGGTGCTGATGAGGGTACGATGGGGTAGCACTCGTTTGAGTTGGACATAGGCTCTGTGTGATCAGCGTAGGTGGAACCGGAAAACCAATAGTAGTAAATGGCCTACAATGCCACTGCCGGAAACCCCCCATCCTTACGTGTCATGCGTAATAACATTTTCCACAAGGTTCCCAATAACGCAGGTCTTTCATATTTAAAACTGTACTGATATATCTGGGCCAGCACTAGCTCTCGAAAGACATACGTATCAGCATTTAATGCACTGCCACCGAGATGAAGCAGATGGGAACTCCGACAAGAGAAGATCATTGATAACTGAAGTCATTTTCACTGACTTGCTTTCAGTCTTGCACTTCATTTTATTGTTTTAACCCATACTGGGCGTGTGAACATTGTGAATATAGAGAAATTCTTTAGTATTCTTTTGCATTTGTGCGCTTTATGAACTGCAGTGCAAAACTAGCCTCAGGTCAGTCAAACTTCTAGAAACATCACCCACTGCGTGAGAGACCTTCTCCACCAACGCTCCAATGGTTTTGAAGGATACACTATGACTCATTTTGAGGTAACACACATAAACCTTGTGTGTGAGAGAATGTGTGAGTGTTTTTTCCTCCCAGCGCGTCACATAGTGGTGCAGGGCTTTATTTAAACAGATAACCTGCTACCACAGGCCTCCAGCACAATCCCAATCAAGGAGCTCCTTTGTTGTTTCTAAAGTGCCTCCATAACAACCCCCAGCCAAGAGAGACGCCTCCAGAAATTAACCAACTTATTGCAGACTGTGCAGAATCCTCTCTCCCCAGTGGGGTGCTCCTTTTCTGGAAGAGAATTAATACCCCATTCAACCACCCCC
>JBBPCX010000018.1:8108041-8121411 GCA_037974365.1 Hydrocynus forskahlii | reverse complement strand
GTGTGTGTGTGTGTGTGTGTGTGTGTGTGTGTGTGTGTGTGTGTGTGTGTGTGTGTGTGTGTGTGTGTGTACGTGTGTGTGTGTGTGTGTGTGTGTGTGTGTGTATGTGTGTGTGTTTGTGCATGTGTGCGAGGCACAGTTGCTTCTGACAGATGTGTGAAAGGATGTGGTTGAGGCTGTAGACGGGGTGCTCTCTCTCTCTCTCTCTCTCTCTCTCTTTCTCTCTCTCTCTCTCTCTCTCTCTCTCTCTCTTGCTTTCTCTCTCTCTCTCCCTCTCTCTCTCTTTCTCTCTTTCTCTCTCTCTCGCTTTCTCCCTCTCTCTCTCTCTCTCTCTCCCTCTCTCTCTCTCTCCAGATATAGCAGCTGTGTTGCCTCAGAGATAACTCTGTGTTCATTACAGCTATATTACACCCACCATACGGACACTAAAGGTAAATAAAATAAACATCAGCATGCCATTTATGAACAAGATCTGTTGGAAGAGATTTTTGTGTTTGTCATGAAAGAAACAAATAAAGAAACAAACAAAAATCATAAAGCGTTCATGTGCACACACAACCACGCACATGCATGGTCCCACCTACACTGAAGATAGCAGGCGACCTGGTCAACCGCATCCTATGATATTCTCTGAATGCTGAATCTCAAGTCTCAATGGCCTAGGCGTCCGCAAGAGTAATCATAATCATGGTCATGCATCAATATTGTGTCATAAAAAAGCACACAAGAAACAGCACTGGGTAATATATTGATTATACCAGCACACCAGTGTTAGAACAATGGCTTGTAGGTTTAGTGGTGGAAAACCTAGCTAACCTGAATGTAAGTCATGTACATCCACATACATAGAAAGTATTATTTGCTCTTTTTTAGATGCATTTTTTTTTCTCAGAACACCTAAGGGTTCCGATAGGTTCTTAGATTGTTTTGAAAGAAAAATTAAAAATACCTAAATGAATAAATAAAATAATAAATAAATATGTAAATAAACAAATAAAACATTCCAATTTGGAAAATATGCTTTGTGTCAGGTTAATGTATGAAGTACTATAAAAGGGTCTTTTTCTGCATCATTTTAGAAGAAGCAGCACAGAACAAAGTAAAGAAAACATACGAAGCATCGTCAGGCCTACACTTTCAGTGCCCATGCTCATGTTTTGCTGATTTTCTTAGTGAAAATAAGTACGCATCAATTATGGAGGGCACACTTCTGCACCCTTTTTTGGAAAAAATAACATAAAATGTGGCTCTCACATGAGTTCAGTTTTTGTTATTTTAATAGAAACTGCAATAAATAAGGTCCATATTTAGGTTTCCTCTCAGTAGGTCTGTTTTTAGGCTTGTTTTTGATATTGGCATTTATTTTCACACAGAAAATCAACAATTACGTAATTTGACTGAAGGAGTTCAAATGCACATGTTTGTATGATTATCCCTTGCTTTTTTCAATGCAAATTTAAATATCATCAACTATCATGATAACATGATGTACTGGCCTCACATATATATTTTCCACCTCATTCTCTTTTATGCTTTTGTAAAATGTTGATTCTTAAAGAAAAAAGTCAAGCTAAAGAAAAAAAAGAATTATACGGTGCATTTTAGGTGCAGTTCCTGGGAGGCCACGATGGCACAGCTGAGCAAAAGCTTGGAAGCTTGTCTTTCCTCACAGATGCACGCGGTGGCAAAATGTGAGGCACTGAGTGGGGGAGGCTTCTCCACTGTAGTGTCGGCTCAGACATAGTGAACTGATTTCAAGTCCAGAGACAGAAGATGCCAAGACTCATTAAAGCAGCTGTAAATGTATTTATGGAGTGCTATGTGATTCTTGCTTGTGTTCGGAATCATAGGAGGGAGAAACAGAATTCCATGTGTGTGTTGGAGCCACATGCACATTCACAAATGTAACATAGAAGCTTTATCTATCTATCTATTTATTTATTTGTAATTAGTCATAATAAGGACCAGTGCTTACCGTTGTGCCCCCACACTCTAGGGTTGGGTGTTAGTGTGTGTGTGTGTGTGTGTGTGGAGTTCTCCACACGGTGGTGTGGGTTTCCTCTGGGGTCTCCGATTTTTCCCACAGTCCAAAGACATGCATGTCAGGTGAATTGGGTTTTTGAAATAGGTATGAGTGCGTGACTGAATGGTGTGTGTATGTGTGCCCTGTGTTGGGTTGGCGCCCTGCCCAGGGTGAGTCCTTGCCACAGTCCCCGGGATGGGCTCCGGGTACCAGCAACCCTAGTAAAGATTAAGCGGTTACAGAAAATGAATAGTCACAATAACTACAAGAGCGTGCTTGTAACTTATTGGCTACTGAAGACGACTATGCAGTGCATTGAGACACCAGCCCTTTATACCTCTTTTTTCTACGCAAGAGGAGCCTCCTTGGTTTACACGCACCAAAATTCTGATTTACCGCTCCCAATATGCACTCTAACTGTTTTGCGTGTTCTCCATTTGATGACTGCTTTTCCTGGACAAACTCCTCACCATGTGGGCCTACTCTCGAGGGGTGAGCAGCCACCTGTACAAGCAAATATAAGTGTAGAGAAATGTATCCATAGCTGCCAATGACAAATGAACAACCTCTAAGGACTCCAGACTGTCTTTTCAATTCTAGCTTACAATTTATCACTGGAAATGAATGCGCCACTTCTCAACATGAATAACTGTACAACTAAATTATCTGGACTTGTTTAGCTCGCGGTGCTGCCTCTGTAGTGGAAGCCCTCCGCTCTCCCCCTCTAGAGTGATGGTCCTAGCGGAAGAGAATGGGCTAAAAAGCCCATTCTTCTTCTTACCTTCAATATTCAATGAGAGTGCTAATTGCAATCAGCATCAAGCAGGGGGGAAAATAAGGGCCGACTAATGCTCTTTAGGGGATGAGGGAAAAGGAGAGAGAGGGAGAGAGTGAGAGAGAGAGAGAGAGAGAGAGAGAGAGAGAGATAGAGAGAGCGATTGTATTAAAGTTAGACTGTATCCTCAGGAAGTTCCTCCCTTTGTGTTGTACCTGAGCATATACAAGCTTTCCGGCTCATTAGCTATGCTGTGTGATGCTACTGAAAAAAATAAATAAATAAAAAGTAAATGTTTTTCCTATATTTCTATTTTTTTCCTTTTTTATTAAATGGGATTGTTATTTTTATTTTTTAAAAAGAACAGAAAAGACTGTTTAAGCATTACATCTAGTGCATGAAACGCAGAGCGCTGTTTGACCATGAAGCATCGCCGCTATCTATCTTTGTTCCCTTTGTTCTCTCCCTTTGTTCCTGTCCTTTACTTTGCACTTTTGGGTTCTAATGCCCCTTGTTGCTGGGGACACGTCTGTGTGTGACATTGGGACATGCAGTTTTGCTTGTTGGCCACACGAGGCAGTGTGGTAGAATGTCCTCCTATCCACACTGCACCTGTCTGCAGCCCACCTCATCTGACCTCACAGCACCACAATCTGCCTTCATTCCTAATGTCCTCTGAAATAATGCTGATTTACCTCAATGCCATTAATCATAAAACCAACGTAAAAACAGAGTCCTAAGCATTGTGTCCTTTCATTTGGGCTTGCAGCAAAGTTTTGCCTGCACACTTTCCCTTGTTTGGTTTTAATGCTTTGAATAATTACAGTAAATGTGTTTGCTTATGGTAAATTGTGATTGTTTCTTTCTTTTCTTTTTTTTCATACAGGCCACATTTAATAGCTTATTAATTTCAGCACATCAAAATAATAAATTAATGAATTACATTCTGCAGAAATGTGTTCTTAGCTGAGGATGAGTACAAAAAACGCATTTGACCCGCATCACTCAGCCTTTTGCGTGCGACTGTATGTCAGCTGTAGATATTGCATCACTATCTTTACAAGACGTCTTTTGTGCCCCCATGACCTTTCATGCTTGTGCTATAATGGGGGAGAAGGAAGAGTCCATTTTAACATTGCGCTTAACTGGATTCTCCTACCCGTAAATCAGGCCCTGCCTTAATAATGAGTGATGTGCTGGGTGCCTGTTGCTCAGTGCATCACTCGCTGAACGTATCATGTTCTTAAAGGGTAAAGCAGTTAGTGGATTGGCCTCCAGCATGCCGTGCATCTCCAAAGCGCTGTAGGCGACCGGGTGTCAGTAACACTGTTTTAAATGCCTATAAATAGGTGAAGCTATTAAAGTGTGTTTTCGCAGCGGAGAGTGCGGCTCCGCGGCCGTGGGGCAATGCCTCGGTGATAGAATGCGCAAAGATGGACTCGCTCGCTCTAGCCCTCTGCCTTTGCCACTCAGTGAAGGGGAAAATGTAATGTTCCACACTCATCTCTTTTAACTGTCACTCCAGGGTCATACTGCAGATGAGCTTTGCAGTACGAAAGTGAAAGTATTTTTTTTCTGTTTCTTTTTCTTTTACAATCATATTGTAGTATTCCGCTGTTGATTAAGTCAAACGAATCTTTTTTTTTTTTTTTTTTGGTCACTTATCCTAAAGGCGGCAAAGTCATACAGACCGCTCAGGAGTTTGCATTAGCTTTCTAAGCACATCGTATTACATGTCAAAAGGATTGACAATAAGTGGTATTCCAGTAGACATGCATAGCTGGGTAATGCTGTTCTTCATTCGCTAATTAAAGTGAAACACAAGACAGGGCTCTTTCAATCGGACACACGGCTCACAGAAACATTAGCTCCCCCGTGGCAAGGAGACCCCAGTAACTAAGATTCCAGTCCTGACAAGTTCCCGCTGTTGGGGCTAGTGTGTCTGTTCATCTGTCAAAAAGTCTGAAACGTGAGAAGCGTCTGTAAAGTGCCTGTCTGCGTCTCCTCTATTCAGTTTGGACCTCGTCCACTGCTCTGGGGATAGCACTGATTCCTGTCCCCCCTTGGGTCCGAGTGCGGGACCACCAAAAGCAGTTCTACAGGCTTGGCTGAGATTTCCACTGCTGAATATCTCACTTTGGAATAAAAAATCTCGCATAGAAGTGAAGACATTGTGGACTAGCTCCTGTAATGGGAGGCCACAAGAATAATAGCGATGGCATTTCTGAGCTGACCTTGGTGGGTTCGGGCGAAAGCCTTGTCAGCACAAGAGAGGGATGAAGGATTACAGACGTATGTATACATAGGGGTGGGGGTGGGCATAACTCGGACTCTTGCACAGGGCAGGGACCCATCCTCCTCCCTCCCCTGCTCCTTGCAGTCGCCTTATTCCCCAATCAGTCCACTGACAGCCCGTGCTCTCTCTGTCTGAAGGTAAGGGGTTTTTAAGAATAAACGACTTCCTGCTGGCCAGGAGCAGGGCTGCGGGGGAGGAAGGGGCTGCTCCGTTTATCTCCTCCTGCAGGGCTCCATTAGGAGAGCATGAAAGCCTCGGCACCTCCGTGCTTTTTTACGAGCCTCTCCGCCGCAGGCTTGGCACGCGCTCCCCTCAGAGGCCACATCCCTGCATCCTGCCACGGCACAATCATAAAGGAAGGCCGTCGTAAAAGACGCAGCAGTCGCCCGGCAGCATCTGACAGGTCACTGGGACAGGAAACCTACTGGCCCACGGCTTCTTATTCATCTCGAGCAAATGTTGGACCCTCAAAGCGAGGGCCTCTCACAGCAAACTGGGCTTTGTCCCAAACCAGTCATGTGGATCACTGTCTCCCTGTTTTGTAACAAGACCTTCTTGTCTCCCTACTGATCCTGCTGCTTCCTCTGCCAACACTCTCTGCCACCCTTGACTCCCTCCTTGCCGCCATGTCGGTCCGCACTAAGTGAAGAGTTCCCATCTCTCACACAGGATGGAGATTGCTTCCTGCCTCCTGACTTGAAGCTGGGCTTGAATCTTTGGCAGATATATGGGTTGTGGTGTTTGTTCAGACCATCAAGCTATTTGGTCTTTCAGAGGAAACCCTGGAAAGGGATATCATTGTTTTGACAGATACTGGGTTCCTTCAGGAGGGCACATGCAAGAATGGCCACGCTCACCATTAGAAAGTCTTTCATTTGTGAAGGAAACAAGCTAATCTATTTGCCCCATGCAATGCTGCTGAAACAGAACCGATTCGCAGCTGGCTCTGAGCGCCTGACTCAATACTGCTCCAATATCTAATAATTCCACTAACTGGACCGCTTAAATCTTCATTGAGTTTGTCGGCTCAGGTACACGGCCGGCCCAGAGGGTCTGCCGAATGTTATTAAGCCATACTCCAATGTCTCTGTGAGCGCAATGAATTAATTGGAGCAGGTTAAACGCAGACAACCAGAAAAGCAGAGACAGCTTTCGACACAATGAGAGCATGGTGAGGAGGGAAGTGTATCTGCTGTGCAGTACAGCACCAATAGGACACACCCTTATTTAACCCTTCGCGAGTCAGAAGAATAATTAGGACAAGCTGTAGCGTGTGAGGTGCAACCTGAAACAAGTGAAGAATAAAACAGTGGGAGAAGGCTACCACTGCAACCCACTGCAGGTAAAGCTGACTATCTTCAAACGCAAGTGCACACGATTAGTCAGTTATGATCTAATATTTACCCGTCAGTGAAGAGAATGAGAAATTGGAGGAGGCGTATTGACCTTTGTTTCGTGATCTCTATGTTTCATCCTTGGGGTCTCCCCCTTTCCTTATGGCTCAAGTGCTGTCTCCTGAGATCAACCGCCTAGTAACTAGCCCTAAGTTTACTACATAAGTGGGTCATGCATATAGATGAGGTATAGGTTATAGGTAACATTGAGATTCTGAGAAGTACGTTTTTTTTTTTGTTTTTTGTTTTTTTTGCGATGAATTTCATAATCGTCCTTGATGTCTCAGATGTTGCAGGTGTTCGTTGCTCAAAAACAGTGCCCCATCCACCGCAAACCATTCCTTTCCACTGTGTAAAACAACAAAAAAATGCCTGATTCTGTTTTGGTTGTGCACACTGTGGGTGTGGTTTCTCTCTGTTCCTTTGCTCTTTTTAAAAAGCACACACACACACATACACACACACACAAACACACACACACACACACACACACTCTCACACACACACACACACACACGGGAGAACCCATTGGTGCAGCAGTAGGCCTCTGATTGCCGCTCTGACATCACTTCTCCCACATCAAAAATGAGCGACTTCAGAACCTGCTACTGCTAGTTACACACTTAAACACACATGAAGACTCAAGCACACACTCACACCCTCAAACCGGAAAGATAGGGAAGGGCTGCTCAACCAAGATTTATCAATATCTGAGGCTAACCTGAAAATGTTCTTGATCGTGCCATACTTTTTTTTTTTGCTTCTTTTTTTTCCACTTTGCTCTCTCGGTCTGGTTTCATTTCAGCTCGAAAACAAGACAGAAGCAAATCTTCTGCATTATCTGGCAATCTGTTGTACTTGTTTTTCATCTTTTGGCACATGAGAGTAAAAAAAAAAAAAGACAAACAAAAAAAAAACAAATGTACTTGGCCATTTTCTGAACTGAACAGAATTTAAGTGCCTCAAGAAAGTTTTTGAACAGAGTGCACTGCAGCAATGAGTAGCACTGAACAGCCCGTTCTCCTTTGCATTGTTTACAATAAGATTACGGCAACGTTCCTGTAATCTTGTGCGAAACAAACCGCACAGTGTGGGATGGTGCGGTGGTGCTCGCTCCCACCCGGTCAGTGACAGATTCCCACATGCTGAAAACGACACTCCTCTTACAGTACATGATGTGTCATAAGCATGCACTCCCACAGGAACGCCTCTGAACTGCACTGCACTTTAGCTGTTATTATGAACTGAAAACTTCTCATTTTCCTATTTATAGAACATATTGACCTGTGTCAGTACAGATGTAGAGTAAAAGTTACATTCATTTCCATCATGCTGGCCACTGCCTGTCTGTTGACGGTGAAATTGCTGATAAAGTAGCATTCAGTGCATTTCACTAGGTTCCATTTTTTGCCTATACCCGAGAGGGAATCTATTTCTTGCAGCTCGCCGTGTTGCACCCATGTGAGGGACTGTGAGTGGTGTGCTTGTATGTGAGGAGCCTGACTGGTATCAAGTGCAGTGACCTTCTGCCACCCACAGCCAGAGGAAGTGATGCAATCGCGGCCTCATCTCCTCACAGCTCTCCTTCGCGTGGTTAGAGCCGCAGCGAAACGACAGACAAACAGCGTGCTCTCGCAGCGTTTATCATGGTTTCAGCTCTGCCTAGTGCCAAAACGTGTGACAAGGAGACAGAGAGAGAAAAAGAGAGTGATAGAGAGAGACAGAGAGAGAGAGAGAACAAGAGAGTGGAGTGGATGTAACCGTTTTCTTATATTTTTTAACTGCTAAAAATATGTACAAGAAAAAGTCAAGCAAAAATAAATAAATAAATAAAAGTAATGGATTTATATTAGTGCATGTTGAAAATATATATTTTCATTTTTTCATATAATTTGGACATAGTACAGCACTTTCCTTTACTGTGTCTTAATACTGTGCTGAATGAACCAATAGAAATGTTTCAAAATTACTCTGAATTTAAATCTCTTTATATTAAAAGTTAAATGATAAATATCAGGGAAAAGCACATTTCTCTTGCCTTTTTGATCCAGTAGAATTTAATGTAGTATGTAAAAAACAAAATGTTTCAAAATGTACCATAACTCCAGATATATCCAACTAATCGACTTGCAGGTGGCTAGCCCCATCCGTTTCCTTTTTACTGATTTATTGAAGTCAGTAAAATTGAATTGTAACATGTTCGGCCTACCTGAAGTTCGCATGAAAATCCCAAATGATTTGTTGATCGAGATAAATTAAAATTGCTTGTGCATTACTACCTCTCCACTTTCTCCTCTCATGCAATTCAAATTTGTCAAAGTCTGCAGGGCAGTGCAAGAGTAGCCTGTATCTAAACATTGCGATAAGACGCATGAGCGCGCGCACACACACACACACACACACACATACACACCCACACACACGCTGGGCTTTGAGGTGGTGTGCAGAAGAAGGAAAAAGAATGGAGATCCTAGTATTGACTATTAGAGCATGTCCACTAAAATGCCAGTAGTTACTAATAATACAGATAACAGGAGCATTGTTTAAGCCGTTATGGCCTGCAATTTGCGAATAAATCTACTAAAAGTCCTTTTTTGTTCAAAGGACTGTGGCTGTCAGGGTTAATCTCTCTGTTCCAGCCTGAGGCAAGGGCTACAGACTGCAGGAACAAAGTTAACACAGCTCGAACTGGCCCACTGGGACAAGTGTGACGGGATGGACTTTACCATTAACAGCCTTGTACGGTGTACAGCAAAAGCCAGCATTTAGGAGAAAAAAACTTAATACATTTACAATTATATGTTATAACTACTCCTCTGCACAATATGATATGACTTGGTACGCAATGTAATGTTCCTGTATCACCTGATTTGCTCAAAATAATGGTTACGCGGAGAGAAATTCCTTGCTTGCACATTAAATCAGGTGCATCAGGGTGTCACCACAAAACACCTGACAACACAGCGTATTTGTCCTTACTCATACATATGTTCTCTATATATATATATATTCAATATCAATAATTATAACTCTATACCTCTAAACAATATTAATGTACCTATAACACTAGTAACTCTCTACCTCTCACCTAGTTCTCACATTTTCTCACAATGTTACTTGCCCATCTCCAAAAACAAAACAGGAGGAAAAAGAACAGAAATGAGACAAAGGACACATGTACTTCTCAGGTTAATTTGTTAAAACATCCTTCTCTCTCTGGCATTAAAGGCATCCCCCAGCTTTGGGACAGTGCTGATGGGTTGCTAAATGCTCGGTTAACAAATATTTTTTCAATCCTGTTTTTTCTTCAGTTTTGTAGTTTCAGTTTAGGGTACATGTTTTAAAGTTTTACAGTCTTGCTGTGGGGTTGAAAGTTTTACCCGTAAACCATGGAAGCCCAGGAATGGGAAGGGTTCCTCGTGTCTCAGTGCCTCAGCCTAAAACAATAGCCCTGCATCCTGTGCTAAGTGTTAGCGGCCCTGCGTGCTGACTGACAGCTCTCAAACAGGGATAATGTGTCGTCTCTTGGTGCCAGCACCGCCAGAAGTGATAAACACCAGCAATCCGAGCCAGAGCAGAAGGCCAGCCGCCAGCCTGAGAGAGGCCCGAGGACGCGCACTTAATGCACCCCGCTTCCAAACACATGCACCATCAAATATTAACATCACCACATCCTTGTTTCTCCGTGCAATAGACTTTTAGGTCTCCTCGAAAGTAGCCTAGAATTTCTTCTTTAAAGATGTTAATTCTGCATGTGGAACTTACGCATTTTTTTAAAATGTCTGGCCTGGCACATTTATTGACAGTTTATCTCGCTTTATTATTATTTTATTTGGAACGTGTGACAGGGTAAATAGGCTCCTCACAGGCCCTGGTTCCTGGCCCAGCAGTAATGGTAATGTAAACATGACTGGGTAATTTGAATTCTAACAAAGTGAAGATTAGCTGTTGACTGGCGCTGGCGTGACGATTATTTCTAAAATAATCCTGTTTTGATATGCATCGATGTCCCGGCAGGAATTTTCAATTTGTTTTCCCATTGCTGCATGTAAACAGGCTTCAGTGTCTCCTTATCACGGCGAGCCACGGTCTCCGAATAGACATGCATAAGCCCCCGTTAGCCTTTCGCACCCCCTGCCCGGCTCTGCAGCGGCCGTCTCCGCCGGCACCGGAGTGTTGCTTGTCTGAGTTTCAACAAGTCCCCCTTTATCATGGCTGAGGAAGAGGGGTTTTATGTATGTACCTGCAAATCATTTGCAAACATGAAGTTCCTCACAAGTGCACGTTCTCTGAATATGTTCTGCATGAGGAGTTTTCACCCATTCCGCCGACTGAATAGGCAAATGTGCAGGCTGTCAAAATCAAAATGGCCTCCTGTGACCAAAATAATCAGACCCCATCCAGGGCCCTGCAGCTGGTGATAAATGTTTACCCCGCTGATTGTCAGACATATGGCCAATAGAGAATTACCCATTTCAAAAATATCTCGCACAACACAGCAAACTCCAAATGAAAGTTTGCGGAGAAATGCTGCTGCAGGTTTAGCACCGCTATCCATGGTTTCATATCTCTTGCTATGGCTTGCTGTTAGAGCATTGTCATTCCTGCAAACTATTTAGGCCATGATGAGTCATTTTATAAAGCTGAGATCCAAACCGCGGAAAGTGTTGGTGAATAGAAACAGGGAGATGTTGTCTGTTTGTTGCTTGCTGATAAATGTCATGTGGGACATGTTTACTACAAATGCGAGCGAGAAAGTCTTAGCCGTAGAGCAGAGACACTGGATTTCTTCTGATGTTTTAAGTCCAACAAATGTAAAGAAAGTTTATTTTACCTGAAGCTCCAGTCAAAATTTGAACCAGGCTTTGACCAAAAAGTGTGTTTATGGTCATGCTTAGTTTGTTCTCTCACCTTTAATCCATATCATTCTTTAAGAAACTCCTGATAAGAAATTTAAGTAGAACATCAAACCCAGACCATTTGGGTCATCGTAGTTTGAACTAGTGAGGGAGTTTTGATTAGAGGTGACCAGCAAGATGAGACTGCGGTCACTTGAATTACAAAACCCACACATGATACGATACCAAGGTTGATGTCCAGTTAGTGCTGACAGTTTAAATCGATTCTGGCCAGATCACTTACCACATAAATCGTTATGGCCGATGTGATGCTGGCAGTAGTATTTTCAGGAAGGTGAGTGTTTCAAGGTGTGCCTTTATTGGGTAAGAACAAACCAAGTAGAAATGTTGATTCATCCCAAAGATAACCAAAGTTTGGATAGTATCTGTGTGGACTTGGCCATAAGAGGTCTGCGATGTTGCAGATGTTGTCGCGGTATTATAATGGATATGGATTCCTCTTTCGCTGAGGTCAGTTTGAAACTTCACGGATCCTGGTAACCGGTTTCCTGTCAGTCATGTCTTCACTTATTGACCTTAGATTGGATGTTGAATCAGAGGCAATTGACCAGAAGAGGACAGGAAAAATGTTGGTTGTTGCACAAGTGAGGTTAGTCAGCTGTCTCAGAAGACTTCAAAGCCATCCTGTGGTTCAATATCACCGAGCACTGGCAAGCTCCGCAGAGCCCCCAGTAAATATTGATTACACTGTAAAGCATTATTAGGCCAGAAGGCCTTTATTACTGTAACTGGCTATATTGCAATAATAAAACCTCTCTGTGTATCATTTCGATTTCATCTGGGATCAACAAAATACAATGTGATATACTTCTAGAGTTATGTACAGTGCAGTCCCTCAAGAATACTCCCTTTCTCTCTGCACCGTTTCTGTCAAACACTCTCTATTTGGGTTAGCAAAGGGAGGAACACACGGTAATGTCTCTATTGACTTTTCTCCGCCCAGCGTGGACCTCCTCGGCTGGCCCCCTGTAACAAAGTGCACTTTGAAAGAAATGAAATGAAATATGGTGTACTTTTAGTATTCAATGCAGAGTCCCGATTGCACCAATTGGAAAAGAAGCGCAAATATGTGTCAGGAGGAATGGCGTGAATTATGCGCATAATACAAATCTATGTGGTTAAATTGGCAGAGTGAATTACCTTTTGATACACCCCTCATTAATCTAGTCTAATACAGCTACAGACGAGCATGGAAATCTCAGGCAAGTGCGTGCATTAATGATTAGACTGCAGAGTGAAATCATTACTACCTTTAATGTTCCCAATCTAATTGAGACATTAATTAAAGCTGAGGACTCAGCTGAGTAGTGTTTATAACCACATTTAAATTCAGCTGAAATAATTTCAGAAGATACAGTGACATGTGAGGACTACAAAGTGAGTGAAAGTGAAAGCTAAAGGCTCAGTGTAACACTGTAATAATAATAACAGCTAATAATAATATAACAATAATAATTATAGCAGTGGTGAAATGCCATTTGTCTTCATGCTAGTTCCTTGTTCTCATATATATTTCCTCACTGTAGGGAGAAAACTTCTTCAAAATGGTAGCTTTATTGTAAATGGTAACGATATGCGTTCTCTGGTGTTCTGTGCTTTGTAAAAATTTAACACAATGTAAAAAGCATGAAAAAGATGTATTACTACCACCACTACTACTACTGCTACTTCTACCACTACTGCTACTACTACCACTACTACTACCAGTACTGCTACGACTACTACTACCACTGCTACTGCTATTACCACCACTACTTCTTCTACTACTGCTACTGCTACTGCTACTACTGCTACTACTACCACCACTACTACTACCATTACTGCTACTACTGTCACTACTGCTACGACTACTACTATCACTACTACTTCTTCTATCACTGCTACTGCTAATGCTACTACTGCTACTGCTACTGCTACTACTACTACTGCTACTGCTACTGCTACTACTACTACTGCTACTGTT
>JBBPCX010000018.1:8068092-8094417 GCA_037974365.1 Hydrocynus forskahlii | reverse complement strand
AGTTCATCCTCAGAAGATCCCTTTATAATGTATTCCTGCGGCTGCCACTGAGCCACACTGAAGGGTCCTTCAGCCTGGGCTGAATATTTGGACAGGGTTCAGTCATGTGCCCTATGGCCTATGACCCCTTCCACAATATGTCCCACTGCCCTTGCTGTCAGATCTGACAGTGAAGTGGATGTGGATCAGATTCCTGCCAATGCCAACGATCTTATATAAGGTAAACCACACTCATTCAAGTCAATGGGATAAAAAGCCATCCAGTTCCTGTCCTCAACAGTAGATGTGTCGCATTCATCCATTTCACTCCTCCCCCACCCATCCCTTGTGTAGAGTCTGTGGAGCAAGTCCCTGAACAGAATCCCCCACTGACACATACACATGCGCGCGCACACACACACACACACACACACACACACACTTTTTTTTCTTTTACAAAATTCAGCTAGTCAATAGTCATAGCACCCTAGCAAACTCAATAGTCATAGCACCCTAGCAATCACAAAAAAGTAGTTTATTGTAAAAAATTAGTTATTGCAGCCTAGAAAATAATTCTTACATTTGACGAAAAAGGCAGAACATCCCACTGGTGTGAATGAAGCTCAGGGTCCATTGAAACACTCCCCTCATCATATCTTTACCCGGCAGCTTTTACCTCATGGACACCCTCTGCCAACGGAGGATATAGTCTAAGCTTATTCTTTCTTACAACTATAGTTTCTTTGTATATAGAGTTTCACTCCAAGTTAGACTAAACTGGACTTCCGTATCCCAGTATCTGCGTACGTGTTAAAGAGAAAAAGTGAAATACGTCAAAGCTAATGAAATATGAAAAAGCCAAAAAAACCCAAAAAAACAAAACACACACCTCTTTCTCCTGGTGTTTGTGTGTGAATATTTCATTCTTCTACATAAATCTTTGTCATGCATAACAGCCCTGGCGTATTTGGGGTGGGAGACTGTGTGAGGCTGACTTATCAAACGGGCAGACGTTGGAATGAGCATGTAAATGAATGAGGGAAATGGCAGGGGCTTGCCGCGCTTCCCAGTGTAATTTCACACCTGTCATCCCCCGTGAAGAAAGCTCACCTTTACATGAGAGAACACAGCACTGCACACAGAACAGGCTCTCTACAGTAGGTCAAGTTCGGCCTCCTTTTAGGATTAACACCCCCATCGCACTGGGGATGACATCATTATTTTACTGCTACTTTTTCATTCCTATTTATTTTTGCATCATTGTATATATTTTTTGCAATTTGTCCATTTAACTCTTTATTACAGGAGCTGGATAGTGAGTGTAGCAGTGGTGTATTTTCTCTCAATGTTTCTGTTTCATATTTTTACACGACATGTTCACAGTCATATTCGCTTCATCTGCAGAATGTCCTTTAGCCATTGTACCCTAAGTTATTTTGGATAGACCACATGCAGGGACCTCAAGACTCATGATGATTCCTATTGAGGACGCAGGGAATCAGGTCTGGGTCCCAGCTGAGCCATTTGGCATCCTTGGGTCCCTCAGGATTCCCCAGGATAGCACTATATAGTGCCCACCAGGCTGGTGGCTGCATGGCCACTTCAGCAGAGGGAATAGCTTTTTTTTTTTTTTTTGCAAAAAACACATGCTATCAGACTTTATTCACATCAGAAGAGGCAGGCGGCAATCTTAGTCCTGCCTCATTGCTGTAGTGATGTGTTCACCTCATTAATTACTGCCTATGACCTCATTGATAGGAAATGGAGGAAAACATAACCAATCTGGCAGAGTTCTTTTTGTATCTTGCCATAGATCTGATTCACACACTGATGGTATACACACACACACACACACGCACACATTTGCTCTTGCAGGGCCTTTGACATGCTGATGGGCTCATTAGAACTAGAGGTTACAGAGGGCAGAAGGTCAGACATGTACAAGCCTTTATGTGATAATCATTATGTTGGATCCTGTGTAATTAGCAAGAAGTGATCAAAGTAATCGCAGCCATCTCTGCAAATTATTCATACAATACATAATATTCTAGACAAACAGGCCTGATTCTGAAATGGTTTATACAAATGTAGCACTGGTTCTGATTGGATATATATATAGGTAAAAAGTCATGTTTCCTATATAGCTATGAAAAAATGAATGAATAATAATGAATGAAGAATGAAAAAAATGAATGAAGTGAATAATCACTTTTTGTTGAGATTTAAAGCACATTCTTTAACAAACAAGTTCATCAGAATGTATTATTAACTGTAGTGTTTCAAAAACAATATTTTCATCATATGATATCATGAACCTGAAAACCACTTAATGCAGGACAATAACAATAATAATAATAATAATAATAATAATAATAATAATAAAAGTTTCAATCAGTAAATGTGTTTATCATACATACAGTCAATGATCCCACCTCCTCTTGCTCAAACAGCTCCTGAATTCTAATTACAGTGAGGGCTTTTGATGTAACTGCAGCTTTCCATTTTGCTCTTGATTTTGCTAGTTAACTGCTCATTGATTTATCTCTAGTTTCCACTGAACAGTGTCTAGTTTGTTCTTGTAAATGATAGCTCAAACTTGACGGATTTCAAAAATGTACAACATAGCTGTAACTAGACGTACCTTAAATTTAATAAAGAGATGACAACCTGTTTTTAACTGAAATGGCTGGAGTTAGTCATAGCCAAGGGTGTATCAAGCTTTCCAAAAGTGGGGATGTTCTGGGATGGGGAAGCCAAATTATAAATACAATCACGACCAATTAATCTGACAAAAGTGGCCTTTTATATTGGGTCAAAATGACAAACTGCTCTAAACTGTTTTTACATGTATTTTCCATTAGATATTATGAATGTTTTTCTGAATGTTATGTCTGCATAAACATGACGGAAACATACACTCTCACTGCACCACACCAGATTGTGCCCTCGATGGCCTGCGACCAAGGCCACACTGTGTGGCTGAGAATGGAATGATGGGTAAAGTGTGGGAGCAAAACAACAAAAAGCAGAAAGATAGAGAGACAGAAGGTTAGAATATGCATTTACACCCATGTCATAAAACTGTACAACCAGCAATACATTAGTCACTGACTAGATTACCCTGATATTCAGCTCAGCTCAGACCCAAAGCACGCATTATTGCTGCAGTGCCTTGTGTTTGCTCTCGGTTAAATTTAGTCATTTTGTTCACATTTGATGCATTAAATGATTCCCACATCACTGCGGAATAAAAGTTGCTTCTGAAATCTTGCTCCCTTCCTCCTTGTGCTTCTCTGTCAGTGGAGGAGACCTTGGGAGTTCAGCTGATGTTTGTATGAGTACGAATAGACCAATGCATGTGTGTTTGTGTGAGTGTGTGTGAGAGAGAGAGAGAGAGAGAGAGAGAGAGAGAAAGAGAGAGAGAGAGAGAGAATGACTCTGGGGAGACTAAACAAACAAGCTTAACTGGGCCTGTTTTTGGATCAGGCAGAGTTAGGGGGGGGCACACTTAGCACTGTTGGAGAGCAGTAAACAGCCACTGAGGAATTACTTTAGCACTGTGAAATTCAAAGTACTTGTGGGACTCTGAAGTGTCCTCAGCAAACAAACTAACACACATGCTTACATTCACACACAACAACACACACACATCGAGGCCTACAGGCATACTGTACATAGGAGCTGGTTAAGGTTGCCATGGTTTTGGCTGACGTTCAGCAGTGCAGTCAAGAACCTACTGTGTAAACACACTCAGTCAGAGAAAAAAAGCAAAACAACATATAAATGATCTCTGTTCTGTCCTCTACAGGCTTGCTTTCTGGACACAGCTGAGGCCTCGTCTTCACTCGGCCGGTGGGGATTGTCCTTTACAATAGTGCTAGGATTAATCTCTGCCTGCAAAATTGGGCCTAAAAAGAAAAATGAAATATCAGCTCCCGCATTGCCTGGAGGAGCATTTTGAAAATGAAAATTGGTTTGATTTTGGGTGAAGTCCTTGCCCTCTGTCCTGCTTTCATTATCCCATGTCCACAGGCCCGAGACCAGAGAAAGGGAAGCCAGGGGCAGAATTTAGGCCCCATAATTTGACACCAAAACACACACAAATAAAGTTCACAATAATTAGGTGCTCCACCTTTCTTAAAGTTCACCTCAATTAGGTGTGTGCTCTTCGGAGATGCAGGCAGCTGTGATTTATCAATGCCCCTCGCACCATATTTAGCACACGCGCACCCATGCAAACACTCCCAGTGTGTGTGTTTTCCGCCCGTGTCTGTGCATGCGTGTGTGTTTGTGTGTAATTGGCCAAGAGTATCTTCCATGCCCTTGACATTTTTGTGCCACCAACGGAACATGATAAATTACGTTACTGAGACACCGCCACCATTTGCTCCGAACTTCAGTCAAAAAGTCTGAGTGGAGACAAGATCTGAGGCACCACTGATGGAGGCCGCACACACACCATTTTTTTCTATTTGTTTTCATAATGCTAATAATGCTATGGTTATGGCTGTAGACACACTATTGATTTTATATCTTGATGTGGATAAGTTATGGTCCTGTGGAAGATGGAGAAAGTGGAGCTGTTTGTTGAAAAGGTTAATAGGGCAGACGCGCGTGTGTCCGCTGTTTGCCCCCTGAAAGGTGTTTGGTATCGAACCGGACCATTTGGGACATTTTTACATGGACAGATCAAACTTCAGAAATGAAATCCATCGGGTCACCTTTAGAATTCCCCCCCCCCCCCTATTTGTGCATGTAAAATGAACCTGCCATGATGGGAATGGCACTAAATTTAGATTACATACTGTATATGAACATACAGTATCTCTTCAAGGAGAGCGAGAAAGACAGACAGAGAAGACAGGTAGAGAGGATTTTTTTTTTAGGTAAACAGATGTCACAAAAGAATGGATGTGCGCTGGACCTTGATACTTTCATAAATGACTTAATTCAGTTCTGAGGATAAATGGAGAACCCAGCTGAAAAAGAGAGTAATGTGTAATTGATGTAAGTGTGTTGTCTCTTTCGTTACATTCCATTGTGTAATCAGACGTGCGTGTGTGTGTGTGTGTGTGTGTGTGTGTGTGTGTGTGTGTGGTAAGTGGCTCATGGTAAGTGTCATTTGCTTGTAGACAAGGAGGCTTTGAAGGCAGAAAAAAACGTGCAGAGAACGTTGCTCAGTGATGGCACCTCGAAATCTTTGCGATTTGCATAACGCAGTGCACAGTGCGCAGTGAGCCTTAGTATGCCTCAGGAGGTACAGTGCAAATAAACAACCAAATAAATAAACGAATGAATAAAAATTCATTCATTTGTTTAAACAATAAAAGACTTCAAAGACTCAGGAGATGATTATCAGCGCTCAGTTGAGACAAATGAAAGAAAAAGTGTTTTTTGTCTGTGCGTGTTTGTTTGTTGGCTTGTGCGTGTGTGTGTACAGCGGCAGCAGCATTAGCAGCCGCAGAGGCCCCCGTCCCGTGCACCTGCGCTCCTTGCTCTGCGCTTTAGCGTGGCGCTCCACAGTCCCGCATTACACATTTATGCCAGTCCAGCCATGACCGGGCTTTGATTTTTGCAGATGGCAACAAAAAAGTTCTTATTACAGCATTTGTTAGGGACAGGGGGAGAAAAGAAACATTCTGTTTTTTTCCCCCTCTGTGTTTGTGTGTTTGTTTATTTATTTTTTTGCTGAACGCAGCTGCTCGGACCCCTCCATGCAGAAACGCCCAATATGGCTCCTATGCTGAATCGGAGGCTGGGGGCCAAGCAGGCCGGTGTAGAGGAAAGACACCAGCGGAATTTCACACCAATGGCTCCCAGCGGGCATCATTTCCACACTTTTTTTTGTTGTTGTTTTGCTTCTTTCTTTTTCCTCAGCCCCCCCCCCCCCTTCTCTTCACTCCCCCCAACCCCTCGTTTTTTTTTTTTTCTTTTTCCTCCTCTTGCCAAGCATGCAGGTTGTGTAGCGCTCGGTGCTGGCAGTGTGCTGACACGAGCAGTCAGACAGGCTGGTAACAGCTCTCTTAGTCCTGCACCTGTTATTGAACAGTCAGTTCTACACACGGGCCTGGAAAACTCAATTGGAATCTCAATAGTGTCACAGCGGAGAGCGGAGGGTAATTCTACATCACTATCAGGGAGCGATGCCAGACCGCTGAGGGAGAGAGCAGCTCTGGAGAGGAGAGAGTGAGGGAAAGAGCACAGCTGCCCTGCCACTAACTTACCCTGCAAGTTTTACACCTGCCACTCAGAACAGCGTCCCCCCATCACACACATTCACTTCTGAAGCACAGAGACAAAGAAAATCACTCACTGCTTTTCATCACGCCTCTTTAGTGCTGTGTCTCTGCAGCAGTTTGAGTCCAGATTTATGTTTTTAGGTGTAGCTCAAGAATCAAACGTTAAAATTGCCTCCCACCACACACTTCATATTTCATGTAGAATCACCATGATTTGCCAGGGTATAGTAAAAATGTATAGAAACCTCTAGGCAGAATCTCTCTCTCTCTCTCTCACTCACTCTCTCTCTCTCTCTCTCTCTCTCTCTCTTTCTCTCTCTCTCTCTGTGTCTGTCGCACTGCAGAGCAATCGAAATGGATTAAAATCTTCACGCTTCATGGAGCCACTACCACCACAATGATCAATCCATAAAATAATCCAAACATAAATCTGATATTGTTGTTCTAACACTTTTAATAACATAGATTTGAATATTGCCTTGTGCATTGGAATGATTTATTGGTAAAAAAAAAAAAAGTGCTATCAAGCTCATAAAGGCAGGAGAGGGAGGTCTGGTGGTCTGCCAATAATGCCATTAACGGCATTGTTCAAACTCATTACACCACCAAAAACACAATAATAATTGCAAATCTACAAATGTGCAAGATTCCTCTGAATAAGCTAATTACTTTTGCCAGCCACGTTATTAGGCCGCCTCATTCCCGGCTGTAAATCTTAAGATGGGCATTTAGAAATCCCCTCCCTGGTGGTATTAACAGCTCCCTGTTGTAATGTGTGCAAGAGCAGCTGCCAACAGCACTTATATGAGTTATTAGGCTTGGGAAGACAGGTGCTATTGAAACAATATGGCTGCGCGGTTGTCACAGTGATTGTGCTGACCTGTACTATGCTAAAGCTTCAGTTATTCAATTAGAGATAAATGGCATGGCCACATGCCCGGGGTTCCATCACATATCTTCTCTCTGCCCACTGCCCACTGCTTATCCCAGAACTGGACCTTCGATCAGGATCTGATGAATTGCCATCATCAAGCAACGTTACATTAAAATCTAAGCAGGCTCCATAAGTGCTTTTTAGTCTGCTTTTGGATCATAGTTGTTATCAGTACATTCAAGTGACAATTTGTATGCTTAACCCTTGGAAGGCTAGTCTTAGTTTGTTTGCTTGTGTCATTTTGTTATTACTTGTATATTACATAATTATATACATGTAATTACATACAATCAAACAAAATGGCATTTGATTTACAGCCTTGATTTACATTCTGAACCTAGAAGGGGATTCTTCAAGTGTTCTTTAGTAATAGCAAAGATTATATATAGAATCATGGGAACTTAAAGAACAATTTGGTTCCTTGCCCAGTAAAAGGTTCTTCTCCATGGTGGAGAATCTATTTAAAGTACTTTTAAAAGTAATTTTTTGGTTCTATATAGTACCAAAATGTACTCCACTTTTGTTACAAGTCAGAAAAACCCTTTTAAGTGTTATATATAAGTCTCATTGCTAAGCATGTAAAACGGTTGGTATATGCGATATAAGGCTATACACCCAACAGTGACTTTACATCAAATTCATAAAACAACACTGGAGCATCACTAGACCCAGTTTAATGAGGCATGTGCCCCACTAAAATGTTACAGTGCCCTGCTATAATCACCGAAAACAAGTCAATATGTAGGCCCTAAAGTTGCAAGGGTACTTCTTCATGAATCCTCTGACTATACTACTTAAATTTAATGATGGTACAATACATACACTACTTTTCCCACAGTGCTGCATATCTTATCACTGAACATTTTCTGTAGTCAGACGGTATGACAGCTGTTCTCAATACAGAACTAGCAAGAAGTGGGCACAGACAGTGTAGAAATGTTTGGAAATGTGCAGTAGCAAGTCAGCTATGAAGCAACTACAGTAATGCTAATTCTTATGTTGATGCTAACTACTTGAAGCTTAATTTGCAAATAGACTATTAAATAGTAGGCAAATTAAATGAACAACGTATGCAGTTGATTCCTGTTGTTGAGATAGACTATTCTGCCCCTATTCTGCCCCTGAGAGGTTGAACTGTGCCCTCTCATGGTTTTGAGGGTGCTCCAGTACACCCAATAGTCTAGAAACACACGCAGAAATGTGGTGTCCAACGAAAGTTGAGAGTATCTACACTTTCAAAAAATCCTTAAGTGAAAAATATTTAGATGAAACACAAGATGAGGCATTTCAAGACAGGTACACCATGGAGGAGTTTAATGTATCAGAATGGACATTATAGAGCCCTGTGGAAGAAGAACAGCTGTCAGAGATCAAACGTCATCAAGTTGGCATTTGATGGCCAAGGCGTAGACAATGTGCGTCACTCAGACTTCTACTCTTCCAGTGCACAGTTCTAGCACACAGGGGCTTGTGGAGAGTGATGTGACAGTTTGCACTGAAAACACTTCAGTGCCAAGAGTGGGTAGAGTGAAAGCAGTGCGCCGAATCAATGCCATCGCTTCTCCCCCTCGTCCATGCCTCGGAATCCTGCATGCTGTCCACCATGACAACAGCTGTCACTGCAGATTTGAATAAATAAATAATAATAGCTCTTTTGTGAGTGCAGAGCCTGTTAAATGCAAAGGGAGTTCAGATGTGTTTGACCACCAACATTAAGAGTTCCTCATTTGCTCTGTTTTGCATAAAATGTGGCCCAGCATACTTTCACCAAATTATTTCTGGTCTCGCCTCAAATTCTCCTTTCCAGTTCCCCAACTCCAAACTGTGGCTGGCTCGGGGAAACTGTTTCAGCCTGCTTTGCATTGTGTGCCTGTATGATTAGTCTCCGTGGTCTGAAACAGATTTATTTTGAGTATTGGTCATATTGCTTTTCCAGCAAAATAGTCCTAGGGAAGCATTTATAAATTTGACATTTAACACTGTGTCCAAAACAGTTCGCCTGAGCTGTATATTCTTGCCGTTATAGACAATGATGAGACTGCTCAGTGCTGAAAAGTCCATTTGACAAATCAACATGCGCGCACATTCACGCAAACCCCCCACCACCCCCAGTCTCTGGAGAAGACAGCACAGTGATGCAGAAAGCATTGTGAGGCTTGCGCGTGTATGAGTGTTTTAGGTGCATATGGAAAGGACCATTAGGAGGAATGGAGGATCGTTTGGGATAAATCGAGTCATTAGGCATCCGTTTGTGGCAGAGCGGCTTCCATATGACAGAGCAGGATGGCAGGCCTCTTCTTTCCCCCAGCCAGCTTCTGTTGCCTACTCCCATAAACAGACAAACAGATTGGCTCGTTTGCATTTCTCTTCTGGGCGGCAGCTTGGCAGTGGCTTGTGGAGAACCTTTAACTGTCACTTCCCCGTCCCAAACACCTCCCCAACCCACCACTCTCTCCGGCTCTGTTTTTTTATTATTATTTTTTTACTATTCTGGTTGAAATCTGTTTAAAATAGGAGGCGTTTTTGACATTCATGGGGGAAACCAGAGCAATAAAAAAATGAAACTCTTCTGAGATCTTTCCGCAGAAGTCCCCACATTGGACATAATGTGCGTGTACAGTGCCTATAAAGTCAAAAAGCTCCGATTAAATGATTGGAAAAGTGCATTTGCGAGTGGGGGCGGTCTCTATTTTTGAAACGTTGCCCTCTTTTTCCTGGTCTATTATGAGCAGAGGAGCAGCAGCAAGAGCGAAAGGTGAAAATGACAGTAATTAATGACAGCAGCCAGAAATAAGGGCTTACAGACAATCAAGCTGCCAGCAATGTAATCTTAGCCCTCCCATGACCTGAGGCACCTCCTACTTACACTATAGCACTCTGTAAAAGTGGCCGTCATTCGTGAAGTCTCTTTTATAATTGTTCTCATCTGCGAGTGGGTCTTAAGCTGGGCCGTATCGCATTTCTGAAATTATGCATTGCGTGTGAGCATCTTTTATGCACACACACACCTGCATGGCCGTGTAAAATACACTCACACGCGTGCAGCGACAGATAATTTACAGAACATGATATAGCGTCGGCCGTCTCAGTCATGCACTTGGCTACAGATGTGTTAGATCGTGTGGCGCATCGACACCAAGATAATTACCCGCCAATCACTGGGTCCATACGAATGGAGTGAGGGGGCTAGTAGCCCGGCACAGGAGCCTCTGACATAGTTGACAGACAGAAGTATATTCTAGTCTGAAGCACTGGGTATACTGTGACAAGCTGAAGCAATCAACGTTAACCCTCTAGACCCCACAGCGGCCTCTGCCAGCTGGTCGGCATTTCATTGTAACACATTCCTCATTTCTTTTGGGCAACGCAAAAATATCATGACTATCATGCGTGCGTCACATAAGGAGGCAGTTGAGTCTGATTGGATTCTTGCAGATAGCAACAATAATGCAGAAATAACTTCAAGACTTAAGATTCACAAATTCGTTTTCATAGCTGGATAAACTGCTTTACTGAATGAATAACAAAGCTCATGTTTCTTTTCCAACTTAGTGGTCTAAGTTTAATTCAAACACAAGTGAAACATCTTCGGTAGACAACATAAAGCTTATTCAGGAGTGACGACTCCTGACAGGTTAGTTCAGTATTTTATGCTCTGTTTATAAAAAAATTAGTCATTCACATCTTGTAAGAATCATTTAAAAAACTGGCTAGCCTGCTATCTCTGTCTTCATCTCTCATCAAGGATATTCTTCACTTCTTCACCTAAATATAATTCAACAGTCAAATGTAGGACCAAATGAATTCCTGTGCATTTGGTCATTTCTTACTGTTTAAATGAACAGCATAACCAAAATGCTAAAGATTCTAATAGTGTTGTTGACCTTTTCTCATTCATTTTTTAAGGTTAGAATTGGGTTTTCTGTATCCAGATTTTACATAAAGCGGAAACCAAATATGCCATAAAATCACTGAGAATTGTTGAGTGGTCCTAAGAAATCCTAGTGATTTCCTAACAGGTATAGGGCAAATGGTCCACCTGTGTTTCACGCAGATTACGCTTCTGCTGTCAGGTCAATAACATCAGCCATAATGACCCATGTTCAGGCCCTCCACCTCATCACCTCCCCACCACCCTTCAGCTTGTGCAGGTCCGTTGCCTCCCTGTCTGGATGTTTGTGTCCAGTGCAGCTTGTAGTGTGAGGGCTGCATCTCCTCTGTCTTTGCGTCCCGACAGGCTGAGCTGCAGCTGAGCGAGAGTGTGTGAGTGATGCTTTTGGCTGGGAATCAGACCGGCCTACTCACACTGCAGCAGAGGTGAGGAGGGAAAGCCAAACATATGCTCTCTATTACACGTTTATTATTCTATGTCAAAATACCAAGTCCAGACTCGCCAACATGTGCGCCAAGTTGCGCTCTTATTTTCGAAGCACAGGGTAAAGCGGGAGGGTTCTGCATAGGATTTCATGTTGTAAAGGGTGGGGACGGATCTGAGGAAAAGGTGCAGTGTGTGAATCTGTTACAGCGCTGAAATTTACCAAAAGGAGCTGCCATGTAACCGCTGATAACAACCAGATGATATCACCATTATTTTCTTTTCTCTTGAGATAATTTTGCCAAATATTATTGTTTGCACTTAACATGGGCAAGAGCTATTTGGGGGAGAGAGAAAATAATTTACAGAGACATTACGTGCTAATATCCGTGTCAGGCAGTTGGATGGAACAAATTATCCCCTGTTCTGTGCTGGTTACATTCTAAGTGGTTTCTCTAGGCTGGTTTCAAAATGAAAAAACGAAGGAAAAACAAAGCGGTTGGAGCAGACCTCCAGTGTTTGTTAAAATAAACTAAATTTTAGAAGGTGAGGGTGTCATCTGAAGACATCAACATTTCTTCAGTGTTTTTCTACACGAGTCAGGCTTGCACAAAGCATGCCTTTATTTGCCTGGATTTCAATAGAAATGTACAGACTTATTTAATATATGAGGCAGGTAGACAGATAGATAGAGAGAGAGAGAGAGAGAGAGAGAGAGAGAGGCAGACAGAGAGACAGAGAGAGAGAGAGGCAGAAACTTTATTAGAGATGGCCAATGCAGGAACAGAAGGCTATCTTGAATGTCACCATTCTCACTCTCTCTGTCACTCTCTCTCTCTCTCTCTCTCTCTCTCTCTCTCTCTTTTTCTCTGTCACTTTTACTCGCGCTCTCTCTCTCTCTCTCTGGTGGTCAGCGGTTGAGTGATTTCACCCATCGGTATGTTGTGTGTGTTGTAAAACAGTCATCCTCTGACAGATTGACTGGAACAAGAACCTCCTCAATCACCTGAGAGAGTGAGATGGAGGAAGAGAGGCAGTAAAGAAATCAGTCTAGTTCACTACGACCAATACCATCCAGCAGAGCTCCATTTTTAGCTCCCCTTTTCTGAAGCAGCCCTGAATAGCTATGGACCAGCCAAAAATGATGTGGAATAGAAAAAGCAGTGGCTTCACTTTTCATTAGAACTTTCCAGTACCTGAGCGTGGTTGGAGTGGAAACCCAAATAATAAGTCTAAGGATGATTAAAATGCACTGGAGGTTTTAAAGTAAGGGGGAGCAGGGAAAATTATTTAGATCCCACAAGATTCTGGTTGCTTTTGATTCAAAGGTAAAACTTTTCCAGGTCCTGATGGAAACAGGCAGTGATAGAAAAGGGGCAGAATGTTTAGCTTGCCTTTATCATCGCTGCTTACCCTCCTGTCTAGCATTAAACTGTCTATGCTCTCCACAGTCCTTAGCGCTGAGATTAAATGGTAACTCTGTTATTTCTTGAGAATAATGCAGCATAATTATGTGACAGACTGTTCTTTAGGCACTTATGGAGAAGGTAATGAGCATATTTTCTTTTGCACCACAGTTGATTAGCCACCCTGTCATGCAATACCCTTGCTGAACCTGGTGAACATATGAGACTACAGAAAAGACCTTAATGAGAGGTAGGAGGATGACGAGTGTGTGTGTGTGTGTTTGTGTGTGTGTGTGAGTGTGGACACGTGTATGCGTGCGCCATACAAGCTCTCCATAACTGCAGGTATTCACACTAAAAGTTTACCTATATTTTATAAATATTAAACACACTGCTCAAGTTTTCTTCACAACAATGTAATACTCACAATGCTGTATGCATGCAATACTACACAAACACACACACATATATATATTATATATATATTTATACAGTAACCCCCTGCTTTGTAGTGTTGTGGTAAACAAAATGCCTAAAAATGCCTATTTTCATAGTGTAAATCCTAAATATGCTCCCAAATATGCTCCCGAAAAGCTTTGATTTCATTTTAAACCCAGTTTAATACATTACCCATAACGAAAATACAAAAGTAAGCCCGTATTCATACTGAAGAGTTTATACTGACCTGTACAGACTGTACTGTAATTCAAGCACGGGCTTATATTTATGTTACAACATTAGTAAATTATATTTTTCTTAATAATTTAGCAGTAAAATGCTTGAAGAATTATATACTGTTATTATATATAAATGTGGAGGATATCCGCAATTTCCACAAATCTGAGTTTTCGCCAACAATTGTTAGTTTGGTTCTAAGAAAAAATGACTGAATGACTACATCAATAATATCCTGTTCATCAGCGGCGCGTCTTATTCAGGGTTCTTCAGGACGAGTACTGTATTGTAGAGGCTAAAGCAGACACTGGACGGAGATTGAGTACGACAGCCTCTTTTAATTTAATTTACAGTAATAAAAATACTGGGCTTTCAGAAGAACAAAATGAAAAGCAAGAGAAATGTGGCTGAATTTCCTTTAATATATAATTAGTAAATTATATTTTTCTTAATAATTTAGAACTAAATGCAAAAAACATATTGCCATGAAAAAAGCCAAAAAATAGAATATTTGCAGTATCCGCGTTATTGTGGGGATTCCTGCGTGCAGTTATCAGCTAGGTTCCGCCGACTCCTGATCCGCGTAAAACTGGGAGATTACTGTATATATACACACACACACAGACACATATATACGTCATTACTATATATAAATAGAACATAAATAAAAGGTGGCACTTCAGCCATTGCTTGGTTCATATACAATTATATAATATGTCATTTTAGTACACACACAGTCAAATGTTTCATATAATTATTTAAAACACTGTACATACAAGATGCTAGGGAAGCATGTATGCAGAAGAAGGCTGAAAGAAGCAAGTGTCAGCAAGATGCGGCCTTTACAATGACCATACTGTCTATGCGTGACTATAGCAGTCAGTCAACACCAGCCCAGCGGCCCTCCGGCCATCAGCATTCCGCAGGGAAACCACGGTCAAATCAACGCTCTCTCCCTTTAATGGACCTGGCCTTTCAGATGGGTTGATAAGATGTTGTGATACACCATCCCACAGCTGAGAAGCAAGTTTCTAGTCAGTGGAATATGTTCAGCCAAATTTACCCTGTAATTAAATCATTACATGGCACCTGTGTGTCACTTACACACAGTTATAATAAATACAGTTATCATTATCGTTACATCATACAATAGTCAGTGACCTTCCTATTTTAGGAAATGTAGCATTTGGGATGTTATTTGTACTGTTTGAATTTTTGATTAATGGCTACTTTCAACAAAATGAAAATGTTCAATCTGTGTTAACCTCTTAATTTAATTTATCCAGTAATGCTACATCCATTTTTCAGGCCTATACAGCTGTAGATTATTTGAGCCTCTGCAGTGAGTGTAGGCAGTGCTCAGGCCTGCTTGAAAAGGAAGTGACACTCCTGGCACCAGGCAACATTGTGGCCGCACAGTGCAAACACTGTGAAAGAGAAATTCTCTCGGAGTTAATCACATTTAAATGTATGTTAAAAAGTTACATTATATGTAAAGACATGTCTGTTTTTTTAATGAGGATTGCTTTTTTAGCCTTTTTTTTTTGTGGTGGTGCAAGGTTTGGAAACGAGTGACGAAAGAATGTTGTCTAAAATAAGGAAAAAAATGACTTGTGAGAACTCAGACAAAAATAATGTATTCATTCAATACGTTGGAGAAAAATTTGCCTAATGTACTTCTCCATTCATGAAAATCATGACTTTATAGAGTGAACAGAAATCTAGTCATGATCTCAGAAAAAAAATAATAATAATATACATATATAGGTGTACTTATGGTGTAACTGAAAGCTTAGGAAAATGCTTGAAAATGCTCAACACTGCTGGGGTGACTTACTGTACAGCTGTATACACACGGGTTACACGGGTTAGTGATTAGATTTGACATCTGAAGGACTGCACCTGACCGAGAGGCGTTTTTTCCTCATCTGTCTTTCACCTTTACTCTTTTTTTGTAAAGCAACAGTTTAAAGGAAATGAGAATTCACTGCCACTCACAGGGGAGATTCAGAATGACAAATTTTTTTGGCCTTTACTGTTTCCTTTAGTTAACCCCTTAATCTCTGGGCTTCGGTTTTCGGTGGTAATAGTTCAGTAACTGTGATTAATTAATAATAACCCATAGCACTTCCACTGGTAAGCTCTCATCCAAGATTTATTATTTAGTAACTTCTATAATTGATCTGTTAACTACTGAGGATACACAATATACGAGGTTAGTGGGTTGTTGTAATCTTTGCTTTATATATATATATATTGTGTGTGTATGTGTGTGTGTGTTAACATAAAGAATGAGTGATGCCAAATAGTAGTGATTTTGAGGAAACATTTGAGGAATGACAGAAGTGTATTGTGCCTCTGTACAGCTGCATAGCAATGGCATGATCATTGAGAGCATAAAATAAAAAGAGAACATAATCAAAATAAATGTGGCCACAGATCTGTAATTGATAGTATTGTGCTTGATAATAGTAATATACTATATGCAGTACTATATTACCGAGTTACAGTGGGAAATTAAAAAAAAAAAAAAAAAAGACATTTCCGGCAAGCCACTTTTAGGCGAAAAGTGTAAATGTACTGATAAAGCAAATCACAATATACATAATTGTATTTCCTAGTCTGATTTAATTTTTGTAACTGTAAAACTAATATCTAAGTACTTTATATTAGTAAAATGTAAGTAATGAGAGTGAAATGTGTCCTGTAAATGGGCCTTCATGGTCTCAAACTGAAGCGTGTGTACATGTAATCTCTATAGTATCTGAAATGTAAGTTCTTTTCAGTCAGCAGTGTAAATCCTGCTTCTCTGAACAGACAGCATAACTGGAGGTGACATACTGGCCTCTAGTCTCCTGTCCCACAGCGCGGTCAGGAGGCTTTAGTCATGACTCTTTGCTCCTGACCGGTGAAGGCAGGAGGGCATGTTGAACAGCATCTTCTCCTTGACCCGTGCTGGGCCTGGGAGACACATGAGTTAATGCTAGCGCTAACACGCATGATACGACTTGTCCTTCCACTTCGCCCGCTAGCAGTGTCCCAGTGAGCAGTCAGGGAGCTGAGCGCAGCAATGCGAGACACATTATAAATGTTTCATTAGCGTTTCAGAGCCCTGTCTCCACTCCACTCGCTCTTCTCTGCCAGGGTTACGCCAACATATCCTCCCTCTTTCCACGCACATCTCCCCCCTTCAGCTGCCAGTCCTCACTACCGCTCCTCTCTCCTCCTCTCCTCTTTCTCTTTCTCCACGTTGCCTCATTTTGCCTGATGGAGCTCTCATCCACGGTGAAGGGACTGCACCTGACTGAGTCTCTTCTTCTTTTTCTCCCCCGTTCTGCTCTCTGCACATTTCAGCTGCGCCTTGGCAGAACGTTTGCAGCATCTCTGTCTCTGCCTCTCTTCCACTTTTCTCCTTCACTGCTTTCTGTCATTTAGCACTAAACATCTCCAAAACAGTTCTGTGACTGAAACAGTAGTATGCAGAGAAGAAACAATTTGTCTGGACTGAGAGGAAGGGTGGTATGTGCGGGATGGTCTGATTGCTGGCATGGGGGGATTTTTAAGTTTGACGCATTAGAAAGGACTACAAACAGGCCGCGCTTGCATGATTTGGCAACTATATGATCAGTTTCATTTTTACACGTATACAGAATGTGTATATAAATCTGTTTTCCTTCAGACATTCTTCTCCCGTTTGGAAGTATCCCAGATTTTCATTTGAATAACCATGCTGTCAGACCACTAGAAACCACAGGTTACAGTATATGAAGGAATGGAAAATAAATTATTCTGATGCCATTATAGGGCATCAGGTTTGTAAAACGTAAGTTAGATAGTTAGATTGTTTAGCTCTCTGGCTGGTTGGTTTAATTACTACTGCTTGTTTGTTTGAAAATGTAATAAATAATGTAATAAATAATTTATTCTATTCCTGTTATACAAAATCTGTAAAGTTTTTGTTTTTTGTAATGTTTTTTTCGGGCAGGAATAACTAAAAAACAAAATTCAACGGACATCACCAAATCTGCCTTTGACTTGTTTTTGGCATTTTTTTTCCAGGTGCTCATGCAGCCACTATGAAATATCTAGATGGGAGTGAATAGTGAAAGTCAGAGGTGCATGCAGACTGGTGGCCATTCTGAACCGGTCTATAAATACCAGAATCTGATTAGGCAATCTGTGTCTCCAAAAGCGTCACAGCAATGGTAAATTGGCCACAGAGAAGGAGAACAGAAGCAGACTTCTCCTGAGCACGGCTCTTAAAATACTTCTAAATTAGGGAAGAAAAGGCCAACGGGGTTCCTCCTTCCACAAACAAATTTTCTGGAAATTTCCAGACAGACTTTATAACTTTACTGCATGCAGCCAGCGGGGAAGGCCGACTTACTCTCACTCTTGCTGTCTTTCTCTCTCTTTATCTCTCTTCCACACACGCACACAAACACACACACACACACACACACACACACACATACACACACACTCACATCTTACATGTGCGTGCATTGGCACAAAAACATACATCAGTGAAGTAGAAGTAAGTCTACCAAGCCCTGGTATTGAGCAATGGTTGGCAAAGCTAAGGTGTGTTTTTACAGTTTTTTATTCAGCACTTATAATCTTTACATCACACTTGATCAGGCAGGAGCAGCGGTGCGATAACTTTGCCCTAGGTTACCCAACACTGCGCTCATCTCCTCTCCCACCTCACAGGTGCTGTTCGGTGATGGTTTTGCTGTAGAAACGCTGATGTCGAAGTCAGTGAGGGTTTTGTTGGAGTCTTTCACGTCTTCGAACTCTTCACCCACGCACTATGAACGCTGCATACACACATGCACACACCCAGTGAAAAACGGAGAGAGCTGAGAAACATTAGTGCCAGATTAGCGGAAGGTCATTTGGAATTTTCCGAGCGACTGGAGTGTTGCGGTTGAGGTTGTGTGTGCCGCTCGCTGCTCGTCAGCCTCCTTTTTCGCCTCCGCACATCATTTAACTGCGCATTTGTTTCAAGATGATACTGCTACACCTTTTTTTTTTTTATTGTAATGTGTTCAGTTTTAGTGGCCTTCGTACAGTCGGATGTGTAGGTATATAAGGTAGCACCGTATAAAAATAGCATTGTCTTAGATAAGGCATGCAATTTGCATGTGGTGTGCTGATTGTGACATTCTAATATTTTTCATTAGAATGACACTGAACTTTGTACTTTTTTGCTTCTGTCAAATGACTCGTGCCTTGCAAAACAGATTACATGGCCTGAAATTGAAAGCAGCTGTTTCTCTGCTGTAGAACTGTGGTTCATTTGCATTGCAGGAAGTCTCACATCCGCGTATATTCATGGGACGGTCCCTGGTAGACAGTGACCAATCTCGTACCCCAGCAGCCTGCGACTATCACACAACACACTCAGTATGTCAACTGACGGTCGCCCACTCTCTCTCTGCATGAGAAGTCACACGTAGATGTGATTTAAGGGTTCAAAATGTACTCAGTGTGAGTTGTTCTGTAAAACTCTGAACAAAGGTCATTAAAAACAAGTACTAAACTGCCACTGGTCAGGTACCCCTAAGGCTGCGTCTTCTGTGCCTTTGCTCAGGGAGTATAATTGTGCCTAATAATTGTACCTATTTTTTCCACCTAGGAAAATGAACGTAGTGTATTATTAAAATGCATTTGTGGTACAATAATTGGGCACTGAGACCACTGTTATACCTATGAGGGGACCTTACCCTGAATTGTTTTCCACAGACCAGTGGGTGTATCTAAATACCATTAAATTCATGCTGTATTCGCATAGAAATAATTGAGTGTTTACTCTTGTAAGAAATTCATACCTTTATGATTGATCTAAAACTTTTATGTTCTGTTTGATTAGTTGATCCCAGCCTTTAGCTGCGTGTGCTGTTAAGTGTACTGTGCTTATCACCATTCACAGAGGAAGGCCTCTCATAGATCTTCTTAAATAAAAAGCATTATCAGTACTGGATGGGTACTCAGCAAATATGCGGCAAGCTCTGGCACTGGAGGCTGATTTTGTGTGCCAGCATCAATAATTGAAATCCCAACTCATAATTTAATTTTTGAGAGCAACCAATTTTGAAGGCAGTTTAAATATAAAGCCTTTTTAAACAATGAATCAAACGCTCCATTAAGCTCAACTGTCCCTGTTTTTTTATTGTATGCATTGCGGAAGGTGTGTGTGTGTGTGTGTGTGTGTGTGTGTGTTTTGTGTGTGTGTGCATGTGAGAGAGAGACGGAGAGAGCACGTTTGTAGTTGTCAGTATGTGTTACTAATGCCTCTCTGTAAGCAGTTTCATTACAGTGACATTCAGATTACGGCCTGAACGCTTCTGTGAGACTTTTGTTACGGAGCTGATTATTCTTCGTTTAGTTTCTACAGAATTCTAGAGAAAAGCAGCAAAAATCTGCTCTGTGCAGATGCTTTTGTCCAAAAGCAGCACGACACTGCCAGAAAAGGAGAATGGTCATGCTTAAGCTTTCAGTTGATTTCTCATTATACATTTATTTTTATATTTGTTTGTATCTCATCAGTTAATCTCATTTATTCTTAAACTTCACACACACAAATTATCTTTATGCAACTTTGTCATTTTGAAAGGCATATGTAGGTGTCATGTAGTCTTATGAACAATGCTGTACAGTAAGATCTGGCCTATATTACTCTGTGTGTTGTTGTGTTACTTAATGTTATGTCTGTAGGTGTCCTGTGTGTGTTTCTGTGTGCATGTTTGTAAAGGAGGAAGTCGATATTTCTGAGTGCATGTGTTACTATACATTGCCTATACGTGTAACATCCTGAGTGAATGTGTGTCAGACAGAGGATGCATATATCTATCTATCTGTGAGTATTTCAGTGTTTGCCTGTATGTGTTTCTAAAAGTCTTATCTGAGCTGTATGTGATATGGGGGGAAAAGAGAGAAAGAAAAAGACAGAGCGAGAACAGATAGTGGATGTTTTAAGCAGTTAGAGGTGTGAACACACACATGCACACATACACGCACACACACACACACACACGTTTCAGGCAGGTTTTGAGGCCCATGTTGGTGTGAGCTGAGAGTGAGTAGAGCGTTTGTTTTGGAGGTGAAGAGCGACAGTTACGCTAGGCAACTCGCTCTTTCCACATCAAACCTCCTCCCTTTTACACGCACGGCACTGGAACTCTACACTCCTCCCCGAACAGCACGTGGAACTTGAAGGTAAATTTCCTCTTGTTGAGGTGAAGAGTCAATCAGGGACATCAGATCTAGACTCCTGGTCTTTCTGAAAGCTCTCCAGCTTTCACCACTGGGTGCTTGTGTGTTTTGACAGAGCTATTTTTGAGCTATTTCACTTGACAGTCCCATTTCCGCTTATTTTTTCCGCTCCCTATGTAAAAGTTGGGGTTTATGATGAAGGGCATTAACATTATTTTGCCCTGCAGCGTGCATGCTCGCTTGTCACCATCAGCAATAGCATGAACGCTTTGTGGTTTCGTGGTTGCTCTCAGTTTAATTTGCCACGTAAATACATTTGCTGGCTTATTTACTTACTTAGAGATTTAATATAATGAAACTCTTTTTTTCCATTCCTTCTTTCGCGGTCACTCTGCTTCTGTTCTTTCCAGTCATTTTTTTTTTTTTTCGCCTGGCTTTTTCATTGATTTTGACACAGCTCTTAATAAATATTGATTTACAATTTTAATTACATGCTTATCTCAATACACATAGGTGCTCGCTTTATCGCTGACCGAAGTGGAATGGCAAATTTCTTCCTCGCAAATATTTATCTGCTGTCTGATCCACTGAGCATCATAAAGCTGAGCTGTGATCATTAAACATACAGCGCCTGCCTACAGTATCATCACAAGTGTCGATACATGAAGCACATGGGTGAACAGCACCTCTGATTAATTACGATGTAACGGCGTCCTCTTTGAAAAGCATATAAATCAACAATGAAGTAAACTAATATCAAAACCATCATGAGACAGACAATTGTGAGCATTTTCAGGGTTGTGCATTTTTGCAGGCTTCAGTATAGACATCACTAGCTGGGAGGCCATAACTACTTTTTAAAGCAAAAATGAAGTTGTCTTAAGCATTTTCCAGAGCCTTATTATTTGTGCAGTCTTTTGAATGTTAAAAAATAAATGTCAGTAAATATTGTTCACAGTCCTTACCTGAGCCAATTAATCAAAATTTCAATACTAATACATGAAATTAAAAATCTAGCATCTTAAATTAACATTTTAATTTCAAGTTAACATTCACGGCTAAGTAAATAACTGAAGTCCGCATGAACTGTGCCAAGCAGAGCTTCTAACCAGCACCAAACCTGTTTCTTCATGTTAGTGAATAAACAGAATCAGAATCAGTAAACTTTGTTGATTCTAAAAGAAACCGCTTCATATGCAATTGATTATTGGTGTTGTGGGAACAATAACTTCTCTCCCTATGTTTATTAGTTTTATTTATTTTTTGACATACAAGCATATCAGCCAGCCTTCATACTTTGTGAAGATTTAATGATAAATGAATAAAGCTACATCAGTAGAAATGATCTGAAAGTACTTGGAATTACATTAAAAGTTTTAAATTAAAAGTTAAAAACATTCTTCACTTCTAATATAAAGTTCATTTTTTGAGATAGGAGGTTTTGGTCTAATAGTGATGCTATAACTCACAACAAATGTTTTTTTTTTTTCAGAATTTGTTTCATTCACCCTAGTTATTGCTTAAAAATGCTGTAAAGGACAAAAGTTAGTATCCAGCAAGTAACAACCAAAATAATAAATCAATATAAAAATATAAAAGCAATATAATATCCACCTATACTAAAGTGCCACTGATTTTGCACAGAATTGAATCTTTAAATTGTTGCACTGAATTGAATCTTTGCCTCTTTTTAATATCATTTTACCTGAATGATTTGTAATTAGACATCTTGTGCTCCACCCCACTGTGATGCAATTAAAGAAGAAACTATTTATAAGGAATGTCCATAAATAATGTGATCACAACAAGTGACTGAAGCTTGGGGGAAAATATCATATTTCAAAATACTGTGCATGATGAACAAGTAAGCGCTGGCACACATCGAACACTGCTCTCATCACTAATCCCTCCATAATGGTTAAATCCACTGTATTGAGAATCAAGCTGCATTAAGCTGATTAATGTCTGAAGGAGAAAAAGTGGGTGAAGTATGTAAGCACATTGTCATTCATCGTTTACCTTACTGTAATTATGATCAAGGAAATGAAAAAAAAAATTATATAAACAGCTGAAAGCAAAGTCTGTATCTTTCTAATGAAATCTTGACTCACTGACACCCACATGGGTTGATAGGAAGCACACAGCATTTGTAAAGGACACTGATGGCAAATCTTTGTTTAGAAGGATGATGTCAGACTGATGATGTCAGAAGTTTGGGCCTGCTCTTAAGTTAAGGCACATTATATGATTTCAATTTCTTTTTTTCCCCAATATGCCAAGTACAAAATAACATGAGTAGAAATTAATAGCAAATACATAGAAACTGTGCACTCAAACAGGCATGAAAATACTAATAAGCATTTAACTTCTATCTCCTGTAGAAGATGTCATAACTTATTTTCACTCAGTTTTGTTGATGGAAATACTAATTACATTCTAATTCCACTTTAATTAAGATGTTAGCTTACTGAGGCGTCTCAGAGATATCAGATGCGCTGACAGGAAGTGAAAAAGAAAGGGATCTATACAGGCCCAGCATGAGAGCACTGCATGGCTTCCCCAACAAATCGAGGCTACTTCATGAAGGGAGTCCCTAGACCTTCGAAAAAGCTGAAGAAGCTATTAAAAAATAAATAAATTACAACAAAAATCCGGATTATCAATAAAATGTTTCCAGCATGGGTAATCAATGGCTCTTTGTGGAGGCCTCTCTCAGGACTTTGATTTCTCTCTCCAACAACAATCCTGGATCTTAGAGCATCAAACAGGAAGGCTTGCTTTGTTGATAACATCGGCACTGTTGTTTTGTTGCTCTTCCTCCTGTGTTTGCATGCTGCCACACAGATCAATGCGGCACTTGTCCATCAGGATGTGTCCTTAGTGGGCTTCATCCAGGAAATGACCTAAATGGACCTGCTCCTCAGCAACAACCTCCAAGACTTTCGCTCCCCCCCAGCAACGGCCTAACACTGTTTGCTCGTGCTCAGCTTGCGGAAGAGTGTGGCTGGATGAAAGGAGGGGGGGCTGCGTTGTCGAGGTGTCTGGCACCACTTTAGTCGACGACAGATGACCCTGCTAGGACTCCTGTCATTTGATATCCCAGAGTCCTCTGGTGTAGCGTCAGACAAGCGGGCCCTCCGCAAACGACTCGGGCCAGGTGTAACTGTTTCAGCTAATTGCCTCATTAATGATTAAGCACCTCGAGCCTGCTCGAGCGCTTCACTTGTGGGGAGCAAATTGTTCTGATTGGTTTGACGCTGTCAATTATTGATGAGACAGCAAGCTCAGATGCTTGCACCTGGGTTAGGAGCTTCTAACAGGGCCCTCTCCTCACTCAACCTGCCCTCTCCATTCAAAACCCATGAAAACAAAATACTCACATTGTTATTTATATTCTATTTCGAGGTCACATTGGAGCACTCCAGCATGCAGCACTCAAACTGTGACTGAGATGAGCTCAGTGCAGCATACATCCACAATTTTAATTGGTTTATTTCAGATTGGATGATTAGACATGCTTATTTGCGTATGTTAAAATACATGTAGAGAAAGAAATGCTTTTGTTTTCTGCTATTTCATAATAAAGTATGTTTTTTTTTCTCTCTAAACTCTTGTTTTATTGTAATATTGTAAACTGAAAAGTTGCGTGCAGCACAGTGGTGCAAGGGTTAGCGCTGTTGCTTCACAGCAAGAAGGTCCTGGGTTCGACTCCCGGGTTGGGCGCAGGGTCTTTCTGTGTGGCGTTTGCATGTTCTCCTCGTGACCGTGTGGGTTTCCTCCGGGAGCTCCGGTTTCCTCCCACCGCCAAAAAACATGCCTGCATTGGGGATAGATTGATTGAGCACACTAAATTGCCCCTAGGTGTGACTGCAAGTGTGAATGGTTGTCTGTCTCTGTATGTGGCCCTGCGACGTGCTGGCGACTGTCCAGGGTGTAGTCCGCCTTCGCCCATTGCAGCTGGGATAGGCTCCAGCCCCCCGACCCTGAGTGCGGGACAAAGGGGTAGAAAATGGATGGGCTGAATACAATCTGATTTATTCCATGTAGAACTCTCTATATTACATATACCTTTGACAGCTTCACATGAGATATTCCACTTTACCTAGCCAAAAGATCAGACAACGTTACATCTTGGGTGTGCTCACACTGCTTTATACCACATCTGCTTTGTACCATATCTGAACATGTCTATTGTGATTGTGATCAGGGCCTGAGGATGGAACTTCATTGCAGCTGTCTCATGTACTAAACATGGCAGCAAAGGGATGACTTTGGTCTACAGGAGAGGTCCAATGTTTGGTTCAAATCTGGGCAGGTGAGAGTACACGGGAATAAGTGAATAAAACACATCCAAGAACTCGGATATTTAGTAAAATTGCAAACTATCTTCTTGAACAATGTTATGAAAATCTAGAAGAACCGTAGCATAAGCAACTGAATCTAGAGGCACTCCATAATTCTGGCAGCTCACTGGACGAAAAGGTTAAAACAGTGAGTGATGTTATGATGTAACCATACCAGGTCCAGAACATTGAGCTCAGTGTGAGTGCTGACCAGTGGAGGAGCAGTGAGGAGGCCCAGTCATGCTCAGGCCTAGTACAAGGAAGCCTATACCTCACAAAACTATTCCATACTGTAGCTGTTGGAACAAAAAAATGAAAGCACCAAAAATGAATGACAAATGGACCAACAGCATGGAAGTCTTTAGAGTCATCCACTAAAACATTTCACTTTGTTATTCTACAAGGATGATCACTTGATATGGGCTTTTGCCCATATCAAGAATGTTGATCCGATTTGGAATAAAATGAAGAAACACCCTTATTGAAAAAACTCTGATCACAGCATAGTCTGTTGTAATTATAGTAATTATACTATAAGTGTATGTTTGGTTTCCACCAAATTAGCATCTTTTAAAATGCTCTTTTCTGTCATTTTTACTGTACTCTGTGCTTATTTGCACATTTATAACGCCACACAGTGCAGTATGAACACAATCAAAAGTTTGTGGGATTGCTCATCGGTGGGTGTGAGTTAAGAGACAGGGAAAAGTTTCTGGCTCAAGCATAGCACATTAATCACTATGGGGTGGTGAGTATTCTCCAGGGTTGTGGATTTGATTGAAGTTCCAGGCCTGATTAGTTAACTGATGCTGCAGAATCAGGCCATTGCTTACTAACTACATGGAATTTAGATATGAGCTTTATCTATTCATGTTTAAGGCCTGACTTAAACCCTGATCCAGTGCAGGTTTTCATAGAGAATTTTCCTCTCAGAAAGCCAGGACTGACAGTGAAGTCAACCACTCACCTTTTGATCTCTGTGGGAGGGAAAAGGAAAAAAAAATCACTCTAAGCCCTTTGGAAGTCCTGTATGAATCACTGACTGTGAATATGAGTCGTAGTAAATGTTAGGACAACCAAACAATGTTCATGGATGTCACCATTAGGTTAGTGCTAACACATTACTAAAATCCAATATGTATTCCTAGGGAATTATTTGTTTGTGTTTTGACATTTATAACCTGAGTTATTAGTTTTAATATCACAATTAGCCACT
>JBBPCX010000018.1:8044262-8066762 GCA_037974365.1 Hydrocynus forskahlii | reverse complement strand
ACAGTATTAAAACTGTAGAAAGCTTTCAGCAAACAGCCATTCATGAATTCTCAGCACGAGTGCTTCACTCAGTGACTCAACAAGGATGAACAGCTCGGACTGTTGCTATTGTCTGTTCCTTGGTAATCCTCAAAAATTTGAACATTCTTGCTGAAAATGCCAGTTATTATGCTAGTTCTGTTTCTAAAAATCTTGGTAAAAATTATAATCAATAACAACTTGCTATTATCTCAGTTACAGGAGTTAATTTGCCTCCTTTCTTCACAGACGCACTTTTCACCTATCTCACTCTCACTTTCACTTTGTTTTATTTGGTCCACTTGAAAAAAGAAAATCACCAATTACTTTTTTAGATGTTCATTTAGAATGTTGTTCATGTTAATCTGAATGAGACCTTTCAAACAGCATGCAGCATTTGTACTATTCTAAAATGCTTTCAAATGATGTGAGGTGTCAGGTGATGATGGGGGAGGTTTACACATGCGCAACCACACACTGGCCACCTTACGCACAAGTATACAGCTCGCACATGGATTTATTTGAATGATAATCTGCCAGGATATGTAATTTATGGTTTTATTCACTTAGTAGAAGTGTGCAAAAAACAATGACAAAAGGCTAGTTGCTAATCAGCTTTTAAATTTAATGACAATACTAATAATACCAATAATAATAATTATACAAGCGTCTTGTTTAGATCCAGTCACCACCATCAGATGTTAACTCAGTTAACTTTGTGTGTTAGAGCAAGGAAAACACCACAGCATGCAGGGTAGTGGACAAGGACTGAGAAGAACCAAAACTGCATTAAAAGAGCTATTTTTGGTTCTCCAAAGATCCTTTTAAAAGAAGATTGTGAAGATGATTCTACACCACTTACAGTTTCAATGAACTGTACATTCAGAGTCCAAGCCATTTAGGAACTTTTACCCTTTTAAGAGTAAAGCGAAGTGCAGTGCTGCACGGTGCTTTATAAGTACAGTCAAAAGTAAGTTTGGGGGATTGCTCATCAGTGGGTGTGAGTTAATAGGTGAAGTTTCTTGGGGGATAGTGCAGGTACAGTGCATTAATCACTATGGACTGGTGAATGTTCTCCAGTGGTTTGGATTTGATTGAAGCTGAAAATGGAGTCAGCCCAAGTGGGGGCCGCTGTCGGGACTAATCTGGGTGCGGGTGACAGGCAGAGCACACTCACCGGGTGGTCAGCCCGCCTTTGTTCTCTTCGGGACATGGGAAAGTGGGAAACCACCCCCAAACAGGCATGACTCACTCTTCATCATCTGCAGAGCTCATTAAAACACACTGAGAAAAAGTCCCCACTGTCCCTCACTGACACTCACACACACACATCCTCATGGCCCCCACAGAGGTGGCCTACTGATTGCTGGCTTGAATCATGTCTCTTAAATCTTCTCTTTCTCTCTCCTCTTGCCTCCTTTTCTCCCCTTTTCCCCCCACCCACTCTCTCCTTCTTCCCATCTTTTCCCTTTTTTTTCCCCCTCCCTGTCTCTGCAGATATCATGGCGACAGAGCGGTGAGCTGATGTATGACACAGGGCCTCCCACAAAGCACAACATTTCAAACTCCGCTGGCTGAAAACAACAAAAAAGAGAAGTGCAGAGGGTCCTCCCCCGCTTCTTTCCTACATCCATGGCTCTACTCTTCAATGTCTTCTCCCTTCCCTCCTCGACTCTCCTCTTCTTTATTAGACAGCTTTTCTACTAAGGATATCAAAAGGAGAAAACAAAAGGACTAGAAACTCAGTTCTGAAACAACTGGACGGATATCGCTGGAAATTATATTTTCTCTTCAGGTGAAAAAAAAAAATGTCAGTGCATGTTATTGTAATTAGTACTAAACACATTGCTCCCTCTGACGGATCTCTCTGATACAATGACTGTCTTCCACCAGAGGCGTCTTTAGCAGCTGTGTAGATGCGTACCTCCCTCAAGTCACATGCCATTGTAATTACCACCACCTCTTATGTATATTGTTTTCTAATTTTAACAAATGAATTACCAGATGCTTGGCCAAGTTTGGGTCATTAATTACTGCTGATGAGACAGTCTTCCTCCTGCATACTCCTGTATTACAACATATTCACGTATGACAGCATGGACGACAAAGTAGCTGAGCCTTCAGAACCCCTATGGTCAACAATAGATTGCCCCTTTGTCCTTCTATAGATGTCAAATATTAATTTGCATACATTTCAACCTTCTTTTCCATTACTCCGTCCATTTTAACAACTTGTAAATGTATACAGCCGATAATGCATCACCAAAATGTGACAAAAAGTGAATCTAATTTAGAGATTTTGTTTTCAACCCACTCTAGCAGAAAGTCATTGCTTGATCTACCGCAATCGTCAGGAACTTATGAGTTGTCACGGCAATAAATAAAAAAAAGAACAGGATATGTAACCAAAACATAGCCACCCAAAGGAGATGCTCTGACAAGGTTGAGGAAAGCGCAAGAGAGATGAAGAGAGAGATCACTGAGTCCAGTTCATTTGCTTGTCACCCCACATATAAAACTGTATTTTGAGTATTAAACCCAGGATGTTAATTCTCAGTGCACAATGTCATGCACTCTCTCCCTCTCTCTCTCTCTCTCCCTCTCTCTCTTTCTCTCTCTCTCTCTCTCTCTCTCTCTCTCTCTCTCTCTCCTTTCTGCTTCACGCCGTTCTCTCTTCATACGATTCAGTGAGCAGCCGCTGGCCACCTGTGGCCCTTTATCTCTCCATGGGTGACCCCTTATCCTGGATTAACAGGATGGGGGGACCTACCCAGGACAAATCCTGTGAAACACTCTTGTCTCACTGGCCTCCTGTTCAGCGGCTATGACAAAGCTACAGAGCTAGAGCAGGTGATATAGCTCTCTCCATCTTTGACCTTCAGTCCCCTGTTGACCCTGCACGAGAGGGGAGAACAATTGGAACCAATGAATATACGATGCATGGAGTTCATCAAATAGAGCAGTCCAAAAAGCTGCGGCTGGTTCTGCAGGCGTGAAATGTTCGAAACGCATGGTGCACGTACACGCTATGGAGAACCTTCATTAAACACCTGCGCACCCCTCTCCTCTTTCCTCCACCTCCTTGAGATATCAACGCTTCAGCATGGGCCAAGAGCTATGCAAGGGGCACATCTGCTCGACCGACTATGCTTTGGCTGGCACCACGGCTTCTGAAACAAAAAAGACGGAGAAATGGAGGAGTGGACAGAGAGCGAGCAAGTGAGAAAAGCAAAGGGACAATTTGGGGTTTGATTTTGTACATAATGTAAATTCAGTATGTAAAGAAATCTGCATGCTGCCATGTAGATAAAAGAACACTGAGGTCGTTCAACTAGATCAAGGCTGACTGTGTCCCAGGTTTGGTTAAGGGTTCAAAATCCTAACCACTGCAAGCATTTTCATGTTCACTTTTTAACATTTTTCTTTCTTTTTCTTTTCATTTCTCTTTTTCTACTTAGTATATGCTCTATCCATCATATCCTCTGCTGAAGAACAAATAGGCAACCATTAATTAGGCTTGGAAAGCTGGACACATGATCAAGCGATTTTCATTTTTTGAACAGAAAGCCTGTGCTAACAGTGTGGGCAGAAAGTGAACTAGGGCAGTCCAATTAAGTGGCACCACACAAAGTGGTACAGGGCGGATTGCCAGGAACTGTCCATTTATCTGCTGTCAGAGGGAATTTACACATCTCAATGAGTCACTGGGCACTGCCCGCCTGGCTTCACTCTGCTGGGCTCTCAGAACCTGCCTGGCCGTACTGGGGGCCAACCAAACAGATAACTTAAGTTTACTTTGAACTTTCTTGGTTATCTATGTATTTATTTATCTATTTATTTATTTATTTATTTATTTAGCCTTTTATCTGTTTAGCCTTTTACCACTCATTGGCAGTTGCAAGTGAAGTAGCTTTCTGCCCTATTGTAGGAAAGTACCACCAGTCTGGGGCTTGGCGCCTAGCACAGACTTACTCACATGCATATGAAGTCTTCCACTGAGTCTTTCTGACCATGTAGCCTTCTGGAGTTCCTCAGTGTGCAACAAAGAAGAATGCTTCACAAAAAAGAATGCCTTACCACTTAAACACCCCATCCCCAGTTAGCCACCCAGTCAATTCAGACCAGACTTCCAGTAGACTAAACCCACACTTCCACTGGCTATGTCATTTCAAGGCCTTGCCTAGACCCTAAATACAACCTTCCTCTTGTTTGTCAAAATGTTCAAAAATGTATATTCGCCTTTTCACAACTTAAATGCCCACCTACTGAAATAAAACCAGCTGTAAAATGATAAACACTTTGAAGCACTCCCTTAAATCTTTTATTACAGCCCAATCTAATGAATATCTTCCAGTGCTTCCTCTGGAAACAGCTGGTAGATAATGACCTCAGCCATCAACTGGTGCACTGACCCTCCCTGTCTGTTCTAATGAGGCAGAGGGCTAATTTAATCCAGATGTGCAGGGCAATGTTTAATACCTTATGCACTTTCAACTGAGTAAACTTCTAGCCACTGATTTACCACACCATTCTGGGAAACAACAAAGGAAAAGTACAGTTCATGTTCTGACTTTGGGGAATGTTTAGAAAATTCAAACCGTCATGGCTTTTTGATCATTTGCTCATTTACATTTTTCTGTGCTGACAGCAGATGCAAAAGTCCAAGAAATTATCAACTAGCACCCAGGAAGCTTAAGAATGGGCAGTTTGAAGTGGTAGGGGTACTTTTATTCTCTTTGGTCTCCATGCCTATAAAACCAACATCAAAAGCAGAGTCCCCTCCTGCAGCCCCACCTGCTCCCTCACTGATAAGTTGAGAATCAGAATCTAATGCTGACACATAAGAGACCACCCCGCCCCTTGCAGACAACACTTACAATTTGTTTAAAGGCAGTATGCTGAGTTTATGACTCCATCGTTGTCTGAAATGAAACTAAGTGTTAAAAAAGTAAAGAGCTAGCCAGAAAGGTACTAAATTCAAAAGAGCCCATCTCTAAGTGTTGCAGGGGCTGCAGCCTCATGCAGAGCGCTGAACCAATCATGCGCTTAGCCATACATAAGAGGGAAAAAAAAGGCCTGTAAACAACATGTAAACAGACATACTACATAATGGGATTGTACTGTGCACAAACAATAAGCTGTTAGTGTAATCACAGGTCAAAGATGTATTACCCAAAGGGCTGGAGTGGAGGTGTGTTAAAATGATGGATATCCTGTAAGCGGTGAGGGAGTATGGGCTGTAGACATGTTGTCCCGACTCAGATTTACCTCCTTTTTTTTCTCGGCCCTCTTTATCACTAGCCTCGTCCACCTCCTCTCCTCCCCTCATACGCCCATACACAAACACATGCATCCCCCTCCATTTAATCAGGCTTCTGCCCCACTCCTCACTCCCCACACAGACATTTGCAAGCTGTCGAGGCAGAGCGCCTCATCAATCTCGGCCAGCCAGTGAGGGCAGGGGGTGGGCCTGGGCCTGAGAGACTTGTTTTTGGATTAAGCAAAGAGGGGGCGAGGTAAGAAGGACCGTCTTGAGGCTTGGCAAGGCATTTGTCAGCGAGCTGTGAGTGTGCGGAGCAGGGTCAGAGGACACTTTCAATTTATTGTGCTGAGGGAATGGACATTTTTTTTAAAACCAAAATTATTTGGGTTTACTTTTAATTACTTTAAAACCCCACTGACTATTCTCATAACGCCACACCAGGTGCCGCAAGTTCTACAGAGATGTTTAGATAGCTGGTTAGACAAGTGTTGCAGAATGACGGCAAAGATCTCATTCAGCCTAAAGTACTATGAAGACTAATTGAATTAGCTAGTCAACATTTGCTTGGAAACAACTAAGAGCAACTGGCCACCATGTTAACTTTGTCCTGACTAACCAAAAAACAATCTAGATCTGATCTATCCCAACTGCCTGACCTTTCACATACATACAAAGTGAATATCAGTTAAAATGATTACACACTTTAATGTCGATATTTGGACGAAATATGTGCACTACCATTTCTCATTATTTTGTGATTCAAAAAATTCTTCTTGTCTGCTTCCTAGGAAAAGAAGGCTTTTGCTAGAGGAGCATGGATAGGTCAACTGAATATAGCGGTCTTTGATTGGCTGATGTCTTCCATATTTTGTCCACTGGCAGAAAATAATGCCTAAGCTTTACAACCACTTAGATAGTCGAAGATTGTACCACAGAAGATTGGCCAGCTTGGTAGCTAAACATTTTCATTTACAACAAACAAAAATGTCCTTTATAATCCACGTCTGAACATTAGTAAATATTAAACAACAAATGTTATTTTCTGCTATAATAATAACTTGTCAGCTACAATGAGTCACTGAATCATTGAGTCATTTATGACTAAAGTGCACATGCTTGAATTTAAACCATTATTACAATTCACAACTGAGGTTGTCGGAGGTTAGTTTAAAAAAAAAAAAAAAAGACAACCTTCTCTCAAGAACAGAGCCAACTGCACACTAGTGCTTTAGCATATCCACAAGCATACAGAGCAATAAACAGTCAGAAAACAGGTGGTACCCTTCATGTAACTGGGGTTTTATCCCCAAGTGTATATTTTCAATACCTTTAGGCTGGGAACATAATTGTACTATATTCAATTGCATTGACTCCATACTCCATTGACTCCTTTCTTGATTACGTTTTTTTAACCATTTGTCAACCCTTAGGCCTTGAAAAGGTACAAACATATACTATTACAGTGTTAAAGGTGCAGTTACATCGTTGATACCTTTGTGAACAAAAGTAGATTCAGAGCTTATTTTCTGATAGATCAGTTAATACCTTAATACTTAATTTCCTAATTTACCTTACTAACGCACAGGTACTTACTTTCTTCTTTATTGCGCATACATGATCGTCACTGGAGACATTTGTCCAATATACAATAATGTCTATGTGCTGCAGTTTATTATTGGAAATAGCAGCCACTTTATCTTGTTGTTTTAGAACTCTTACGCAGCTGTGAAATGGAGTAATACGTGACTAATATATCACAGGTTGGTTGGGCAGAGTAAACAGTATCTCTGGAAACAGAGAGGAGTAGCTCACTAGGAGGAACAGCATGGCCTGGGTTATGTAATAGCCTTTTTTTATGTTAAGACTTATACACTGAGACATACTGGATATATTCCTGGTCTGTCACTGGATATATTCCTAGTCCAACATTAATCATAGGTGAAAGTATTAAAACAGACTGAAGACAGTTGCCTCAAGTGAAAACCACTTCCCTTTAATGAAGTGAAAATCACTTCCCTTTAATGGTTCCTTCTGATTTTTTTTTCCAATGTCTCAGAAGTTTTGCAATAGCTACCTCATGCTTGCATTCTACGGCATCTCTCATTCATTCACTCATACATACACACGCAATTTGAAGGGGAATAAACAGATAACGTCACCCCCCTTGTTAGCAAAATGACCAAAAAGCATTCGCCCTTGTTAACTTGTCCAACTGAATCTAAATTGAAACTCTGCTGTGTGCCCACGAATTGAAGAAGTAGACCACCTTGCCATCCTGTCCAACACATTTTTATGCCCACCAAACTATCAACAAAACACCAACATCTCTTTATTGTGTGTGTGGGAGTCATGGGGATTACTGTATATAACCCACAGTAATCTAGGCCTTTTGCTCCAGAAGATCCTTTAAGTGATTGTTAGAGTTGGAAACACCATGTAATTTTCTCAAGCAAGAACATCTCAGACCTCAATCCTGCAGTGTATTTGATAATTTACTATATTCTGTATGAGGCAGAATTGAATTGAGATTGTAGTGTAACAATTTCTCTTTAGCACAGGGCAGCCAGTTAGGCCATTGCGTTGCAGAAGCTTTTGGTTCATTTCTTCTAGAGATTTGACCTACAGATGTCAGGTGGTGTGAGTTCACAGACATGTTGTATGCGTGCCCTAGCTAAACCTATATGGAGTTAATGCCTTAAGACCACACTGTGGTACAGATAGACAGCTGGGGGTAGGGAAGAGGCAGACCCTCAGGCCCCCTTAAAGATTAAATCAATTCAAAATGCAACTGAATGACCTCTGTTGAACCTCACAGTCATTAGGAAGCACTTGCTACCTTTGCAGACTCTCCTAGAAAGACGCGTTGTCTGAAAGAAGTAATGCCGGGAATCAGATCATATGGGCAGGGTTCATATCAGGGAAGAGAGCTTCTCGAAAACATCAAGGTCCAGATTCACAGACATAAACTGATGGGAATAATAAATTGCCTAGGGACTGAGAACAGGTGGCTTTTCAGCTTGTGCCATTTAGGCAAGCAGTCTGCCTTCTGACAGATTGATTTAGGCTCGGTACACTGATGCCAATTCACTGAGAAAAGAAGGAGTAAAAGTAGCACAGTTCCTTTCTTTTTTACTGAGGTAAAGTACCGTGTCTCGTTACAAATGGCCTAAACTAGATCAGTGCGTTGGACTGCGATAAGTAATTTTGCCCATTTATCTGCCCGTTTAGCCTTAGGCCCTATACTGATCTTCTGACCTCCTCCTGGAGATGAATGACTCATGCCAAAACAAAAGCCACCTGTGACCAGCCCAGCCCACCTTGGAATTCCAGAGTGGTAATGTGGTTTGTGGGGAACACTGACTTTTAGAATAGATGCATCAGAGCTGGAACAATAGAAGCGTGGGTCATGGAGGAGGTCTGGATCAGAGCTCGGCAGGCTGCCATCGAATGTCTCCCGCTGGGAGCACAGCAGTAATCTCGTCCGTATTAGAGCAGTGAAATGGTAGTGTCCGGAAAATCCCCTCCCTGGCACCTGCTGGAACAAAGACTACAGAGAGCAGAGAGAACAAAACTCGTTTCCTTAGTGTGTATCTCCGCAGTGCAGCCATTACACTGACTGAAAGCACTGAGCCTTTCTTGGTACCCAGTTCACGCTGAAGCAAGTCTCAGCTCTGCTTTCAACTGGTGGAAGCTTAGTGGCCTCTTTATTTTCAAGTGCAAGGTAGGAATTAGAAGTTCCAATAAAAATCAAGGTCAAGTAAGCCGTATTTTTTTATTTTTTTTTTAAGAAGCACTGCCACTTAGGCACAATTAAAAAGTATTGCGCCTGTTGTAAAGCTACCTCTCAAGAGACCCGCTCCTTCAGCTGAGGTTAATTAGTGTTTTCCCTTTATTTCAATTTTAGTGTTAAATGTCTGCTTTATATCACACTAGGGTCTGTGGGCTGGCTTTTGATGAGGCTGAGATGGGCTTAGGCCTGGGGCGCATCCTCAGGGGGGATGTAAGATGGGAAGATGGCCATTGTGTCATATTGCTGTGAAGATTAGCCCCCCACACACACACACACACACCACCAGTCGACCTGAGTGACCCCAACCACAGATAAGCTTTATGAGATAATGCATTTACATGCCTGCAAAATACACTCCTACATATCATTTTGGTCAAACAAAGAAGAGGGGAAAACCAAACAAATACCCTGAAACCTTGCTACATTGCTGTGATGCAAGTGATATGTGTTTGCATGCATTGTACTGTATCAAAGAAGAGCAATACATTGATTTCAATTGCTGCAATAGTTCAGTTTCTTTTGGAACATTTTTTGGGTTTTTTTGGTGAAGAAAATCTTCAACTCTGTCTTCCATATCCACTGTCTTCCATACACTCAGAGAGTACAGAGCACAGTGTTTTTTTTTCTTGTTGTCTTTTTCCTTATATTTGCAAACTTATCTAAACTTTTTCTACAAATTTGAATGTTTTAGTGTCACATGTTTTGTTTCCTGCTATCTTTCCTTAATAATAAATTCCAGTGTCAGAAAAGCAATATCATATGGGCCAGGGCCTGGGTTTTGCTGTGCAACCAGCTGATGTCAGTCAAAAGGCCTAGTCAGTAAGTCTTCCATGATAGATGGCGATGATAGAGGTGTCCGTTTTATGCATAAAGAACTATGATGCGTTACTTAGACAGAGAGAGCAAAAGAGAGAGAAAGAGAGAGAGAGAGAGAGGGAAGCCATATCCACCACTAGTGCTGTCCTTGTTCTCTATGTTGTTTACTTTTTCATTGTGACACACAACATAGTATGTTAAACTTTCTGAGCCCTTGATGATACTACATCTCTGGTGGAGCAGTCCGTGAATATGAAAATGGGAGAAGAATGTGTGTGTGTGTGGGGGAGAGAGAGAGAGAGAGAGAGAGAGAGAGAGAGAGAGAGAGAGAGGTTGGTTTCTGTTCCTTAAAGTGCTTCACTTAAGCCATTCTCTTTAACATTCATCTCTTTCTGTGTGTTAACTGTACTGAGCAACATTTGCCACCTCAAGGGTAAAAACAAATGAACAAAGAAAAGCAACAAAAACAACAAAAACAAGCATCCCTCTGTTTCTGACCAGTGTAAATATCATGTATATATGACACAGCTATGCATGCTGATACTCTCTAGCAGTTTGTCCAGGTATTTTCTTTTTTTTTCCTTTTGTTTTGGTAATCCAAATAATTCTCATAAGGCATGTATGGGGAAATAAAAACAACCAAGTACAGAAAAGTAATGATAAATAAATAAACAAATGATTGAAACGAGTAACAAATTCAATTAAGACTTTCCACATTTAACCTTAGATTTTTATTTAGTGTTTATTTTTTGTTTCATATTCACCCATCTGATGGTACTGCTTTGTGATTCGAGAGGCTCAGGTTCTGGTACCTGAAAGCAGTTCATATTGTGAAGATCTTCTCAGTGGTAGAGGTAGGGGTAGGGTAGAGGTGTTGAAGTGATGTTGGCTCTGTTGACTGATCCCTTGGCGTTGATTACGGCCATTTTCAATTCTCACTAATCTTCCATATAGTTTCAGCGTTACTGCATAAGGCTTCAGATGAGCATTTGAATTATAGTTAGGCTATTATTAGACATGATTATTAAAATCTGATATGTATTGACGCTTTTTGCCAAAAAAAAAACCAAAACACCCCACTAGCTTTAGAAATTATACAAAATTAAAGAATAGGCATGTAAAATAACGAGAGACAGCAAGAGAGGAAAGCTACAGTCAAGTGACACCTTCAGTCTTTATCTATGTCTTAGTTGCAGTTTGTTCATCATATACTGTGTACAAATTATCCTATCATTACCACTCAGATTTTAGATTGGGTTGATGGGTGAAACAAAAAGCTGGTTCACAGAGAAGGAGGGGTTGGGATGACTTTTACTCCAGGTTTTTTTTTTAGCATTTTTATTGGTTTTTTATTATTATTTTCAGATTCTTTCATTTTAAACCGTGTAAGAAATGGAGGTGCCCAGTGGTGACCATGATAAGTGGAATTGTGTAATTTTTAAAATGTGCTACAGATAATTTAAATTTAATAAATAATCATTGTAACAAGAACATGTGTCTTTTTTCCCATGGTTATATGTCATAAGCCGCGTGTTGGTTTTCAAAGCCAGCTCGTCATGGTTTCTAATAGTAGCTCTTTTCATGTTTGAAACATGTCATTTACAGTTATCGTACATCTCAAAAACACCCACTCAAAAGCAAGTTAGAGCTACAGTGACTGTACCTGATTCAGAAGCGTCCGCAGCCTGAAAATGGCCCGTGCCAACATGAGAAGCTGCATGCGGTAGTGTTTGTGAATGGTGTCACACAGCGATTATCAAGTGTTGATGCATCCCCACTGGGCAGACCACCAAAGCCTGATGCATACGAATGACTCAGCTGCCACCTGCAGTGGACCACACTGTCCTCAGGTGAGTCAGCAACAGTACTCACACACACATATACACACGAGTATGCTCTAGATTGTCCCAGGCTCATGTTTAAGGTCACAGAGTTAATGATGCACTGCTTGAAGGAGGCACAAACACTTTCTTTTTCACAGCTGTTCTCTTTTCAGTGCTGTGGTGCAACATTTGACTGGTACAGCGTGTATAAAAATCAGATCATGCTAAAAAGCATGTTCATCTAAAGATCAAAAAGCATAGAGTCATTTAATTTGTATGGCATTTAAAACAGGCTGCACTGAGTTGATGTGCCATTTCTCTGGGTTTTTGGGTGGTTAGGCCACTGACTGAAACTCTAGCCCCAAAAGAAAGTCAAATTCCACTGGAATTAATAGACAATAATATAGACAAGAGTCCTTTTGGTCTATTAATAGACAATAATGACTCTTTTCCAGGCCTTCACCGGTTTCTTTCATGTATTTTGTGTCAAATGAAATACCAAACCAGCATGATTACAATAACAAAATGTAAAGTACATGTTAAATATATACTTAAGGTAAATATAAATCATAAGAAAAAAAAATAAAATAGAACTATACTAGAAAAAATAGGCTAACTAATAGAAACCAACAAACCTACAAGGAGTACTTTAGATAGATAGATAGTACTACAATATTTAGAGACAGGCTGTGCAGACCACCAGTCACTTTCCCAGTGTGCTTTGCAAATAATAGCTAATCATAACTTTGACGATAATCTCCCAGCACAAGTTTTCAACAAACTGCTGTGTTTAAGATTGCTGGAACTGTTGCCCTTTGTTTATGTTATGGAAGGTCCGGGGACCTGCGGCCCACTAAGTAAAATGAACTTTGACCTTTCCTCTTAGCAGCTCAGGTCAGACTGTGCCCATTTAAGCGGGACACGAATGGCTTAGCCTTTTAGCCTGGACTTGAAGACAAGATAAACATGGGCAGACGCCTGTGCCAAATGTCCTGAGCAGAAACTCTGTTGACGGAGCCCGATGAGGCAGACAGGAGAGTATATCCAACGATTAGCATGCTGAACTCATCTCCACCCACAGGCAGCGTACTGTACTCCAACAAAGCTGCACCAACAGGCCTAGACAAGCTGACACAAAACACAAAAACCAAAATATCACAGTACACCCACTTTTTATTCACTACAGTCATAACTAGCGCATGTAGACAAAGATTACTATCATTTTGAAGGTTAGTATTAGCATGAACACTTTGAGACCAAATGGGGCTCTAAAGAGGTACGTTAAAGGGGAAAAAAATGCTAATAGTTACTGCCGGATTGAGTCCTCCTTTGTCTCTACTGAGTCAAATGTACGTCAACGCAACCATGTTTATGAACTATGAGAGCAAATGGTGTTTTAGTTTTGAAACATCGCTGCAGTGAATCAATCTATTAACTTAGCAGCACCCCACTATCTTTCTTAATGGCTGTTTTGAAGGTTATCAGACACTTGCCCATTAATTAAAAGCTGAGGTGTGAAAGTGGGGCATGTTTGGAGGTTTAGAATAAATCGCTTTTACAAGAGGACACATTCGATCAGTTATTTCATTATACCCCCAGGTGGAATCAATCTGTTAACTCGATAACAAAGTCAAATTAAGCTGTTGGGGAGACTCAAGCCTGCCTTTTTCAGAGGCACTGAAGAGCACCTTTGTAAAAGATCATTCTTACAATGGCCATCAGTTTGTTTCAAACATGTACTGGGGATAATGAGGTATTACCCAGTTTTTTTTCAGTTATCCAAACAATACCAATAGATGGGATTGCTTTTGTAAAACTGCTAATTTGTTAACTTGCCAATAAATTTGTGTTGTTTATTCTAATGTTTTAGAAATCAGCATCATGTAGAACAATAAAACATTTATGAAAGCATAATTCATATGTCTCAGTCATTTCTGTCAAGCACACCACCTATGGATACTTTTCTAAATACTGACTCAGTGATTTATGAATATCATTACATCAAGCCATAGGAAACAAATACTGTTTTTCCCCCAAATATTGTTATTGAAAAGATAATAGTCAGGTAATCACAATATGTAACAATGCGGTTTACACATTACTTTTACAAACAAGCCCCAAACGACACGCATGGCTCAGAAAAAAAAAGTGTTATTTTGATTTTTTCAAGCTTTAGAAAGCATATTCGGCCACTGAGTAAATTAGGGGAATTTAGTAGATTTCCAGTTGAACTAGGGAACATCTAACTAACAAAGATGCAAAGGCTACAATATCTTTAGAATTGTACTTGGCTTCGTAGAATTAAATGCAAACAGTGGTCGGATAGATTAGATATAGTACTGAAAAAACCCAGTCCAGAAACAGTGAACATTTGGGCATTGAAAAAACACGACTTAAATGACAAGGAGAAAGATGTCTTCTATCACATTTGTCCCCCATATCCGAACATACATCAGGCAGACTTGGAGAAGTAGACCCTGTGCAGAAGTTTAAACTGGATGAGGCTCAGATGAGCACAGGGAGTGGTGGAACTACAGCTTTCTCCCACCAGCCCTCACTTAGTTGAACTCCCAATGGCTCTTCCCAGTCATGTCTGGTTTTGGTAAATCTGTGCCTGCCAAATGATAAAATAAGATAATTTATTCTTTAAACCAGAGGTCTCCAACCACCGGGCCGTGGTCCGCGAGTCTTTTGGACCCGGGCTGCACAGAAAGACAGAATAAAAATATTTTATTGATTATCAGAGTCTCATAGATCTTTCATTTTGAAAAAATACTCATCTCGGTCACATGATACAGTACATCAAATATTTAGCCCACAAGCTAGCAAACATGAGTAAAAAACAAACACTCTGTTTTTAGTGTAAAATACTGTTTTATATTAAACTGGTCCATGGCGCAAAAAGGTTGGGGGCTGCTGATTTAGACCCTTCCTTTGTGTTGTGGATTAAGTGACAGCAGGTCTTACTTGGTAGGTAAAGACAGAAAAACATCTTGATACAAAATGACAGATTTGTAAATACCAAAACAAATACCGAAACAAATTCTGTTTATATCAGTTCCAGCATCAACAAGGTAGCCACTGGTAGAACTGACAACTGTTGACAGCACCCAAACATGCTGCCACTGACAGCCAAGTGCAGTATAGTGCCTAGAATTGGTGAAGGATATCCCAGAGGTGAATGCATCCAAAGGACAAAGTCTGGCAACCATAACTGGCTGGATTTGTTATTCATATTGGTCTGTGACTACACACAAAATAGCCCGATACATAAATTGTAAACCAGTTTAGTTAATGTTAACTGGCTTGCACCTGCCACTTCCTGCTGCCAGCAGCTGTCTGTGATACCAAGTTTAGTTAAAAACCATAAACATTACTAAGTTAGCTACCATTACGAAAGCTAGCAAAGTCGACGTTTATTTAACAATACAGCAACTTTCCCTAGTTACACCCCCACAGTCACAAAAAACAGCGTTCAAAAGCAATTGATAAATAAAGATCTGGTGTTATTACTCCAAATCATTACTTTCTAAAACATTAAAACATTACAGTAAATGGGGCCGTTAAAACATTGCAGTAATTTGGCCTGATGGTTAGAGAATTGGAAGTAAAGTTAAGAGCCACTTCACTATACTTTAGTTGCTTTTAGGTCCAAACATTTGCTTTTAGGTCCAAACATTTGCAATACTAAAGCTTGCCTTATATGTGTCTGCTTTTTCTTAATCCATGTGGGCAAAAACAATCACCACATTAAAGAAGAGAGGGGCTTTTTAAATTGTTGTTATGCTTCTGTTAACTTTCAATCTGAATTTTTATTTTGTTAACAGGTCTCCCGCACCACGTACAACCACTCATAAACTCTTTCCCTTTCCTTCCTGTTCAGTAAGGTAGTGGAGCAACATTGCATTAAAGTCATTTTGAAGCATTTCTATTGGTCCAGTCTGTGTGAAATTTACACACGGTGTAAAGAACAGCCAGCATTTCCACTCTTTTTCATCTGTTTACTTCGGCCATTTTTTTCTTATCAGATTTAACAGGTTCATCACTAACTTAACTTAGATTGATTTCTATGGCGCCAGTCTGAATAATGGTTTAACTGTTTGAGTCACAGAGAAAGAAATAATTTCTCTACAGGCCTCCTTTTCTCAAGTGAATGATGTCTTATTCTCAAATGTGTTATTATAACCACCGGCTGGATTACTTTTCACTAAAACCTGCTGTGACATGCTACATTTAACAAAACTCCAGGCAGTCTCTCCTTCTCTCTCTCTCTATCTATCTCGCTTATACTACAAACATACACACACACACACACACACACACACACACACACACACACACACACACACTGTCTCCCTTCTGTGCTTTTAGTCAATGGGATGATATATAAGGAAAGAGAAAGAAAGCTCTCTTTATTTTGCTGGGCTTCCCGCCGGCGTAGATAAACAATACATGAGTGACACGCTCTCATCAGTCAAGGCCCTGAATCTTTCCCCTGGCCAGATAACATCAAGTGTGCGTGTCAATTGCCAAGTGCTGTCTGTCACACTTCAGTGATAACAGCAGGAGAGAGTGTGAGGGTTTAGTGTCGGTGCGTGTGTGTGTGCGTGTGTGTAAAAGAGCAAAAGAGCAGCCGCTCTGCTGGTGGTTTAACAGAAAGCACTGGAGGATGAAATGGTTCAGATCACAGTGAGTTTTGCAGGCTCAGTGATCTCTTTGTACATTCAGTTAAAATGGCCTTCTTCGCAGTAATGGATGTCTTTATATACCATACAATGTAAATCCAACTGGAGAAAAAGATGCATGGCATTATATTTTGTGCAAAATGAGCATGCAAACGGTGACTGTTGAGTGAATTAAAATAGCCACTCAAGAATAATGCTTCCATCAAGGAATTGGAATAATTCTAATCTTTGTAATGCACATGCGTGCTCAGACAGGAGGCCGTGCATTGTTCAAGTGGGCATGACAGTAAACTCTGACATTAGAGACTGTCCGGGATGACCACGGAAACTTCACCTCAAAACACTCTGACACTCATCTGTTCCACCTTCACTTCCTTGCTCAGAGCCTCGGCTCTGAAAATGACACAACATCACTTCCTGGCAAGAAAACACGAGATGTTCACCGACTGAATCCGAGCCGACATCTCACACAGCAGACTTGTGCCGGCTGTCCTGAAATCCACAGCTATTTCAGACAAATCACTGTTTGTTTTGAATCTAATATTCAGCTTCATTGTGGTCCAAACAATGCCAGTCTATAGCGATCTGAACCTCACACGCAAACTATGCGGAGCTTATCAGCGTCTGCTCATAATCTAATATGCCGGTTGTTCTCCATGGTTAATGTCTGCATGTGAAATCTCGAAGATATGCTTTTCTGTGTGCCAGCCTTTTCCAGGGTACCATCGAGGTGTCATTGTTTAAATGTTTTTGTCATGGTAAAACACTGGATCATCTCATTGTGAGTGACATACGGCTTGTATGAGCAGGGGCGGAGGAGGAGCAGCGTATTAAATTCTTTACGGCACAATGCTTTGGCGTGCTCTATCATTGTATTGTGAAAATGACTAAAAGCCTGAGACAGGGAGATGCATATTGGCATTATATAGTGGATTTGATGCCTGTGTATTGAAAGATTGTTTTCTATTTTAACCGCTATTATGCTTGACAGCAGACAATAAGAGAAATAATTGCGCATTCGAATGGGTGTAAGATACTGGATTCAAAACGTGCTGTACTATTCATACACAGATTTCCAATCCACTGCTCCATTCCTCTGGATTTGAAAGTTGATGTGCTATATTACTCTGATAATGATGTTAAGGTAAGGGTGATAACATAACGCTACTCAAAGAGTGTTTCCCAATACCACATGGTATTATATGTGTTTGGGTGTTCTATTCGTAATTGGACTGCACAGTTATCCAAACAAAGTGTATATATACACATACAAAATATGTTACAAAAAATATGTAGAAAAGTCACATATTTACAAAAATGTAAAACGTAACTTTATAAGGGAAGAATATTCTCCCAAAAAACATTCTGAACTTTCAATATAAGTGAGTAAGTAAGTTAACAGAAACTGATTAAATTCAAAGTAATTTTGGATCATTTTTATTGGTTCATTCATAATGAAAACCTTTGTAGTTAAGCCTCCTTTCTTCCTTCAGTTGGGAAATATGATCATAACAGGTCATCGGAGACACTGTGTAAATAGTCATATGTATCAGATCACTCAAAACAAATGTTAATACCAGTTATGGACGAGGCCTATGAGTACAATGTTTCAGTAAATCATTTCAATTCAATTCAGTTTTATGTTTTTAGCACTTTTTATAACTAATGTTGTCACAAAGCAGCTTTACAGAATCTGAGCTCTTAGTGAGCAAGCCAAGGACGACGGAGGCAACGAAAAACTGCCTAAAGCTGGAGGAAGAAACCTCGGGAGGAACCAAATCTCAAAAAGGGAACCCATCCTCCTCTGGTCGACACGGAAAGTGATTTGCATTCTAAGAAGAGACTGGAGGAAAAATTAAGCAACTGGCAAAAATAAACTTTTTAAAAACCTTTTATTTTAAATTTTGAAATAACGGCAAGATGGACTATTATTCCAAATTGTTATGCAGTGACTTCACACTATAGTCTCTCTATGTGAAACATGCAGTTGTTCAATGCACTAGAAGTACTGGTGAATTCAATATGCTAAGAGAACTAGATTATACTGTAATCGATCTTAATAATGACACCATAGAGTCATATTGCCTGACCTTATTGCTAAAAGTTAGATTTTGAGGGCAAGACAACTAGATTAGCATGTCCTCATCTTTTAAACCATGGTCTGTGAATCCAACCGGTAACCTTTGAGGGAACTGAGTGTGTGCGTGTGTGTGGCTAAATGTAGAGTCCAGTGCTTTGTCTGTGACAGGCTAATACAGCAAACCCAGCCAAGCTGATCCGGATGCTTAGTGCTGTCTGCCTCTCTGTGCTGCTGTAGGAGCTGAGGTCTTGGCACTTTTTCAAATCACCCCGGAAAAGTGATTCAAAAAGAAAGTCTAAACAATTCCTCTGAGCAGTCTACACTTTGTTTTGCAATGTAGTCTGTGGGTGGATCATGCAGAAATTTGGTTTAATATCTTCCAATATCTAGAACAGCAAAATGAAATTCAACATGGGCGTTCCAGCGTCCCACCTTGCATTTATTCTTTGCATGTTGAAGATGTGCTGTGACCGAATGTACTGAGTTATTCAAAGCAACTGAAAAGAGAGGGCACAGAGCTATGACTCAAATGTTTCGACTATTTGCGTCATTCACAGGGAAGATAACCAACTTTCAGTCAACTGAACTTACAAGACTCTTTAGGAATTCAGTGCACATGCTTTGATACGATAGTTAAAGGCCTTGAGGACATTTGTGAAATATCTTTGCTGTCACCTTTATGACTTTGTTTTAAACATGTTAGAGAAATTCTTCAGACTCGGGTCCTCTACATGGCTCCTCATTCCAAAAAAAAAGCCTCTGGAACCTTAAAGTAAGGGACTTTTTAGTACATCCTTTAAACAGCTAAAATGGGTTCTATGGGAGATGCCACAGAGGGACCAGATCTCTAAAGAAACATTCAAAGGTTTTTGTTTATTATTATTATTTTTTTAAAGAACCTTCTTTATTATTTTCTTTTTGTTTAAAGAACCTCCACACAAGGTATGCCAAAAATATGTATTGTCTTAGAACCATAAGTCCATGACAAGAACCATTTTTGAATATGAGACTATATGTGAGCTTTAGCATGTTATTGTCTTTTGTGAAATAAACCCTAAAACCTTTTGGAGCCAAATGCAGAAATTCAAAATGTAGCTTGCTTTTGATGATCTGGTGAAAATTACTCAGTATGCCAGGAAACTATTTATGATGGTGATGGTGTATGTAGCCACGAGTGAAGTGAAAAGAATTTATGTCATCGGTGTAGGTGCAATTACAGTAGTTTTATTCATACTGAGCTTCCCAAATATGATCAGATCAGATGACAGAATAAGTATCACTTTGAAAACATCCTTCAGTGACAGTGATGATATTATGATGATTTCTGGAAGACACATTATTGATATTTGCATATTACTACATAACCAGCATGTCATCTCATAGAGAAGTGCTCCAAGTGAGCTACTGTTGTGAATATAATGGAGAAGAAGACTGTTTTAAAGGTTAATGTATGACACTGTGCAAACGTATTAGGAACCTGAGAAACTTATAATTAAAAACTGTTTAAATGTCTAGTGTTTTTTTCCACATTAATATTACTTAATATACAAATAAATACAAATAACATTAGACAATAAATAGTGATGTAATGTACAGTATATAAATGTGTTGTGTTGTGGAAGCTCAGTTTTTGTTTTTGTTTTTTTTATCAGAAACTTGGTTTGACTCATTACTTCATGAATTATATCAGGAGCTGCTGATGGAATTTCATAAATCCAGGCAATGACTCGAGGCATCGAGGAGAAATCTGGAACCGAACCTGTGTTCTCCTCACCAGCTCACAAAACATCAACAACAAACAAAACACATCTTAATAGTTTTTTGACATTTTGATTCTTTCTTATTTGTTTGCATTTATTCTGACATTAACTTTGCTTGCAGAAAGACATATTAAATTATCGCACGCTGAGAAAAATAACCAAACATTTTGCATAAGTGCCTAAGACCTTTGCATGGTAACCTAAAGTGGTTTTATTCAGAGCAATATTGGACCATCCCTATTGGTCCATTTATTTTAAAAAAATGATAACACAGCAAAAAAAGAGCTCTAATATTCAAATTCATTTAAAAAATGGTTGAGCGGTTTACATCCCTGTTTAACTGAGTAGGGGAACAGTACAGTGGCATTTGGCTGAAGCCTTTGTCCAGAGCAACTTAGAATCATCAATCAGAATCACAGTCGCCCTGGAGCAACTGAGGGATAGATGTCTTGCTCAAGGACACAGTGGTTGAAAGTGGGGGTTTGAACCTGCAACTTAGTGGTCATCAGGTTCACAGGCAAGTGTTTTACCCAGAAGGCCACTACCACCCCTACATGACAGTGATGGTCAGTTATGATTATTGGGAAAGCTTATTTGTATACCTGCACTGTAACATGACTGTAATAAAATGCGTACATGTTCAAGTGATCATGATAAGAGTGGTGCAAAATAGCAGACAGGTCAGTTAAGTTCATGCTTAAGGTTTGAAACAGTGGTTGCAGAACAGTCTGAAACAGTTGAGCGATTTTGGGTACAGAAAATTATAAGAGAATATTTCCACATGGGGCTGCTTTTGAAAATAAATCCCTTGTTTGCACTGGAATCAATAAGATATTGACCAGTGAGTAATTAAATAACAATATTGGTATTTATGCCAGGTGGAATTGATTTCTAGAGGCTCATTTCCTCTGTAACGCCATGCTACTGTGCGCTCTCACCTTCACCAGAGAGAGACTAAGAGAGCTATGAAGACTTGAGGGCATGTGTTTCTTTTTCTTGTTTTTGTTTTTTATACAGACAGATGCATTCAGTATGAAGAATGACAGAAAGGTTCTTATTTTACATAATTAGAAAAAGAAAAAGCAAAACAAAAATATACACATTGTGTGAAACCGTTATAAAATTGTATACTCTATAAAACAAAAACAACAATAAAAATTGAAAGCAAAAACAACAACAAACATGCGTTTCTTTCCATGTTCTCTGTGATGTATTGTCCTTCATGGTATGATGTAGTAATCTGGCTAGACTTGAACTATACATAGTTAGGGTTATATTTTCAGTGCCCACATGCTGCTCTATTTTGAGAGAGAGAGACAGAGAGAGAGAGAGAGAGAGAGAGAGAGAGAGAGAACACCTACGTGTGCTGAATGTTTTCCTATACAGACTATAAAAAGTTACTCACACAGTGAAAGATGAGTGACTAAAACCAAGCGCATAGTAAAACCAGTTCAAAGGGATGACTTATTTGAACTTTTCAAGCTATTTTGCATATTTTGTAACTTCATATCAACTATACGAACCAGAGACTGAGAAAGAGCAAATAAGAAGTTTCACTTCTTTTAATCAGTTCTTTTCCCACAGTAGCAGTGAGCTCGAACAGTTGTGTTTTCCATGGTCAAACTCATGATCTGTAACAATATGTTCGGTAGCAGAAGGTGGGCTGTCAGCTTTGATGAATATTTTGAATTTGGAACAAAGAAGAACCTATAGTTCTATAAATATAATGCGTGAGAAGAACACTATTTTGAAAGATTTATTTAGAAAAAAAAGAAAAATATATATTTTCTTTACACACACATGCACACACATACACACACACACACACACACACACACACACACACACACACATACATATGAATATCTACATGTAGCATGTCTGAATATCAACTGTTACTAGTAAGATACATTTCTGTGATTTACTCAGTGTATTTACAAGCATATACATTTATATGAAAATCCCCAGGCAAATTACATGATTTTCTACAAGACATAAACTTTCAGTGCACAAATACACATATTGAATTTATATTTAAAATATAAAAAAAACAACTTTTTCAGTCAGGTAAATTCATCATATAAAGAGTAATTGTACCAGAAAATGGTAAAGGATGAGCAATAATAGAAGATAAACAAAACTCAATTTGAACAGATGTCATGCGCACGCACACACACACACACACACACACTCACATACACACACACACACACACACACACTCACACACACATCCACCCACACACACACACCCACACACACACAC
>JBBPCX010000018.1:8029260-8043455 GCA_037974365.1 Hydrocynus forskahlii | reverse complement strand
GTTGAATTAGGTCTACTGGTCCACTATAGACATATAATCACAACCTGTAGACTCTGTTGCCACACATAATTTGTCAGCCACTCTTTACCCTATTCATCATTGGTCAGTGTCCAACCGCAAGACCACTGCTGACCAAATTGGAAGTGTAGCAGTGACATAGTGAAGTGAAGTGTGTGGTGCTGGTATAGGTGTATCACTCACACTGCGAGGTTGCAAGTGGTTTGCCACCTAAAAATGCTCAGCTAAGAGTGGCTCTGTGGTCTGAAACTGACCACCCATAAAGGGCCAAATGGCAGCCGACACAAAGTGTGCAAGGCAACATGAGCTGTAGTCTCTAATTGCTCAACAGCAAGATGGAGTAACAAGGTAAGGGTCTCTAATAAAGTGACCAGGGAATTATTTGCTATTGAAACTGATGTGTTAGTCAATATATGAACACCGCAGGACATCAAATGTTAAGTCTCCATTTTTTGTTTCATGTTTTTTGTTTGTTTGTTTTGTTTTTGTACAGGTACACACAATTGCTTACTGTCAGTTCCTATTTCCGCCCAGGCCTTAAAAAAGACAGAGAGAGAGAGAGAGAGAGAGAGAGAGAGAGACTGTGAGAGAAAGAGAGAGAGAGAGAAAGAGAGACAGCGAGAAAAAAAAGGAAAACTGGCTTTGACACGCCTGGCGCCCCACTCTTGACCTTCACCCACTAAAGTGCAAATTGCATTAGAAAATGACACCTCGTTCATCTGCGGCGTACTTGGTGGATCATTTAGCTAATTTAATGATTAATACATCCAACACCTCTTAATAATTTCATTTGGCCTCATGATTGAGATCACAGCAAACTGCTACCCTTGTGCGGGGGAGCAGGGGCGATGCTTCGAGTTCCTGGAAGATTTTCCCAGTGGAAGAGAGCGCAGTCTATTACCATCTTGACCCCCTTCCCTGCCCTCTAACCACCATTAGAGCACAGCTCAGAAACTGCTGCATTGATTAAGGAGCATTATCTAGCAAGTAAAAGAAATAAAATAAAAAGGAAATATATACTTTCATTAGGAAAATGACTTCAACTATTAATTCTCGAGAATCCATATTAGACGGGCAGGCTTTTGTGTTACAGTGGCTGAAATGTAGCAGCCGTGAGTAACACAATAATGTGCAGATGCCGTGGAGAATGACGGGGCTATTATAAAGCATATAAAAAAATAGTGTTATCATTTAAACACAAACGTTGCTTTCTCAGTTACAAAAGTTAAAATTGATGAAAAACTGCGTTCGTAGCAAATAGTTTCTGGTTGGAATCTTCAGTAAAACGCTTCATGGCCACATTTGCCACATTTTCACACTGCATATGTGTGAAGCTGCAGTTCACTATGTTTATGTATTTTCCATTTTCCTCTTGACGCATAAGGACTAAACCTCAGTCTGTCTGTCACAGTACTCGTGCGTGAGAAAGGTAGAAGTAGGCCACTATGTTGGCTCAACAAATTAACACACGTTATTTAATTATTAGGCCTGTGTGTCATGGACCGAAACGCAAAGAACATTTGTTATCAGAAATGAGCAGCGATGAGACGAGATGACAAAAACAGCTGCACAAGCACAGAAGAGAGAAATGGGGAGATAAGCAAAAAAAAAAACAGCTCTGAAAATAGCTGAGAAAATCATAAACATGACACCAAATCAAGTAACTCAGATATATGTTGAAAACACAGGGGCCTTCTCATGTGTTCTGCTCAAATAAATCAGCAAAAGGGCCATTCAAGGGTTCTGTTTATAGACAATATAAGTCTGCTTAGAATAATAGTCCCAAGTGGTCACATCATAAATGACCACTTTAACCTTTTTGTCTCTGTCCAGAATAAGATCAGACTGCCCGTATGGTTCCTCATAGAAAGCAAAGTGTGTTCAACTAGATAGAATTTCATGAGATTCAGATTAGTTTTGTGGCCTGAGCTCAATTCGCTTATTTGGAAGGGAGTTCAATACACCTAAGCTCAAATAATGCTCTTATGCCTCGGCTCCACGGTCTGTACATTACCATTTCTCCTCTTTATGCCCAGAGCACTTCATGACCTTGCTTTTCCACACCCGCTCCTCCACCCCCCCACAATTTTGTTTCACACATCACCATGAAAGACCTCATGCTAAAGAAGGTCACATCAGACCAGCCCTGTTCATCGAAGGCTGATTTAGCTCAGCCTCATTGTTGCCAGAGTTACACACAATCTCCTGAAGCCGGCGCAACCTCTAGACAACCTTGTAGTCGTCCGGACTATATCACAATAGTCCTGACTAGGTTTTTATCTATAACACCAGAAAAAAAAGGTCCATTTAAATTATCTTTAGGTCAAACACAGTGATTCCCAGTGACGATGAATGGGTTCTGACATCTGAATGGAAACGCTTTACACTAGGAAGCAAATAATTCACATTTATTTAATGCCTTAAATGGACAGGCTATCTATTATAGACTTCTATAGAGCAGTTTAACTCATTACATTTTAATCCTGTGATGAATTTTGTTGCTTGCATTACTGACATGTCTCTGTGAGAGAACAATATTGTGTACTTCAAAAGTTCTTGAGGTCCAAATTTGTAATTGAAATGGGTTTTGAAAGCATACAACATTCACCCCAGTCACAGATGAGTTTTTTTCTTACCTATTCATTCATTTTTAATGTAGGATAACTGTATGTTTTACTTAAAGAGTGTAATTGTTCATCTCAGCATACCGTTTAAATGATGCCTACTGTTAGTGACTATTTTATTCTGAATAAAGACATGAAATAACTACCCTCTTGTGCCTTCCAGGTCAGGTAATGAGAATTAACTGAGAAAAGTAATTAGTGATTTGCATTTAAGTACCTTTTATGAGTAACTACTCGAACACTTGCAACAGTTGGTGCAGTGAAATGGGTAGCAATGCTCCACTCAGCAGACTTGGGATTGATTCCCTGTGTGGTCAAGTACACCATGCTAAACCAAGAAGCATCCTCAGGCTAGACTCCTAACATTATTTTCACCTACATTGGTAACATAAATAAATTTGTAAGTTGCTTTGGACAAGAGCACCAAATGTTAAACAGATAAATGTAATATCTCACTAAATTGCATTGCTTTCAATGAAGGTTTGGAATGTAATAAATCTGCACTTAAGTCTTCCCAAAATACACAACATCTCAAAGTGTGGATATTTGTGTGTGTGTGTGTGTGTGTGTGTGTGTGTGTCGCAGTCAACACCTGCAGTGAGGTTTGCGTATGTACATTTGTACCAGCTGTCATCAACATCTTACTTCTCTGATTTCACATTCTAAGAAAACATGCCCACACAAGTATATACACACGCACACACATACACACACATTATGTTCACATCTCTTCTGTTTTACCACATACAAATGCCTAAAGGCAGATGAATGACTGATGACAGTAAAAGACAAGAATAATTGTGTGGTCTCTTTGTTTACCATAAACGTGTTAGCCAAAAAGAGAAAAAGATCTATTGTTAAATGTAATCGATGTGGACTAAAAGAAAGACTATTTACAGCCCCTCGTAAAATCATAGCATGAATATTTTTGGTATATTATGGGATTATGGAATCATTTTATTGCGATGTGGAGGTTTTTTTTTCTCAAACAGTAATGCAGAATTTAATGATGATTTTAATTCTAGAGGCCACAATATTCTGCACATAGAGCATTAGATGCTCAACCCAAAAGCTTCCCCTAAAACTGAGAAATGGTAACAAGCATAAAATATCCAGGCCTGATTTGAATCGTGCTTTGAAAAACGTTGCTGTTGAGTAAAATGAAGGAAGGAAATGTCCTGGCAGTGTTTTGTGTTTTTTTAGCATTTATAGCATTAACTTTCTCTCTATAAACAACTCCCACCGGCAAATATTAACTTTCACTTTTGACAGCCATTTAACAAATAAACAGGCCGCTCTTTAAATCACCTAACTACAGAGCCTCAGTGTGGTTCAGAGACTGGTTCGAGACTCCAGAAGCACTGTATGTAAATAACAGCTCTGTATAAAAAGCTCTTGAGATGTGTCAGAAACCAGTGAACTGGATTCTCTCACTTTGAGATGTGAAAGCACTAGACGTGAATGCCTCGAGTGTACAGAGGCATAAGCCCAATGCTTACAAACCTGCTGCCAAGCTAGCACCTCCAACCCCTCCCCCAGTATGCACCTGGACGACAGGCCCAGTTGTGTTTGGCACAGCATGCATCTTGTGCCCTTCCCTCTTCACCTCACTTCCCCCAGCCAGGTGACCTTGAGCTAAGAGGAAGCCAAAGCATGGTGCATTAGAAAGCACACCAACCATGTGACGAGCCACCCTGCTCACGTCAACACGATTACTCACAGTGTCACATTTGTTCATCATTTGGTGATAAATGTCAAGTGAAATTCTTAATCAAATCATCAGTCACGGGTAGAGAAATCTTAAGAAAGTGCTATTTCTAGGAAATGTTGAGTCAAGTGAAAAAAAAAAACAAAACAAAGCAAAACAAAATACAGGTTAGAAAGTGCAAAATATCAGATCATAGCCACCTCAAACCCCACAATGAACTTAATCATTATGGAAGTGTTGGGTGTTAATGGCTATTAAAGGGTTTAAATAAATGTGCGTAATGATGAGATTGGGAAGGACTCATCTGCAGTTAAGAGTTTAATGGGATAAAGAGAGTTTGCATTTAAAAAACTGAACAAGGTAAAGCATTGGCAAACCATGATAACAGAGATGTTCGAAATGTGTCATTCTTAATATAATCCAAATCAGGGGCGCCGGGAGCATTATTAATGTGGGGGGGGAGCATCGGTCTACGTCTCGCGAGAGGGGCGGGTGTTTGGTGGTGCATGTACAGCTCTATGTTGAGGGGGTTGGGGGGTGTGCTCACGTCTCGGAAACAAAAAGTTGGGGGGAAGAAATGAATGCTTTTGTAAAGTGGGGGGATATGCCCCCCTTGCTATAATGGCTCTGGCACCCATGCTCCAAATAGAGTGATCCAAAAACTGAAGAACAGAGTCAAAAACCAAAGACAGGAGTGTCACAGGCAAGGCTGAATGCATAAGTACAAAACAATCAGCAACAAGAATCAAAGGTAATGCAACATATATACCACCCAGCACACCTTGAAAGGCAATACTTTCTACATTGAGTCTTTAAATAGTGCAACAACAGATAAAACTTATACTTAGTTTTTATCCATAGCTCCCCCAGCAGCGAGGAGGATGAACTGTGGCTCAGATTGTCACAATGTGCCAAAAAGTATTCAGTGCATGGATCACTAAGGGGCAATTTTGGATCATTACGTAAAGGGCCAAAGCTGGACTAGCAAACACTATACTTTGGCCCCCTAAGACTTAATAGACCTGGCCTATGTTGGATACCAAATGTGTTTCCTAGAATCATACATTTAAGTCAAGAACTATTTCAGAACCAATTAATTTTAATGGTGTTTTAAGCTACAGCAGACGTTCTTAGTACAGCAGAAATATAAACAGAACAAACTGAATCAGTGAGATAAATAATTAATGTGTAATGTGAAATAGTGTGAATGGCTAGTGGAACTGAGTAAAAGTGAAAATGAGTAAAATGTCAATTCCTTTCCCCATAATGTTTAGAAGTACAAGTATCCTCATTTGAAAAGCATTAACCCATCAACAGTTTACTCAAGTACATGTCACCAAGTAAATACACCTACTCTGTTAATCATACATGGATTTCAGAAAGGGAAGGTATGATCAACACCGAAAATAAAAATAAGTAAGTCACGCTTAACAGCTGAGCTTTGGTTTGAGCTTTTCAGTCGTGACTTCCTAGCGTCTCTAGCTGCCTTCAGGGTCATATTTTCTGGACCACTTTAACCATACCTGTATGAGGGGGCCACTCTGTTCTGCCACATGGAGGGACATATGCAGAGCCGGTGTGTTTCGAAGGGCTTCTGACAGCCCCCCTCTGTCAGCGCTCGCTCCAACCACTGCTACTCATTAGGAGGCGAGCCGGAGCCAGTGGACCAGCCTTGTGCTCCCTCTCTCCAATTAGCTCTGCTAATGGCTGTCACCAGCAGCCTGTGTCTTACTGTTAAAGGAAGCGCTGGAGGGCTTCTCTGCAGAATGTCAGAAAAAAAAAAAACAATGATATACTGCTGTACCCTGAAACCCATCCAGATATAATATGGAAATTTCTGCTCTTCTGTGTGCTCACGTTTGGGTCCTGGCAGAGTGAGACAATAATGTTAATGGACAAATATATTTGCTAATAAATTTTGAGTTTTTAACAGGCCAAATGATTTTGGCAAATATCTTTTAAAAAATAACATAAGTGAAGTTGGTCCTGGTGTGAGTTGACAGTTGATGTGCCTCCTATCTCTGGGGTTACATGTAATCTGTTAGTGTACCATGCACCTGGAAGCTGCATGGACAAGGACTTGACCTGTCCATGGGCTGGTTGGCTCTCTAGGCCATTTTTAGCTGCAGGGTTTGGACTCAGAAGTCATGGAGTGGCAAGCTGTTTCTGTAAAGCATCCAGGAGCTGTCAAAGCACCAACTGCACTGATGCTATTGATGTGGCACTGGGTTCAGGAAGAAGCACTGGGCCCAGCATTTCCTGTCCAAGTCAGGCAAAGAGGGATAAAAGAGGTCTGCATGTCTAGCTTCATGTCATATGTCAGCATCTGGGGAGGAAAAGTGGGAGGGCTGTGGCCTCATCACCGTAACAGAGACATCGCTTTCTGTGTCGGAGTTATCTGCCAAAACAGCAACTGCAGAAACTGCAAGAACCATATCTCTCCCACACCTACTGTTTGTCACCTTAAATTTGGCCTTGTCAGTAAGTGAAACACGCTCGACTCCACATATGTTGACTGAGTGAATCCTGAGATCTGTGTTATTAGGTTAGTAAACAGTATCGGTTTCAAATCTAATAACCGTGCAGCTTAGGCGGACAGAGGATAAAAGGAGGAAAGTGTTGACACACCGAGTTGAGATCATGATATGCAAGGACTCCTCTGCTTGAAAGAAGAGGGAGTTGATATTTGCAAAATAAGAGACATGTGGCAGAAGAGAGTGTGCCTCTTATCACTTCATCTGCACCCACTGTTTCACAATATGCCAGTGCATTTTCAGTAACTGTGAAAAAAAAAAAAACTGACTGTGAATTTGTGGCCTCCAAAAAAAGAGGAGAGAGAGACGAGCAAACTGCCTGAGGAAGGCTCGTTGTTTGATTGTATAGTACAAACTGTGTGATTATGATTAACATTAAATTATTATAATCCATAAAAAACAGGTGCTGACAGAACAGATATAGAGATATTGTTGCTATTACAACTAAATGTCTAATCCTAGTAAATGCATAAGAAAAAGGGAAAAAAAATCTTGACTTGCCTATATGCAGGGAATTATGTTAATAAGATTTTGTTAAATGGTGGTTTTTATTCCTGGTAATTAAGACTAACTATCAATAATCATAATTAAAAGTGTTCACATAATCTAAAGGCCGGCTCCTATTTAAAAATGAAGCTTTGATTGAGCCTAAGGTTACTTTGCAATGTATTACACCTACATTTTCACTGTCATTCCCACTACAGCAGCATCATTTTACATTAAAACAACTGTATGATTGGTTTTTTTTTGGGGGGGTGGGGGTTCTGGCACCCATGTGTACCTTCATGGAAGTTTGTAAAAGGAGAGATTTTTAAAGTTAAAAATATGTGTATTGTGGATGAATCATATGCAAGCTCTTATGTTAAGCTATGTGTCAGTTTTTTCGTAAAATACTGTAGAAATGCCATTTTCACCACGCTTTCAAAGAATGTGGCGGAAATGACATCTGTGGGCCAGAAGTGCACCTATTTGAATACACACCTGTGTGTGTGTGTGCATGTATATTATTATTTTATGTCATTTGAAAAAGGTTTGGAAATTTTATTAGGAATGGACCAACAGAAACAATTTTTCCTTGTCCCGTTGCTATTCTGGTGATACAAGGTTTTGTTCCGACGGTAGCGGCACATGCATTAGATTAAATGTCATAATGTTACTGCATAACCCATTTTCCACTTTAGCCACCTTGAAACGTGTTATTTAGCACAATCTCATGCGGTGAGGATGTGGCCCTGTTTTAACAGCACTCCCTCTCTGTAGACAGGTAGTCAGGTGTTTGGTGTCTGACATGTGAACACAGCATGAGTTTATTACACAGTTCAGCCTGTTTGACAGCTTTGGCTCCCAGAGCATGATTATATTATCTCTGTACACTGATGAAGGTCAGAGTAGCAGAACACACAATTTAGGATGATAGGAGGCATGCTGGACTAGAGAGAAAAAGGAAGGAAAGGGAAACATCTAGACTAAACATTGAAAAGAACAGCTCATAGTCAAGCATCAAAAATAACAAATGTCAAACTGGGGTTGTGCATGTGAAAAGCATATTAAATGGTTACTAGAGGGGGGAAAAAAAGTTATATCCTCAATTATAGTAGTGTTTTACAACGTTCCATAATGATCGCCAACCCCACCTTTTCTCCTGGGTTTATCTATCCCACTCTTTGCCCTCTCTCTTCATTCTTAGGCCAGGACACCCTGAATTTACACTAATGTTAAAATATGACAAGGTCATCATCCTGTACTGTCATGCAGACTCTTGATTTATGGAGGCCTTCTGGCACTCCTTTCTCTTAACAGTACACACATGCCCTCTGTGATTACTCGTTTCAACTCAGGTCCACATGCCTATCTCTTTTTAAAGGGTGGGTGTGTGTATAAGAGTGTTTGTATTTCTTTTTGTAGTTTTTCAGAACAAACTTTTGGATTTTCTTGAAAATCTACAGAAAGCTGGTCTACGGCTGTTATTTACTTATTTTTTAATCAAATGAAAATGCTGTTTAAAAAATTGTTATGTTACAGAAGGAAAGGTTAGCTTTGTATTACACACGCACACATACACAAACACACACATACACATTTGGTTTTTATGGTTTTTCAGGACAAAAATGTGCATTTTCTAAAAAAAATCAACAGAAAGTTGGTATAAGATTTGTATCACACACACACGTACATATTTCATTTCACATACATATGTATGACAAAAAAGTAACAAAATGCTGATGCAAATCTAATGCATGGTTGTGCTGTACCTGCATGTGTGCTTGCGTGGGGTGTATGTATGTATGTTCTCACCCTAGTCAGTGGTTTCAAGGCTAAAGGACTCTTTTAGACTTTATCTAGTTGCGCTCTATGCTGAAACTATACTGCAGCACTGACAAGCTCTAGACTCTTGCACTTGAGTGTCAAAAGACAGTTTTACAAACAGTTTTCCAGATTCCACATTACTAACATGCTTGTGGTTAGATGAGGTTAAAGTGGTCTTATAACAGCTGGAAAGAAACACCATCTGTCTGCACTTGTACATATTAAAATGCTTCACTTCAACAGATATATGAGCACATATACTGCCTGCGGTCAGTACCGCAGTCAGAACTGAGAAACAAAAGCCAAAAAGATTAATAAAGTGCATCAGTATGACCCTCGACTTCCATAGTTATTATTATCATTTTGCTATAGTATTAATTATAATTACACATCTTCATGATTCATTACATAGCTTGCTGTGTAATTAATTATACAATAACATGCTTAATTACATAGTTTGTTGCATGATATTTTGCACAATTACATGGCCAACAGTGTCATTAACTGCTTAGATATATGGTTAATTACACGGTTAATGACACAATTACATTTGTTACATTCCATATTTCCAAGTTTAAGTCTACTTTTTTACAACTTTTAGAAATAACTATTTCCATGAGATTCAGTTGATATCAATCAAATGCTTTAATCTGTACTTTTTACATAATTCTTGGTATTTTTCCAGTGGGCTAAGAATGAGAAATAGTTAGTATTTTGTTACAGCTTTATTTTTTTATATCTTAACAATCTACTTTTCTCATTGTAATATGTATGAACTTTACTTATTGAATGCAACAACTTTGACGACAATATCATGACTCTCAGAACCATTTGCACACCAGGCATTTTCAGATTTTTTGACATACATTTGTTTGTTTTTGGACAGGCTCTATTTTGTAAGAGAGCAAAGACAGCAAAAGACAGCCGCACTGCACACATCTAACGGGAGTCTATTGTGTGTCACCACACCCCCACACACACAGATACACACACACACATACACACACACATTCGCCTGATGGGTTTACTGCAACTGTTCAGTGCTCGTGTGAAAGGCCTTGTGAAAACATACACTGCAATCTCGAAAGTAGGGTCATGGTGTCCTCTAACCAAAGAGGGGATATCCCTATCTCCCACTTTTCCCACTTTCCTCCCACTCCTCAGCTTTACTGTTCATTAGGCCGCTGCTACTGTTCTGTTCATGATGAAAATTTCACACAGTGTAAAGGCTAAAATATTGATAATCAAAAAATGTAAAATATTATTAAGGATGTTTTTTCATATGACAGTAATAATTTTGCCTGTGCTACATGGCAACGGATCATCGAACGATTCAACCAAGCATTAATTGCATTCATCATAATTACCTCAGCTTTAACACAAACTGACCTCAACTTTTGGATGGGAAATAGCTTGGAATCCCCTGTAGCACATACTGTGCTAATTTGTGTAGGCTCAGTGTGTGTGTAATGGAGGTGTGCGACTGTGGCCGATAGCCAGTGTTTAGACGACTGTGTGGATGTTCCAGTGGCGCTTGGCCAGTATGTTGATTCAGTGGAGCAAGGTCCACTCCTGGAGCCCTTCCCAGGCCTCAACGACCAGCTGGGACTGCTGTTGGAACCGGGTGTCCCTGATGTATGACCACAAAGACTGCTGGTTCGTTTGGAACCATTTACACTTTCTCTGGAGAGCCCATCCCCCCTTTATTTAATTGTCCAGGCCACTGATTGCGGCACAGCTTGAGTGGCCAAATTGAAATTGTCCCCATAAAAGTGGATGTTTCCCCATCTTTCACAACAACTCTTTGCCATGTTGAACTCTAAATGAGATCTTTTTTTATGGGATAAATTCTTGTTCATTTCATTTTGGCTCTACAGCATGGTGAGCCACATATGATTTTCTGTTAGCGCTGAGGCTAATCGAGTCAGACATGGCCATCTATGCCACAAAGTCATGATCAAAAAGAGATGTCCTCCCTCCCTCTGACGATCGCTCACACATGGACGAGAAGGAGTGTTATTTTGGAGGGAAAGGACAGGTCTGGCTTAGCGGATGGATTCGTGTGCTAATGCTCGAGTGCGCTGGGGGAGTAATGAGGTGTAGCATATCAGGCTAAGTGGCTAATGGGCTGTGAAGTCATTAGTGCAGTGCCTTTCTCGTTTTCTCACTCTCTCTCTATCATACTATCTCACTGTCCTGCCTTATTCTGGGGCATTGCATCTGTGTGGTCTTTGCTCTTTCTCTTTCTCTCTTGTTCTCTCTCTTTACTGTGTACACAAATGTGCACACAAAACACAAGGCAAATTGCTGTCAATTGAAATATATTTATAAACTTCAAAGAGGTTGAAGAACTTCCCAATTTTAGCCCAAATAGGATACATTTAAAGTATTTCACTATACTAATAGAAACATCAGGGGAAATTATTATTCACAGTTTGACTAGTAAATTACATAGGACTTTTGGTAGGCTGGACACTTCTGGAAAATTTCAAGTTTTCTTCATTTACAAATAATGGCTTTCACTGTGGTTTGCGTGAGTCCTAGCAGCCTAGAAATGGCTGTGTAACCCTTTTAAGACCGATATAATGAGTTTATAACAACATAAACATTTTACTTTCTATGATTTTTTAAAATTGTTATTGCATATTGAGCACATGTTTGCTATTTGCCATCAAAACAAACAGAAAACGAATTTCAATATAGATTAGAAATAAAAAATAAACACAGTTCACCATGTAACTTATTATTTCATCAATTATGTAGATACTTTTAGAAGAAAAAAGTTTATGATATTGGTAATTCTATAGGTTAACTCTAAATACTCTTAGGCGAAAGCTGAAGAGTGTGTAGATGTTCTTTTGCCTGTGGGAGCAAAACCTCCACACCTAAACACAAAAGCACACGCAAGGTGTTTTTGCCAGAGCCCAAATTCACACTTATAAAAACACGACTGAGGAGGACTAACGGCAGTTGTTAGCAGGTCTAAATTTAGAGCAGTTTCTGAGCATTGCCTCTGCTTTTTTGGTTAAACCTTTTTTTCTATTTCTCATGTTCTCTACATGTTGTTTCCCCAATGTGAAGCATTTGTTTGAACATTGTGTATGAAAGGCTGACATTCAGCAGAGGTACGGATGAACATGTGATCCGTGAGGTATTCTGGTCGGTTGTCTGAAGACAGGTGCTATGAGGGAAGGTCAGGAGCAGCTCAGGTTGTGGTCATTCTTTCAGTAGGTCACACTCAGAGGCCTTTGTATTCCCAACACTGATATTGCTTTACTTTTTTGTACCTTGAGGTAAAGGGGTGGTGTCATTCTGTCTCATGTATCTGTATATTTGTTCTCCTGTACAATGCTTGCAAGGGTAAACCTCTTTATGTACTAGAAGACACAAATATTGATATTATAAATATGTGTAAATATGTGATATACTTACATAGTATGAGGATTTCATGAAAAATGGATCAATAAAATCTGTCCAAAGTAAGACCTTTCTCTTTTTTAAAGTTAGTAGTTATAGATGTGAGCAGAAATATATTGTGTATATATACACAATGTGTACTGTGTTTTGTGCTTTCACTTGTATTTCCCTGGAAACGTGGCATCACCTGTAGTTAACCACACTGAAATCAGAGTTGTGTGGTGTGGTTAAAGTACGGATGGAGGGAAGGTCTTAAGCTTGCGTTCCCCTGCATGTATTTGCGTATGCGTTCCAGGGAAGAGGGGCTGACTTTGAGAGTAAATGATGGTCTCTTTGTGACTGTAGCCGCTGGGTTTCGAGTGTAATTTAGGGGATAATAGACTAAGCAGATATAACCAAGGTAAGAAACATTTATGGTGGGCAAAAGTGATGATATGAGAATTAAACGTGTGTGGGTGTGTGTGTGTGTGTGTGTGTGTGTCGGTGTGTGTATGTGCATGAGAGAGAGAGACACAGAGAGAGAGAGAGAGAGAGAGAGAGAGAGAGACAGAGACAGAGACAGAGACAGAGACAGAGAGAGACAGAGACAGAAAGAGAAAGATAGAGGCCCACGAAAGTCTGTCCATCTTATCTCACTTATGCTAATGGAATGACTCAGAGTTGCATGACTATGAGGGATTTTTTCCCTCAAGAATGATGTGGGCCAGATTGTGAATGTGGCAACAATAGCAGTCAGTTTATTCTGTTCAGTAGAGACAGCAAGAGAAACTGCCTGTCAACAGCATTTCAACAGGACACCAGAGTGCAGGCTGACTTACCAAGAATTCGTGTTCACACACAGTGTAAAGAACTGATAGAAATTTACAGTCAAAACACTGCAGTGCTTAAACGGCTTTATTGTAAAAAATGGTGCATCCAATGACAAACTGGTCCAGCTTTCTGTCAAATAAATTAAATGGTGGGATTTTACAGTAATTAGCTGTTATTTGCAAAGTATATTGAAAAGGTGGGCAGTCCTTTGTACAGTCTGTCTCTGAACAGTGCTCTGTTCCTTGCTTTTTGTTAAGTTTTGTTAGTCTGAGTTTATATTTTCATCTGCAGTTCATTTTGTTCTTAGTTGCAACATGTTCTTCCTAGACCAAAGATATGTTTACATGTCTTGGCACTTCCAGCATGTTTTGTGTTTCAGTTAATTAGCTTACCCTGTAATCTGGTAATTAATAATTTTGTACTACCGTCTTTGTGGTCTTAACGACTAGTTTAAGGGCATATGTGCCTGTAACTGTTGTAATGTGATGGGTGTTTCACAGTGTGATTGATAAAGAGTCCTACACTGTTGTGTTCTATATCACAGTATGAAAGAATGCTCAAGGAATTGCTACCAAAAACTTGTGAGATAGATTTGCGGTGTTTGTATCTTTCTGTACATACTGTATGGCATGAGGTAGACCAGCTGAAATGCCTTCAAATGGCACATTTGAGTGCACATGAGTTGTACATTAGACAAACAGTAGTGTGGAGGAAAACCCTAATGCAATATTAAACTGTAATTAGAAAACATTACAGTGAATACACTGTCAAATACAA